>OY776278.1:64907614-65507614 GCA_963675445.1 Linnaemya vulpina | reverse complement strand
TTGTTAAAAACTTGATCACGGCTACTGAAATATATGTTTTAATCATTTGAATTCAGCCTGTCAATTTATTCCACAATAGAAAACTCTCTTCGGAGTATTTGAAATCTTGGTTTTGAATACTCTTATAATTATTCGTTCGATCTCTTTAACAAACGAATTGAATCGCTCTGAAATGGTGGGTTTTCATATGCTTTAAAAACATTGTGTTTGACGCATGGGGCAAATTGTTAAAGAGAAATATGCAATTTTGTAGAAATTTACTGGTGTTGGAAAGGCTACTAGAAGGAAATTTTAATTACACAAATATATCACAAGCTCATTGGATTCACTGGTGTGATCTGTTATCACATATGCTGACATGTCACACATTCCCATCTGAACTTTTTAATGTAGCACTGCCAATTGATCAAGATCTAAATTACCGCATTCGATATGGATCGATATTTTAATACAATTCAAACTCAAAACTTGATCGATATCGAGTGCCTGATTCAGATTCTGCTATTTTGACGTATCGACTTCATCGATACATTTTGGTGTACTTAAAAGTTTTTAAATTATTGCTTTTAGTACACATAAAGATATTTGGTGGAATATGAAAATGATTTAACAAAAAATATATGCTATTTGATATCGAAAACAAAGAAAACAATTTCAACCTGAATTGAATCTTGTGACATGACTGATAATCTCACTGATTCATACGGATGGTTATGGTACCATTATTTCTAATTTCATTATCTCTTTTCTGTCTCTCACTTTTTCTTTCATTGTTTTTTTATACTCTCACTCTTTCTTCCTGTCTCTCTGCGTCCATATTTCTTTCTGTTTTTCAGTGTTCGCAATGTATGTGTTTCGTATATTAGCTCCAGTATCGTTTTCTATAAATTGTCTTATCTTCCTTGCAGGCCTTGACTATACAGATTTCTATTTGGGAGCACAACTTTGTCGATTTTATCATTGATTTTTATGCCGTGCTTTTAATCGGCCTGCCATGGTTACTTATACCCGGTTACGCTATCTATTGTATGTTTAAAACAATGGGCCCTATTAAAACTCGCTTCTTTAGATGTTGTCATCCCACCGATTGGTATCCCGTAGAAGCCGAAGATCGTCAGCGGTATGAAAAGTCTGTAGGAAATGCTGATATAACACATACACTGAGCGATGTTAAGGAGGAGGAAGTGCTTTAAGTTGGCCTTTGGTTTTTCTATAAGACGTTCCTCAACATTTTACTGCATTAAAAACTCTAGTTAATACTGGGAGTGTTTGGTTACTACATAAACTTGCATTTATTGTCCAAAAACTTTCCCTACATTCCAAATACATATAATTTTTCATAAAATCAGAAGTCTATCAAAATGTCTATGCGTTGCTAAATTTTCCTAATTTTAGCAAGACTACGTCAACCATAACAAGGCTGAATAAAGGCCGAGATAGATAAAATCCGTCATACGTTATCCGTCGCTTTTTTCAACTGACAGCTAAGTTAAAATACACGTTCTCTTATGAGCTTGATCACATACAATACTTCTCCGTCAACGCAAAGTGTGAAGTTGGGCAACTTTTAACTTTGACGTACGTTGAGTACTTTGACAACCTCTCTCAGTCTCTCTATTTTTTCAATACACGTTCAAATTTCGCAAAGCAAAATAACAAATAAAATAAGCTCAAAAATATCGTCTAACTCCATTGAAAACTTGTCATTAAATTAAATCTTATATAAAAACACATACAGTAAAACCCGCTTTAGTACCTCCCCGCTTTAGCACCTAACCCGTTTTAGTACCCAACATCTGCAGACACTATGGCTTTTTTGTGAAAAATCTAACAAATTTAACCTTTTAAGTACCTCCCCGCTTAAATACTCAAACCGCCTAAGTACCATAATTTGTTGTGCATTAAATAAAATTTTACGTACGTTTTCCCCCGGTTAAGTACCTTTCTGAATACAATTGCATTTTTAAAACGGCAACTCTTTATAATCGATTGTTTATTTATGTATACCATTACTAATTTATCGAAAAACTCACATACATATCTGTCAAAATAAATATGTATGTATGTACATAATCAAGATACATACATATACAATAAAGATTCATAAAAATGCCTGGCAAAGGGCGAAAACTTACAAGTTTGACAATTAAGCAAAAAATACAAATTCTTCACTTGATTGATCAGAAAGCAAAATCGAAAAATGAAATTGCGCAGCATTTTCGGTGCGACATATCAACTGTAAATAGAATTTGGAGAAACCGGCAACAAGTGGAGGAGGCCGCAAGCGCAACTTGTTTGCGACGTAAACGTTTACGTACGAGTCCGCACAATGACATTGAAAAAGCTCTTGCTCAATGGTTTGACCAGATGAGAGCTCTTAATACTGTGTTAACCGATGCTCAAATCCTCCAAAAAGCCAGAGACTTCGCAGCAAAATTGCATTCCGATTTTATGCCAACAAATGGCTGGCTATGGCGATGGAAACGTCGGGAAAGTATTAAGTTCATAAAAATAGCAGGAGAAGCGGCTGATGCTGATACCGAAGAGGCGAATAGGTATCGCCAACAAAAATTGCAAGATTTAATGAAAGCTTATGATCCTCGCGATATCTTCAATGCTGACGAAAGTGGGCTATTTTATAAGGCATTGCCGAATGGAACTTTGGCAAGAAAGGGTACAACAGTAACAGGAGGAAAAGGTCAAAAAGCACGGCTGACTCTTCTATTCTTGTGCAATGTTGACGGGAGTTACAAAAAATTGTTTGCTATCGGAAAATCGAAGAATCCCAGATGCTTTAGAGGAAAATCTATTCCTTTGCCTTACTACTTCCAAAATAAGGCTTGGATGGTAGGCTCTCTGTGGTCAACTATTTTAAAAGAATTTGATCGCGAAATGGAAAAGGAAAATAGAAAAGTTTTACTCTTTGTCGATAATGCTCCTTGCCATAAGGTGGCCGATTTGAACCTCGAAAATGTGCAAGTTGAATTTCTTCCACCGAATACCACATCGATATTGCAGCCTCTCGATCAAGGTATCATACACACCTTTAAAGTTTACTTTCGACAAATAATGGTTAGAAAACAGTTGCTTGCAATTGAAAAAGGGTTAACAACCAAGGATTTTTTGAAAATCATTTCGATTTCGGATGCGTTGACTTTTTCAAAACGAGCCTGGTGGCTTGTCAAAGGTGAATCCATCAAAAACTGCTTTCAAAAGGTGTGGTTTTTCACTACTACATATTTAAAATTTAAAAATTCTAATTTAATATAAATTTTTTAGGCCGGATTTGTGATTCAAAATTATTTTCCTGATGACGACGACGAAACACTAATAGATATTCCCATAAACGCTCAAGAGTTTGAGGAATATGTAAATTGCGATAAGGATACTGAATGCTTGGCCCAAAAATTTTCAAAACATGCGTCAAAAGAAAATCACTGACTTTTTCGCCATTTAAACCTATTTTTACAATCCACTTTATTTTAAGTGATCTCATAAAATACATAAGTGTTACATACATATATGTATTATGTACATTTTTGAAATGAATTTTTAAAGCAATATGAAATACGTTTTTAATTAATATGTAATCAAAATATTTTTTGTTAAATAAATTTTTTGTTTGTGTTTAAATAAGTTATTTTCAATATTCTTAAAATTATTAAATGTTTAACTACCCAACAGAAGGTACTAAAACGGGGATGTTTAAGTACCCAACCTGAGGTACTAAAGCGGGTTCTTATAAGTACACAACCCGCTTAAGTACCTCAAAATACTCTCAATTTTATACAATGCACTTATGCGGGTTTTACTGTACATGTATAAAAGCTCTGATTTTCAATGCGTTAATGTCAGCTCAAAAAGCCGACGCATAACGTATGACGGATTCTATGTGTCTCGGCCTCAAGTGATTGTGCGTTGCTTCCTTCAACGGGGTTTACTCGCTGGACGTGGGATGATTTTTATTGCATCTATCACTACTTATTTTTTGGTCTCACACTCTAAAAAAGCAGTTACGAAAAGAAGATATACCGTAGGGAGTTGAAAAGAGTCTCGAGGACCTAGAGTACGCGTGGAAGCCGGGGTGTATATTGATGAAGCTGTTACATAGAAATAGGCGAAAGAGATACACATGGGTGTTGACTTAAGAAAAGTGTGAAAATTGTTTCCTGTTGTATTTATCATGTCCTCCTGAGTATAACCTTGATTTTAGTTATCGCTTATCAAAAGTTCAATTTTTTTGCACAGTGTTGTCGAGCGCACGCTGCCTGGTTCTAGTTTTAGAGAACCTTACGAAATACGTGGACTTGCAAAAGCTGAGCGCTACAGATTGTATCCTAAGCAAAATAAATAGCTGCCTGTTCCAGAATGACGCCATATGTCTCATTTACTTCAAAAGTGTGATAACTCAAAAAAACTTGTTTTGTATTACAGGATATTAAACCTTTCAATTTATCAACATCTTAATGGAAATCTAAAACCTAATTTTTTTCTCAGTCTAGGGTGTACAAGATATTTCAATGAAAGTTTTACACACTAATAAGAAGGGTATCTAGATTAAATATGTATCTACAGCTCAGAAAATGCATTGTTTGAGTTATGACAGTATTGCAGTAAATGAGTGATATACTGTTCTATCTTTGCAACATAATTACATATTCATTTAGACGTTATTTATGAGATCAAACGTTAACTGATGACATTGTGGAACCAGCATTTAATATATCTTTTGTTGCCACCATGTATTTTCTAGATATATATTTTGAAGTAAAATTGTTATTAACTGTTCTTCACGATTTATTTTTTAGCTGGTCGGTCTTTTTGTGGCCTACTACGAGCACATGATATCGAATGGCATTATTGCTGTTTTCGCCATAATATTTATTGTGATACCATGGCTTTTGATACCGGCATATGCCGCCTATTCCATGCGTCAAAGCATGGGTTCATTTAAAACACGCTTCCAACGGTGCTGCAGACCCAACGATTGGTATCCCGTGGAACCAGAAGAGCGCCAACGCTATGAAGAAGCAATGGGAAACCTGGATATAACCCATCAACTTAAAGAGATTACTGACAATATTCTATAAGTTCGATATACGACGAATACATTTTAGATTTTGTAATAATTTTGTTGAATTAAAAACTTGAGATTTATTTTTTATATGAACTTTTTCGTTAACTTCTTATATTTTAGCTTAAATTATTAAATAAAAGGCTTTAAATAAGTGCATTATCAACTTGTTTTTGTATTTTCCTCAGATTGTTGCTAAATAGATTCAATGTGTGAACAAACTTCATTTGAGTACTTGATTTATTCATACTGGGTCTTTTTTTAACTGAATGAAAGCGAAAACAATTATCATGAGTGTAAAACATATATCAGGAAATAGTTTATTACTTTTAAATAGAAAATCAGGACTTAGAACAAATACTACATTTGTCTGCGCCAAATGTTATATAACCTTCACCGACGCACAGTGGGTCTTTTTGTGCAATAACTAATTTTTTCGACACATAAAATTTAAAAATGTAATGATGCAGTTTTAAAGAAAATAGATTCAGTATGAAGAATCCATAAATTGTATCCCAAAAAGACGATTATATGCCTTTGAAATAATGAAGTAAAATCACATGTAAATTTTGGTTCAAAATATTGAAAACCGTTTACGCACTTCTATAGTGTTTGTACGTAAATAATTTTATTGCTCTAATTTATATAGTGATTTTTTTTCAAATATACCCTTTTTTGCATATTTTAAAAAAAGAATTATAAAGTTCGCTCATATGGTTTAAAAGATATGATAGAATAAAATTTGTTCCATAATGTGCCGTGATTGCAAACTTTCTTGGAAGGAAAAAAGGGTTGCTATCTAGGTCGTGCTAGGTGCTACCGCTAATGAAAGGTAAGACTACGTATTATCAATTCAAAAAAAGTTCAAGTAATCAATAATCTATTGTAAAATCATAAAACGTGTCTCCAAATTCATGAAATTTTTAATTTTAAAATATTACAAAGAGATATGTCATAGTTTTAGACACGTGCTGATGTAAGCGTAAAACTTTGTTACTGGCATGTATGGTTCCGTTAAGTCTACAGACGATTTCTCAAGAAGAACATTGACGAAATAAAAGTTCGTCATCAACAATATTCTGCAGTCCTATCTCTTTTGAATTTACCAAAGAAACAAAAGCAAAAATTAATTTAGATATTGCTACTTTGAAAAATACCGAAGTTGTAGCGTGCGGGAAGCAATTTTCGATCAAGCATAATTTCGTGTTTACAATGTTAGATGGCAAAAACACTCAAACTGTTACAGGTACATTTTCAGATCTACTAACGATGGAAATACGTCCAGGCGTTTCTTTTTTAACCTCGCACATGTTGCCGATGTGACTGGTATAGAGGAGCAATTAATTGATCGATTTCGCATTATACTACAAATAATAATTTAAGGCAAAAAAAATAATTTCTTGAAGTTCAAGAGTTTTGCTCCAGATACAGCAAAACTTTTTGTTGAGATATATAGTTGGTATTATATGCCAGTAACAGTACACAAAATACTGATACACGGAAAAAATATCATGGATGCGGCAATACTTCCTATTGGCATCCTTTCTGAAGAAGCCGAATATGACAGAAATAAAGATTATTGAAATTATAGATTGAGGTTCTCCAGAAAGTGTGATGAAGTTTCAACAAATACAGATGTTTTTCATCGACTTCTAGTATTGCCAGATCCTTTTGTAAGTAGCATTAGATGTCAACCCCGTAAACAGGTTCTGGAACTTGATATGTTACAGAAATGATAGGTGATGAATACAAGTCTACATTTAAATGTATGTATTGAAAAAATATAATATGGGTCATATGGGCGGTGAGTGGTGGGCGTTAATTGAGGTAATTTTATCCTTCATTGAAGTAATAAAAGGCTCTGCGCGAACTTCAAAAACTTTGAGCCAAAAATAAATTTTGGTTTCTATGGGCGTTGAGTATTATGCGTGGCCAATTTTGATAAAACTTTATTTTATTCTCCTTTATTTTATTCGGCCAAAAATAAATTTTGCTTTCTATGCCCGGTGGGTAGCGGGCGTGGCCAATTTTGATGAAACTTTATTTTATTCTTAATTGAGGTAATAAAAGGCTCAGAGCAAAATTTCAACATTCTACGAGCACTCCTTATATTTTTTGCCAAACATTGTGACAAAAGAGATTAAATTGTCCAACCCTGGAATTGTCTCTTTGACTTTGTTTTGTTTCTAATATTAATGAATTCCTTTTTAATATATATAATGTGTTTGATTACCAAACGTATAAATTATATTTAGTCACTTTGTTATACAAAAAATCATATATCCAACTCTGAAAAAAAAAATATTTTAGCTGCTAACTATTTTGTACCAACAAATTTTAATTTTCCAACCCTAGTGTAGAATTTCCGAATTCGTTTGAATTTTTGATTGCGTTTGAATTTTAATTCCAAATAAAGTTTTGGATTCAAAACTCAACTGCCCCTGATCTTTTTAATAAATACTCATTGCAAAAGCTTAAAGGGCATAAAATTTTATAAATTTTAATTGGATGCACTTCAGTGGTAATTATTAGGATATCGTCGTCTTTAGATTTCTCTTTCAAAGTTGTTTCTTCAGGTTTATAATTCATGACTTAATTGACAGAAGTGGCTTACCGTTGCGTAATTTGGTAGATTGGAGATTTAGGAGCAAATTACGGTATTCGATATCGACCGTAATTTCCATTTCATTTGTATTGACTGTTCAATAGATATCGAATGCGATAATTTGACCCCAGATTCTCAGCTGTAAATAGTGGTGCGTTCCAGGCTAATCAAGAACAAATGAAAGTGTTATAATCGGCTATGCTGAATCTTATATACCCTTCACCAACGTACGTCTGGTGTTACAAATATTTTTAAGTACCAAATCTTGTTCTTCCTAAGTTATAAAATAGTTTGAGTTAGCAAACAAACATTTGGTAGCATTGGATATGAACTTAAATAGAGTGGTATTGAAAGTCAGAAAATTCGGATATACGGTTCCAGATTTCTCGACGCAAAATTAAGACTAAGAACCAGTTAAGTTAGGGTTTTGTTTATTTGTAGATTGAACTTATTTCATGCTTTGGGAAGCAACAATTGTCTATTAAAAACTAAAAAAAATTCCAGGGATGAGAAATTAAAAGTTTTTTTTTGGCACACGTAACAACTAAGATGTTTAAAAAGTTTTTTTTTAAATAAAACCACTTTGGTATTTGCATTGATATTTGCATTGATGAAAAAAAATTTTTTATTAAAATTTCTCTTCCAGTGTTGGACAAGTGCAATATTTTATAGTACATGAAAGAGACCAAAATAGTTAATAATTTTAAATATCTTTTAAATAAAACTACTTTATACTTCATGAAGCATTGCATTGATAATAAAAACAAACAAAAAATAATAAACAAAATTTTACTTCCAGGGTTAGGAAATTTAAAGTTTTTTTGGTACATACAAAATATTGTAATTCATGGCCCAAATGGTTGCAAATTTTAAATTAAGTTGCGTTGGTTTAAAAAAAAGCACAAATATATTTAAAATTTCGATTCCAAGGATGGAAAATTTAAGTTTCTTATACATAAATTAACCAAAAAAGCAACCAAAGTTGTTTTTAATTAATTAAAGCTATTTTTTATTCAGGCAAAACAAAATTGGTATAAAAAATATAAAAAAAATTAAAAATTTCTATTCAAAGGATTGGATAACTGCAATATTTTGTAGTACATGAAAGTGACCCAAATGGTCACAAATTGTAAGTTTTGTTGTTAGGAGGCTGCTGAACGAAACGAAGAAAAAGGCGTACTTCCACGATTTGATTATAGAGATGAGGTTAAATGATACGGACTCATTTATAAATTTCCATCGTATGAATCACCACACATTCGGCGAAATTCTTCAAATATTAAGACCTGATGCGCAAACAGTGCCTGTCCGCCAACAAGAGCGCATAAAGTTAGCAGAAAGATTGTCTCTAACCTTGAGGTGAGTGATGCATGAAACATTGAAGATTTATTAATATGCTTTGTTTTCGTAGACACTTGGCTAGTGGCGACTCAATGAAATCCATTGGACACTATGGCTTCTGATTTGGTGCATCCACTACATCGAAAATAATAAAGGAAACAACGGAACTAATATGGAAGAAATTTCAATTCGTATTTTTAACACAATCGGCCAACATGTGCGAACATATTGCATACGATTTTTATAATCATTGGGGTTTCCCCAACTGTTTGGGAGCAATAGACGGGAAACACGTTATTATACAGGTAATGGAATGGCAATTGACATTTTTTATAATTATTAGCTGTTTATTCATAAACATTTCCTAATCACAATTCATTAACGCTCAATTATAAACACACACACAGTATCGTGTTGATGGCCGAAGCTTTGGAGAAGCTATTCTCGAAAACTCTGAAGATATGGAATTTCCCGGTGCAAAGGCTTTACATAATATAATAGCCCCTTATGTGTTTCTCGTTGATGAAGCTTTTCCTTTAAGAAAAAATATACTGCGCCCTTATCCTGGACGTAGCAGCAGAAATATGCCAGAACACGAACATTATTTTAACAAAAATCTATCCAGGTCCAGGCGAGTAGTGGAGAATTCATTTGGTATATTAGCCAACCGTTTTCAAATTTATAGAAAACCTATAATTGCCATTAAGGAAAATGTAATAAATATTGCAAAAGCAACTGCTTGCCTTCATAACTTCCTTCGGGATATATGTAACCCGAACATGTTGGCAGAGAAGACATACATACATATTTCTGGATCGTGGCGAAGTGAAAGTCATGAAGGTCTGCGCTCTATAGGACGCGTTGGCTCAAATCGGTCCTCTACTGAAGCTGCAGCAGTCAAATATATGATTATTCTATTTATACATACTTTCTAAAATTACCTTAAAAGCAGAATACATTGTAAAAATAATACGATTGATTGGTTTTTTTTTATTTGCTTTCCCAAATATAGAATTTTATTTAAATAAATATTTACAAATAAAACTATTAAACTCATTTCAAAAAGATTTAACAAAAAAAATTAATTTTAAAGTAACATAAATAAATTCATTTTAAAAATAGATAACAAAAATTAGTTCATTTTAAAGAAACATAGATAAATTCATTTCAAAAAGAGATAAAAATAAATTAATTTCAAAAAAAAATAGATTCATTTCAAACAGAAAATATACATACATATATATAGGGTTATCCATTTTGCGGTTTCAAAAGAAAACCTAAATAAAACACATATAAAATGTTTTTTTTTCATGATATTTCTTTTTTATTATAAAGTTTGATCGTTGACATTATGTGTGAAACACTACATCATTTAAGTGACCACCACGCGAAGTGTTGCAAGCATTGATTCTTTTGAGGTAATTTTCGACCACTTTTTAACACATATTGGGCGGTATCTCAGCCATAACTTGACGAATGTTGGTTTTTAAGTGCTCAAGAGTTAAAGGTTTATCTGCATAAACACGGTCTTTCGCGTAGCCCCACAAAAAAAGTCGAATGTTGATATCGCCACGACGAGAAATTACGCGGCCAGGAAATGTCTCAAATCTATTCGCTCGATTTGTGTGGCATGTGACATCGTCTTGATGAAACCACATATTCTCCAAGTCGTATTCTTAATAGCAGTAATTCGGGTCTTCGGCAACACTTTCACTTACTGCAGCGATATTTTCAGCGGAACGAGCGAAACAATGATGCACAGGCCTTACAATATTTGTAACCGCTTCAGTCTCTTAAAATTTCTTCACAATTTTGGTAATTGCTTGTGTAGTTGGACGATTATGTAAACCATAATCTCCTCTTAAAGCACGATTCGTGGCTGTTGCAGAATCACCATTTTTATACACTTCACAAAAAAGTGAAAGGGTATATCTAGGTTTTTCATACAATGTACATACAATAACTAAAATGTTTAAAAATTGTAGGTTTTTTTTTTTAAATAAAACTATTTTTGGTATCATGAAGCTTTGCATAGATGAAAAAAAGTTTTTATTTTTAAAGTTCCTATCCAGGGTTAGGAAATTTAATTTTTTTTTACAATAACAACCAAAAATCAACTAACCTCGTTTTTTTCTAGCTAATATTCTTTTTATTTGTATTATCATTATATTGGTATCAAAAATTGAAAACAATCCAATTTTCGATTCCAGGGTTGGATAACTGCAATATTTTGTAGGTCGTGAAAATGACAAAAATGGTTACAAATTTGTAGTTTTAATAAAAACCGCTTTACACATCTTGAAGACTTACATTGGTAAAAACTAAATTTAGTTTTCGCTTTCAGGGGTGGGAAATTAAAATTTAATATGAACAAAAAGCAACTAACGCCGTGTTTTTTACTAATTAAAATAAATTTTTTATACTGGCAAAACAAAATTGGAATCGAAAATTTAAAAAAACACTCAAAATTTCGATTCCAGGGTTGGATAACTGCAGTATATTGTGGTACATGAGAGTGACCAAAATGGTTATTTTTATATTTAAAGTTTTTCTTAAATAAAACTATTTAATGCCTCATTAAGAGTTGCCTTGGTAAAAAAACAAAAAAAAATTAATTTTCGCTTCCGACTAACTTCGTTTATTTTTACTAATTGAAACTCTGTTTTAATATAGGAAAAACAAGATTGATTTCAAAATTCAAAAATATTAAAATTTCTATTCCAGGATTGGATAGCTGCAATATTTTGTGACAAAGATTTTTGGTGACTAAGATTTTTACAAATTTTAATATTTTTTAAATAAAATTATTTCACGCGTCATAATTAGTTGCATTGGTAAAAAACACAAAGCAAATTAAAATTTCGTTTCAGGGGTGGGAAATTAATTTTTTTATACATACTAGTATTCAACTAATTAAAACATTTTTTAATTCAGGAAAAACTAAATTCTTATCAAATATTTAAAATAAATCAAAACCTCGATTCCTTGGTTGGATATTTGCAATATTTTGTATCACATAAAAGTTACCAATATGGTTACAAGTTTGTAGTTTTCCTTAAATAAAACCACTTTACAGATTATGAATTGGTAAAAGATATTGGAAAAATTAAGTAACCAAAGAATGCAACTGAAGTTGTTTTTTTTACGCTTACTGAAACTATTTTATAAGTTAGAAAGCACAAAATTCACTTAAAAATATATGTAATGCCAGACGTACGTTGGTGAAGGATACATAAGCTTCGGCACAGCCGAATATAGCACTTTTATTTGTTTAATTTCAGCCTGAGTCAGAGCTTTTGGGCGCATCCTAGAATGTGCATACAAAAATAAGTTTTCATTTCTCAAAAATTATGTTACCACAATAGACCAATGTTGCATATACGCAATACATATTTCCTAATATTTTTAACAACGTTTTTTTGCAAAATTAATTTGTCAACTTCGTTCTCGTGAGAATAGCTACTAACTGAAAACGTGCATAGCTGACTACTAACGAAGTAACTGTAACTTTTTTATTAAAACTGAATCTAAATAAAAGAGGGGATTCCAGGGTTGGACAATGTAAACTTTTTTGCTATATAAAACAAAAACCGTATTGCGGTGTAGGCTATATAACATTAACACACAGCCGAATATAGCACTGTTACTTGTGCTGTTGTTGCTATTTTGCTAAACATTTGCTGTGGTATTAAACGAATTGTCCTTTTCTCTTTCATCATTTTCCTAAATGCACCAAAAAAGGCGAACTCGTGGTATACTTCGGAAACCAGCTCAAATCTGGGTTATGAACTTATTAACATTAAAACAAATTTTTCGATTGCTTATCAATTGTTGCTCTTAACAGAGTCATCATTATTTTCTTTATCCACTTAATATGTCTTCAAAGCGAGCTGACATTTTTTTCTTACAACAGCCAACAATTGAAGTGTAAACAATTTTTGCAATTACCTTAAAAAGATATTAAATAAAAATGCAGCAGCAGTGCATTAATGAATCACTTTAACAAAATAAAAATTTTATCTCTAATGACTGTCGTATTATCTGAATTCAATATTGAGTTTATTGTCATCATGAAATTAACTTGTGAAGTTTTCATTCGCTCATCTTGTGAAAAGAAAAACTGAGGTTTCACATATCTCTCATTTAGCCATTATAAAGTGACAACATTTCAACACGCTGTTGCATTTCACATTTCTAAAGCAGTTTAAGGAAAAGTTATTACAACTTAATTATATTTTAATGGGAAGTTATAAAAATCCAAAAAAAGCTAATAGCAACAAAACCACTTTATTCCTTTCACAAAATAAAAGAAATAAAATTATTAGCAAAAAAGGAACAAAAATATTCATAAATGGAAACTTAAAGCCTTGTGTTTGTTTGTCTATCTTGCAGATAACTGCTTAACTGTTTGCTGTTGTACAACAAACTAAAACCAACCAACTGACTTGACTCGCTACCTGCACGGCTCACAACTGTCAAATAACTCAAAATGTCTGCTTAGCAAATCATTTTTAACTTATTAACTTTAAACATTTTATTTCTTTTAACGAAGAAGGAGAAACATTTTTAATTTGAATGAAATTGTTTAACAGCCAACCATCCAGCGTCGCTTGCTTGTTTCTCTACACTGCAACCATTTAATGGCCAATTATGACAAAAAGTAAACAAATAATTTTCAACTTGAAATGCAGATTTGTCCAAGCAAATATTGTATGCAATTTAATTGTTAAACATTAGCCTTTTGATAAATGTGACTTCTATAACTCTCAAATTCGATAATTTTAATTTCGTGCTGATTCTTTTTTCCCAAAATGTTACTAAAAATTTCAAAGTGATCAATTGATCAAATAAATTGTGTGAAAAAATACTCGCAATATATACTCTTGAATAACTTCGAGTATTTTTCAATTTATTAAAACTGTTAGAGCAACTATTGACCCAATTTCAGGTTAGCTAAAGTTGTTCAAACATTTTGCTTGAGACTACAGTGTAATTCGATTAAGCCAGACTGAAAGTTTATACAACTTTTGTTCCATTCGAGCGAATTAGGAGAATTTCATGTAAATGAAACCTTTTGTGGTCAAACGAACTCTTCTCTTTTGAAATTGTTCTATGAAACCAAGTCCAGCTCTGTTATACGGCGCGAAAGGAATTGCTTTCTGATTTCAATGAACATGAGATGCGAAAAAAGTTTTTCGTTCGCATCTCTTTAAAAAAAACCCTCTAATTTTCAGTTCAAATTTCACTCTGAAATAATTTATAAAATGTCTTTGTATATAAAAATGTATGCAACTATTTGAACCGAATAGTTACTTTAATTCTACTTATAGTTCACGATCAAGGCTCGAATCTAATTAGTGCAATGAATCT
This sequence comes from Linnaemya vulpina, assembly GCA_963675445.1. Classification (NCBI taxonomy): domain Eukaryota; kingdom Metazoa; phylum Arthropoda; class Insecta; order Diptera; family Tachinidae; genus Linnaemya; species Linnaemya vulpina. The sequence continues at coordinate 65,493,224 of OY776278.1, read as the reverse complement.
TGTCAATTCTACGTTAAACGTAGAAAACATGAATGAGATTAATATTAAATTTTAATTATTCTCTTTTTGACAACGATAAACTGCGTGACAATCAAAAAGGCGGCTCCATCAGTAACCTCTTGGTGTTATAAAAAATCTTTTTAAATTTATCTGTTCTGTCGAGTAACCCTTGCAAAATTTTGAGAGCTAGACTCTTGAGGTTGTACAGATATAAAATATAACAATCATATGTACTATGTATGAGAACGTGCCTCTTGATATCCTTGGAGTGTTGCTTATAGAATTTTTCCAAGTCGCAGTTGTATATAAACAAACTACAAGCCACAACGGTCCTCAAATCCAACATAATCCTTGACATCAATCAAATTCAGCCCAATTTATGGTCCAGAATAATGAAAAATTATATAATTGGCCACTACGGTTATCAGGTTATTTTCGCTATATTGACTCTCAAACAATATCACATTGAGAGTGTTGTAAAATGAAAAAAACTTTTCATATTTGAAGAAAGGCCATTTAATTTTATAGGTTGTGGTGTACAACAGGGGTCAGCGAAGAACAGGGTTTAATGAATCATAGGAATAAAACTTATCTGGTGTAGTTATACTCGCAATAACGGTGATTTATAAGTCTGAATTGCATTGCATGTGAGTCCCCATCATAATCATAATTATAATGAAACAAAACTGTTTAATCCATGACTGATCCTAAGAAAAATACTTACCCAAGTCGTGCGTAAGAAAACACGAGTCACGCTGAGTGCTTAACGCTCATACTTTTTAGTATCCTCAATGGGTATTGTTCAGAAGAGTCTAAATTTCAAAATTAATTTTCAACTCGAAGGAGGTTCGTAAGCGAAAGATAGCCAACCTGCTGCGGTATCAGATGATATGTGATCGCAATGAACCAATTATTTGTCTCTCCGCTTTAGGGACATGGTACTCCCTCAAATAATCGCATCCTCCTAAGTGAAAGGAAATTTTACTTTATTTCTGATTTTCATCAACAGCATTCAGGAATGCGCTTCATCGAAACAGTTCTGTAAGACGTGAAATATTTTTTGCATGAGATGAGTATATCAATTTTTTGACTGTATAGGATTCTTTAGAGGAATCCAGTATGTAAGAATGGGCAGAAACACAATCAATTTTAATTCACTATTTGACACCACTCGAAGTTTTAGTACTCATTGTTATTATTTGGTGTCTTCCCTCAGCATAATAATTAATGACTACAGTGCAATCGAATTCCGTAGACTTACGTAGTGAGCACAATGCTCCAATGCTGTAGATTTCGAACTTGACTTCGCACTTCCTTCTTCGGTGTCTGTTACACAATATTCACCGGCGAAGTTACTTCTTATGTAGGGATCATCCCCTGAGTGGAGTATTGCGAAAAAGAAAATTTCCTAAAAATGTTAATAAATATTACTCATGTCTTCTACAAAATAATTCACTTTTTTGAACCAAAACCAAAATTTTTTGACGGTTTCGAGTTCTACTCGTGCAATATTTCGTCTTGAAAATTATTTTTTGTTATAAGACTTCTCACCGAAATCGCAAATTATGAATATTAAATTTTATCTTCTTTTATTTTTATGGAATTCTTACACGCAATTTTTCTTTTACTTAATTACCACCAACAAGCAGATGTCAAAATATTATTAATTGCACTGCAGGTTCTCTGCATTTTTGTAGTTTTGCTGGTTTTATTATTTTCCCAATGTTAAATACATATATATGTATATAATGACTTTAGCATCGAATATTGTATTATAAGCTGACTTTTTATACGAATAAAAATTATTCGACTCCACTAGATGTTAAGCAGTTTTATTTAGAATATATAATTGGGAAAACAGTTAACCATCCCTGTAACTTAGCACCTATTTTAACCGCCAAGCTAACGTTACTTGGTTTTGTTATCAACCGATTCCCACGTGATAAGCGGTGATTGATGTAGTTTTCGGTTAATATAACAGGAACAAGAACGCTAACTGATCAGATACATGATGTCAGACTTTTCAAAAATAAAATCACTTTTTACGAATTGTTTCGTTTAGAATATCTCACGATCGGAAATACAGACTTAGAGCCGGCTTACGGCAATCGCCGTAATTTTAATGTTAAGAGTTAAAAGCTATTCAGAACATTTCCAGGTTGGTTTGAATCGGTTGAGCTGTTCGAAAGATAACAGCTGGCCATATACTTACACACACATACAAGCATAGTGGCAGGCTCTCAGAATTAGTCAGGGTAATGTTTTTTCAAAACTTGGGAAAACCAATAACTTCCCCATCTTAAGAAATTTTCAATTTAAAAATAAAAACAAACCGCTAGAATATTTTTCCCTACATTAATAATTATACCCTTCACAAAAATGTGAAAGGGTATATTTAGGTTTGTCATTCCGTGTGTAATATCTTCGATATCAATATGCGACCGCATAAAGTATTTATGTATATTCTGGATCCTTATGAATAGCGATGACGATTGAGCTAGAGACTTTATTCTTGGACTAATCGTTTGGAAGTGAGCTAACTTAGAGTGGTATTGAAATTCCACTGAAAATAATCGGAAGGACGGTTCCAGAGCTGGGAAGCTTACACATATTTCTCGACGCAAAATTAACACCAAAAAGCGATAATTTTTTTTGCTTATTTGAAAATTGAACCTATTTCATGCTTTGTGACTCCTCAATTGTCCATTTAAAACTTAAAAAAAAAAATTTCCAGGGATGGGAAATTAATTTCTTTTTGATACATTCGGTATTTTTTGGTACATATAATAACTAAAATGTTTAAAAATTTTAAGTTTTTCTTAAATAAAACCGTTTTTGGTGTAATGAAGATTTGCATCGATGAAAAAATATTTTAAAATTTAAAGTTCCCATCCAGGGTTAGGAAATTTAAATTTTTTTTGTGCAATAAACTAACCAAAAATCAACTGACGTCGTTTTTCCTGGTTACTAAAATTACTTTTTATTTCAGCAAAACAAAATTAGTATCAAAAATTGAAAAAAATTAAAATTTGGATTCCAGGGTTCGGTAATGCAATATTTTGTAGTACATGAAAGTAACAAAAATTGTTACAAATTTTAGTTTTTCTTATATAAAACCGTTTTATACATCATATAGACTTGCATTGGTAAGACATTATTTTAAAAAATTTAGTTTTCGTCTCCAGGGGAGGAAATTTTTTTTTTTTTTTTGGCACATTCGGTATTTTGTGGTACATATTGTAACTAAAATGTTTAAAAATTTTAAGTTTTTTTTAAATAAAACCATTTTTGGTATCATGAAGATTTGAATCGAATAAAAATAAATTTAAAAATTTAAAGTTCCCATCCAGAAAGGAGGATATTCAAACTACTTAAGTCCTACCAGATTTCAAAAAAAGTAAAATACTTTAGTGATGTACTCCTAATGGTCCGTGATTATATCTTATGAAAACCATATATAATACTTTTCAAACTAACTAGTCGCACTTTCTACACTTTCTTGAAGGATTCTAAGTCGTGGTTCCATTTCCAACAAATCGGCATCGTTAACATTTTGAGAATAAAGGTTTTATTGCAAATTGCTTGCAATAAAATCGATTGAGAATTACTTGCTTGTGGCTTAAAAATAATTTACATCAAAAGTTTCTATAAAAATAGCATTTGCGTCAAGATACATTTACACTTAAGTATATTTAATAAAAATTCGATTATTCGGATTAAAAAGTCCTTAGATCTCTCACCAGTAGAGTTTATTTAACTCGAAAAACTGGCAAATCAAATTGCAAGTCATATTATTACACACGAGCCGTGAAATTCGTAGTAATGCATCAAATCAATTCGATTTGTTTTAGTTTTTTCGAAAATAACTAATGAAGTTAGTGATCAATTGGCAGGCTAACGGAAACAGTTTTCATGTTAAACACTGTGCAACAAAATCAAAATTATCAGCAATAACAAGGGGATCTAACAGCTGAAATCGCCCTAAACAAAGATTTATGTATATTTCTTATACATTCTTTAGCCTCATGGCGATTATCGATATCGGTAACTATAGATTGGCAGTTGAAAATGTCAAAGTGTCAGTACATCTCTGTTTAGTGATGTTCGGCCAGTTATCACCAACAACTTATTGCCGGAAAAATGCTTTAAGATTCACGAAATTTTCCTTTAAAACGTCATAGAGTATTTCGGCTATTTCCAAACAACACAATCGATTTAGGTCGTTCTTTTTTACAAAACTTTTATTCTTTTCGAATCAAAAGACAAAGATGATATTTAGGTGAACAGCGAATGCTATCGAGCGGTACTAACATATGAGGTCTGTTCGCAACTTTTCTTAAAGTTGTGTTTGTTGACGAAGTAGTAAGCGTGCTAACTACGAAGCCAAAAATCATGTCTTCGATTAAGTACTCAGTCCCAGCCCCAATTAAAACATTTCGCATAATAACCGTTCAATATCCGTATACACTGTCATTTAGGTATTCAAACCATTTTCGATTAATCGAATAACTTTGGGCTATTAAATATTTGAAAATTAGTTACTTTCTTTTGACAAGTAGGTGGAATAATTTATGTTGTCTTATCGATTAATCGAATATTGGCTCTTTATTTTATGTAAAAAGTAATCCGATTCGTTCATATCATATAGTGATCAAAAAGGGCTTCAAATGGTATGACGAACGATCATATTTTTTTAGAAATTACAAGAAAAGAACAGAGAAGTTTCGTATTTTTAGTGTCGCTAATTTCAACAACAACTGAACGAATTAAAGAAATTTAGAAAATGTATGGCTTGTGCGAACCCAACATAAGGGCAAAATCATTTAAATGCACTTAATAAAGTTAAGCTCGAAAAATTCAGAAAAATAGGAAATGAAGAAAAATAATCAAACGGCAACCGAGGGACTCAACAAATATATGTTACCATCATGCCATCATGTCGTAACCATTTTCATAATTAATCGGTAGAAATAGAAACTGTTGTCACATTGAACTAACAAGCGGTTCTGCTCTCTTGTGATGTTGACTTTATAAAACTGATGTTGACTTTTCCTTCCGTATTGGAATATATATCGTGTCTTTCAGAAATAAAATCAATTTTCGAACTATTAGCCTTTAAAATTATATTATGTACGAAAGAATTTTTATTTTAAATCAAGTTTCATCAAAACAATATAAAGAAATCATTTGAAACACCAAAATTTAAACTCCATACTCTTTTTGAAATATTATTTTAGAAGATTATCTTAAGCTATTAATATATAAACATTAATTTAAAAGTTTTTTTTATCTTTAAATAGACAAAGTTTCTTTTGTTAAATTGTTATGTAATTTTTTGAATCAAATATTTATTCTAAAACAAGTAAATTTTGATTTTATGTTTAAACTTGTGAGCTAAACAAAATAATAATTATTAGATAAACTGAAGAATCTTAGATAGTTCGATTATTATTCGATTGAGTTTTTACGTCTAATAATTATTCGCACAATAAATCTATTAAATCAAAACCTTGATTAATTGAACAGCTACTGAACATACACATCATAGTTAAAGCTTATTGAGCCGGTAGAGTGGATTATGAGTTTGACGGAATGGATCAGCTGTTAGAACTGTTATTACGTTGCACATCATCTCAGTAGCGTTTTTAACTATTCTCCTTCTTTTACAGTTACATTCCATTTCAGTAAACTGATCCCTGATATTGTTTTCACACTGGAAGTCAAACATAAACATGTGGTTTTGAGCTCACACTGCAGATGCAATAAATTCAGATTCTAACATGCGGGCTTCTGATTATTGAAACAGGTTTAATTGTTATTGCATATTCCTCTAGATTATACTTACTTAAGAAACGGTACAGTAGCTGTCTTCGTGTGTATAAAATAATGGGAACAATTTAAATTAAAATTCCAAATTTTTGGAAACATTAATGCAGAGTGAAGAATTCTTCAAAAACACATGATATCATATAAAGTCATTGTAGTAGTGTTTCAAATATTATCACATGTTTCCAATATAACTTGGCAGCACTCAACCCAGCACAGACAAAAACAACTTTTCATTCCATAAAACGTTCTCAAAAGCCAATCAAAAATGATATTTAGTTGGTTTTAACAATATTTGTAGCATTAAACCAGGTCTTAGAAGTAAGTTTTAAAGTTAGAGCCAGTATTTATCAGCACCATATCAGTGTAAAAACACTATTAGTCCTCAAAATGCATTTTTATGTAAACTTCCTTATGTTTTATAAACGAAATACTTTTGTAGCCAACACTAATGGTGTTTTCTTTTCTGCACAAAAAATGTCAGCTTGTTAAAAGGTGCATGCATAAAATATCTTGCCAACCCTGTATAATGCAATTTCTTATTTCACTAGAACAAAACACAATTTGTGGAGAAATGTCAATAAATTTATATTTCATCCTCATCAGAAGAGGAGGATGAATCTAGCAATTGACTAATTGCCATTTCTGCACATATAATTGATGCGACAATATTAACCCTTTATCTGGCCATGTAACAGTAATGTCACATACCCTAAAACTGTCTATGTATCGCTGTGTTTTATCAATATAAGTACTTTAGGCATTGTAGCATAACTAGTACAAACCGTGCACAATAAAAAATAAACAAAATATTACGGGACAATATTATTATTACATATTACCCTGTGCCAAAAGTTTAGTGCTGAAAAAAAACGTCAAGCCGTAACAAGTGTTTAAGTTTTTAGTGCGAAAATCAGATTTGTGATGTACATATTATCTTCTTGGTTTATAATAAGTGCGTAAGTATGTAATAAAGTGATTTTCATAAAATGTAACTGAAACCAAATCATATTTTACTTGTATTTGGGTAGTTTCAGTTTGTTACATATATGTCACATTGCACAGTAATGTGTTTTTTTTTTTTGCCTAGATGTAAATATGTCGTTGACGAATGCGAAAATTTTAGAAATTCTTGAGGAAAGTGAGGATGGACTTGACTTCGACGATGATAGTTTGGCTGATCCCGACTATTCTGTAGATGTCGAAGACTCCATTTTCGAAAATGCTGCTCATGATCTTGAATATTCTGTGGATGTACAAGACTCCATTTTCGAAGAAATTGCTCCAGCTGTTGACGATATAATAGAATGTGTAGGAAATGTTAGCACAGAATCTCCTAATTTAGTCGTTCTACCAAAACAAGCAGCAGAAAGTCGGCAATACCAAAAGAAGCGTTAAGAGAACATTCTTTGGAAAAAGAAAAACCTTGTCCTGAATGAGCAACAACTGCTTTTCAAAGGGAATACAACATTGCCCGAAGACAAAGCCTTAGCACGCCAATACAATATTTTTTTTACTTCCTTTCAAAAGAAATGTTGCAATACATTGCTGATGAAACAAATTTGTATATTACGCAAAAGGACATCGGAGATACATTTCGCGTATCACAAATAGATATTCAACAATTTATTGGCGTTGTGTACATGATGTCGTTGGTAAAGCTTCCTAATGCAGCCAGTCACTGGAGCAACAGCATTGGGACCACTATGATACGAGAAGTGATGCCTTTGAAAAAGTTTGAAAAAATTAGACGTGTAATTCACTTCAATAATAATACCAAAAATCTGCCTTCAACCGATAAAAACTATGATACAATCTTTAAAGCCCGGCCAGTCATAGACGAATTAAATAAGAATTTTAGTAAAGTTCCTCTTGAACCACATCTTTGTGTAGATGAACAGATGTGTTCTACCAAAGCCAGGAACTATCTAAAGCGTTACATACCTAACAAACCCCATAAATGGGGCTATAAAATATACGTGCTATGTGGTTCTTCGGGATTCCCTTATAAAATTGAGCCAGAAACTGGAAAAGAGTATCTGTCTGAGTAGCGAACCTGACTTGGGCGCATCTTCAAATGTAGTAATGAGACTGGCGCGAATCATTCCCAGAAATCAAAATTTTCAACTATATTTCGACAATTATTTCACTTCTTTACCTCTCCTCGCCTATTTAGCTAAAGGAGGAATTTTTAGTGTAGGAACAATAAGAAGAAATCGAATTCAAAACTGTAAGCTTCCGGCTGAAAAGGATATGATAAAGAACAATAGAGGATCTTCTGTAGAGTTTGTTTGTAGCGTCGAAGGAATTGAAATTGCACCAGTCTCATGGAAAGACAACAAAATTGTAAATCTGGCTTCTAATTTTATTGGTGAAATCCCAAAACGTTCAGTCAAGAGATACGACAAAGCTCAAAAAAAAAGTATATTGAAATAGAACGTCCCTTCATTGTTGGCCAATATAATGCGCACATGGGAGGTGTAGATCTCATTGACGCTATTATGGGAAGATATAAAATTGTGCTTCGCAGTAAAAGGTGGCAAGTTCGATTATTTTACCACTTTTTGGATTTAGTGATGGCAAACTCATGGCTATTGTACAAAAAGAACTGTTCAGGTGATACAACAAACAAGTTGTTACCTTCTGCAGAATTTCGCCTGCAGATTGCTGAAACTCTTTTAAAGCTCGATACCAAATCTAATGTAAAAAGAACGAGATCAATTGAACCTGATATATAAGCAAAAAAGTCCAAAGGACCGGCTCAACATGCTCCACCACAAGCTGTGCGTCAAGACCAGGTTGGTCATTGGCCAATGTGGGCGGAAAAGAGAATACGGTGCAAAATGCCAAATTTCCAAGGTGTGTCACAAACTTTATGCGAAAAATGTGGTGTTGCATTGTGCTATAACAAAAATAATAACTGTTTCCGTGAATTCCATCTATCATAAAATATTCATAATTTTTCACGCAATGTAACATTTCTGTAACACACCTGTTTTTTTTAAATTAACAAGTAAAATAAATTTTTTAAAAATTTCTGAATAAATATGTGTTTTTATTTTAGTAATAGTAATCGAAAAATAGCTATGTGCACTTAAAATGACATGTTGCCCGATAAAGGGTTAATATTTTTAACTTTTATTAAACGGTTTAGAATTGTTAAAAATTTTCTTTCGTTTGTTTTCATAAACTATACAAATAGTAAAAATTTGTTGCCAGACTGCCAGTTTATCGACCCGAAGCTTTAACGATTTTTTTTAAATAAAGACTTTTTTGAGCGCTTTTTCAAAACTCTAAATCCTGTAAGATTTAATATCACTTATTGTAATGTTTTCTCATAGTTGTTATATAAAACAGTAAATATATTAACTTTAAAATGTAACTTTTTACTTAGTAATTCTAGGCGATTTCTTTCCAAATTCTTCTGGTAACACTATTAATAAACAAAAGTCAATTACTTTTCAGGGCACTATCAACACTGTCGATTTTTATGGGGCATATTATGGCCTTTCACCATTATTGAGGGAGATATTTTTTGAATCAAACACACTACCCTTTTATAGAGCAAAACATTTTTAAGAAGCGAAGACGAAATTTTATCTTTTTACATGGAAATGAAGTATATTTTTGTAGAAAAGAAAACACCATAAATTTCATTCGATAATTTTCCCGCCAAACGGGCGATAAGAATGGGACAAAAATGAAGAAAAGAGAAAAATGACAGATTTAATATGGAATAAAGATTCTTGGAATTATTATTCATGATTAATCATGCATCAATCGTTAAAATATTTTTTGGTGTTGCTGAGTGTTATGTATTAATGCTGTTTTACAATAACGGTTTTATACTGCCAGTCGTTGCTCTTTAAACAGTGGGTGCTTTTATTATGCTCTCAGCATGAGTAATCTATTAATAAATATTTTTTGTTATTCCTCTTGCCACAGTCGTTGTTGTACATTTGCCACAAATTAATTCCTACACCTTTTTTAATTCTCAATTTTAATTTTTTTGTGGTCGTTATGTTTTCTGGTTTCGCTTTTTTGTGGCCAAGGAAATGATTGATTATACTTGTATTCTTGATCGTTGGGGCACCTTTGAAAGGACATTCCGCAAACAGTAATAGTTATAAATATTTGTTTTTCTAGTAGTGAGCCATAAAATTAATATATTTTGGTGATTCTAACAAAATATGCAACTACCAGTCTGGTTATATTATATGCATTCAAATAATAATTCAGTGCAAAATTATCTATACCAACATGATTTGTATCTCTTTTTTGAGTTTTGACATCTTCAATTTACATTTTATCAATTGCAATTTTAATATAAAAAAATCGTTAATAAATTGACTATATACTGTCATTGTACTATTATTATAAACTGTGGTTCAAGTCTACTGACGATTTGGTAAAAAGCGCCAATGAAATGCATATAGACAGACATTGCGTAACCACCCAACAAATAAATTTCATATTATCAAAAAAATCATTCATTTTGTTCTTTAACCTTTTTACGTGTAATGACGGCTGATGTTTTTTTTTAGTAGGACTAACACTCAATGACGACCCCTACATATGCAGTGGAAGAAGGGGATAGTTTTAAGAGGACAGATTAGAGGATAGAGAATTTCCTTGTAACTATTTTTACTGGTGAATATTTTTGTTTCAGTTACCGACAGTACCCGAAACAGGGTGCTGTATCCTGCACTAATGCAAATCAGTCATATTCATGACTGAGTGTGGAGTCGAATTCGGGACGTAAGGCATCTTTCCCATTCCTTGTAAAATAATTCTTCTTTTATAATGTTTTTATCTGATTATGTTATTTATATTTTCTATTAGAACTTGACCGTAAACAAAATTTTCCTTCGTGCTGATTCAGAATTAATAGTCGTGAAAGTTGACCGTTTGATGGTAACTTGGCAACAACAACTTGGCTTTAATTGTGGTCAATCAAAAATTTATTTTTTGATTTGTAGTTTATTTTTACTCTTTTAGAAAACATTTTACTCCAATCGTTATTTTTTGAAGTAACACTCCACATATAATACAGACGTATTAAATAAAATTTCGATCAGTTAATTGGAGGAAAAGTGTTTCTAATTCAGACAGACATGATTAATTTACCAAAATGCAATCAATAATAAATTTTGCGGGGGAAGTGCCTTTTCGTATTTCTTAAACAATATGCCATAGTGATGCAAGTCGTTCTCAACTTAAACTCATAACAAAATTAAACAAGTAGAAGTGATATATTCGGCTGTACCGAATCTTATATACCCTTTATGAAAGTCCGTAGGGCGTACCAATTTTGTTCTTCCTACGTTGTTTAGTTAGAAAAAAAACAACGTCAGCTGCCTTTTAGGTTACTTTTATGAATGGAAAGAAAATCAATTTCCCACCCCTGGAGAAGAAGTTTTAATATTATTTCCAATGCAAACCTTCATGATGTATAAAGCAGTTAAAGAAAAACCTATTGTTTTTAAACATTTTAGTTGTTACATGTACTACAAAATACTGAATGCGCTTAGACAAACATTTAATTTCTGGTCCCTGGAAAAATTTTTTTTTATTTATTTTAGTTTCTAATAGACAATTGAGGCTTCCCAAAGCATGAAATCGGTTGACTTTACAAACAAAATAATTGGTTTTTGGTATTAATTATGCGTCGAGAAATAAGTGTAAGCTTCGGAGCTCTCGAACCACATATCGAATTTTTCTGACTTTTCATTCCATCAGTCCAAAAACGAAGTCTCTAGCTCTTCTGAAGGCTTGGGAAAACCGATGTCACGTACAGGCAGAAGTACATCACGCAATCGTCATCACTATTCATAAGGATCCAGAATATATATGCTTTATGGGGTCGCATATTGATGTCGAAAAAGTTACACACGGAATGACAAATCTAAATATACCCTTTCAGTTTTTTGTGAAGGGTATAAAAATCATTTAAGTGTCCTGCATCTTAATTCCAATTAAATTTAATAATCAAAACATAATAACATAACTTTGAAATATCCCTTCATCCGATAATTCTAATACTTTGCACATCGTTTTTTTAATTATTTAAAAAAATTTTTAGAGATGATTACGGTCTATAACATAACAAAATATTTATTCCCAAATATACATATTTATATACCATACTTATGTCAAAAACCCATTCACCCAATATCAATTAATTTCTATGCTTAACACTATGAGTGTAAACGCGTAGCATAATGATTGCGTTCTTGGAAACTAAATTAATATGACGGCAAAATAAAAAACTTATTATAACTTTTTAAAAGCCAGACGTATTAAAAGGTTCTCTTAAGCCTAATTTACAGCCACTTGTCACCTCTTAATGTAACACAAGAGGCTTAAATAATAATAATAATATTTTTATTATTATTATTTTCATAACGAATAATAAACAACTAATTAATAAGCAAACATTCAAGAATTAAGGAAATAAAACTATACGGTAGAAAAACTATTAAATTAATTTGCTGGATTTACATTTTTAAGGCTGATTTCAAATCAATTAAGAGTTCTCTAATAACAAAACTAACATTTTATGCTCTATGAAATCTGTATATCAAAATACGTTGACAGAACTGAATTCAATATAAAAAGGGCGAATCGAATCAGACTCTGGATTAGATATCATTTTGAACAAAACTATTTTATTTCATTTGTTTACTGCTTTGGTGGAATTTCCTAGTTTTAATTTGTCTTTTTTCTTTTTGTAAAATAAACAATGAAACAAATAATATGTGGAAGATATATTCTATATATCACTCGCAAGGCAGCTCTGAGTCTGTCAGGATCCAGCTTAGTTAGCAATAATTTTTTAGGCGGAGTGGGACCACTGCCTATTTGTATTCTTTCGAGAGTTCTACGTCCACTCGCACTAGTCAAATTCTACTCAGATAATTTATAGGATTACGTTGAAGCTTCGTCGTGCGTAACACTGCTCTGCAAAAAGCAACTTTTTGTCACTCCTTTAAATTAAACTATGTGGACTATATGGATTTTGATGCGTTAAACTCTAATCTCTTTTCGGTTTTTTTCCATCAGGTCCAGATTTTTTTTATGGGGGTTGGAAATTTTTTGCCCCAAAATTATTTCACCCTAACTCAGGAACGAGTCATCCGATTTTAAAAAGATAAACACCGGAAGATGTGTAACATCTTATCACTTATTGCCTATCAATTTCCACATACACTGCTACAATAAATACTAGAATCAACCCTAATGTTCTCGATTTAGAATTATAGGTTAATTAAAAATACTACATTTTAACTCTTAAATCCAAGAACCATGCAAAATACCGCTGTACTTTAGTTCCTTTACCTGTTCACCTAACGAAATGCTATCGTCATACGTATGAAAGGTTGGTTGCATTACAATATTGGGTACCAGCGGTAAATTGAGAATAAAATTTAAATTTCTAAGCCGATTTCAATGGTTTATGGATTTTTTTAGTTCTAAGACCTGTAGCTATTAGATCAAGGTGCAAATTTGCTTTAAATTTCTTAGATTCCATTTTTATCAGGAAAAAAATAGGAATTTTGCAGGAAAAAAACATTTTTTTTACTAAAATAAAAACAACTTTGTGGTAGAGGTGCAACTCTTCTGGTGTTTTACTTTCTAAAATAGGATGACTTGTTCTCGAGTTAGGGTGAAATATGTCTACGTACCTGGCTAATTTAGGGGCAAAAAATTTCCACCCCCATAAAAAAAATCTGGACCTGATGGAAAAAAACCGAAAACAGATTCGACTTCAACGCATCAAAATCCATATAGTCCACATAGTTTTATTCAAAGGAGGATTTGGCTGCTGAGCAGTGTAATTAGTCACAGTAACGGATATAATTCGGGATAACAATATCAAAGACATATGGCCAAGTCATCTTGTCGGCCTCTGTGCACCGATACTTTAAAAATTTATTTCGCAAAATATATTTAAAAGAAATAAATATTCTCTCTGTGTGTAAATTTGTGAAAATATAAAGTGATTTCTTATAAAATATGTGAAATTGTTCCTCAAACAAAAAAAAAAAACAAAAAAATATTAGTAGCGCTGTTGTCGGATATTGTCTAGCGTTGACAATTGGGTGCTTTTGGGCTATTTTTAGGTACCATTTTCTTTTATAATTTTTCGATTTCTCGCAGTGCGATTCACAAACTTATGCCATATAACGAGATGTTTATTTAGAGAGCTATAGAACATAGAACTTTAAGTTAACAACACTCTTTTAACTGGCGCCCATTTTGTCGGCTGCCAAATGACTTATGCTTAGTTTGGTTTGGAATTTCAACATGAGTTGGCTGAGGCTTGAACAACACTTTTAACTTTTCAAATTTATTTTTAATATCATGGCAGTGTTTTGTTTAGCGGGTTAGCTCACTTTTGTTTCTGGAATCATTGGTCCGTACTTTTTTAAAAACGATGCTGGTCAGAACGATTCTGTCAATGCTAACTGCTATAGAAGCGTGATTAATGATTTATTTTCAGAAATTTCAGGAGTCGTTTGGTAACCGCATAGTTTGATGCTTCGAACACGTGAACTGTCCTCCAATGTCCTGTAATTTCATGCCGCTAGACTGTGGGGATATGCAAAGTCGCAAGTCAACGTCGACAATTGACCGCTTAGACGACAACATTTTTCGTTATTCCCGATACACGGACACGCATGTTGAAAAAAGTAATCGAAAATTAAATCTCGAGATTAGTATTCGCCCAAATTGTCTTTCAAATTTAGTAAATATCATGTCAATTTGAAAAATTCATCTTTCATTGCAAAAGTCTGTAGCTCTACAAACTGATGATTTTCTTATCACATCTGGGCACAAATTATCGCACTCGATATCGACAGAATTTTCAAAACAATTTTTATACGAATTTCAATCGATATCGAGTACCGTAATCTGCCCCCTGGATTTCAAAACTGTGTGAGATGTTATTGACAACGTAGAATAACTTTTGTGGTTGTTGTACCAGCGAGTGTGAGTTCCCCTTCTTATCTATTCTTTTCAGTCACTTGAAATTTCTGATGATAAAATCTTAAAGTATTTTCATAAACTTTTTGTAAAATATATTTTTGCTCTAAGATGGAAAAGAAAAACGTGGTAAAATTATTCAGTATTCGAAAAGTTACTTAAAGCACTTTCCATTTATTGTAATTGTGTTACAAATACCGGGTAGTTTATACCATCATAACAAACATAAAAATAAATACAACAAATTTTTCTTCGTATACTGACCTGTGTTATGACCACTCCAATCTAAAAAAATCTCAAAAAGTTATATTTACCTTATTTCCATTTAAAATGAATACATCTAAAACAAAAACAGAAAGGATGTTTCGATATATATTTTATGCAGTCACGGTGTTTTTGATCATGCCAGTGTTGCCATCATTGATAGTAGTTTTTAGAACAGGAGCGCATTGAAAAGGTGCAACTGCAGCAACTCGCTTAAACTATCGGAGACAGCTACAATCTGTGTATATTAATGCAGATACCTCGCAGATTCATAAATTATTACCGTTTACACTAAAAACGTTTTTTGTGTGGTGCTAGACAGAAGCTGCTTTCCTATTTTTACCAGAAGGGTCGCATAAAAGCGCTGTTGGAAGAGATTCCAGTGCATGTCAGAGTAGAAGTAAAGTATCAACTGTTCTCGATAACGTAGTCAAAGTCATTGTCCAATTAATTGTATATAATAAAAAACCGATACCAATCCCCGTTCGAAAAAATTTGTCTTTTTATACCCTTCACAAAAATCTGAAAGGGTATATTTAGGTTTGTCATTCCGTGTGTAATTTCTTCGATATCAATATGCGACCCCATAAAGTATATATATTTCGGATCCTTATGAATAGCGATGACGATTGAGCGATGTCCGTCTGTCCATCTGTCCCTCTGTCTGTACGTGAAATCGGTTTTCCCAAGCCCCCAGAAGAGCTAGAGACTTCATTCTTGGACTGATCGATTGGAAGTGAGCTAACTTAAAGTGGTATTGAAATTCGGAAAAATCGGAAGGACGCTTCCAGAGCTGGGAAGCTTACACCTATTTCTCGACGCAAAATTAACACCAAAAACCGATTATTTTTTTGCTTATTTGAAAATTGAACCTATTTCATGCATTGGGACTCCGCAATTGTCCATTTAAAACTTAAAAAAAAAAAATTTTCCAGGGATGGGAAATAAAAATTTTTTTTTTTTGCTACATTCAGTGTTTTGTGGTACATATAATAACTAAAATGTTTAAAAATTTAAAGTTTTTCTTAAATAAAACCGTTTTTGGTGTAATAAAGATTTGCATCGATGAAAAAAAAATTAAAAAATTTAAAGTTCCCATCCAGGGTTAGGAAATTCAATTTTTTTTTTATGCAATAAGCTAACCAAAAATCAACTGACGTCATTTTTTCTGGTTAAAATTACTTTTTATTTCGGCGAAACGAAATAGGTATTAAAATAAAAAAAAAATAAAAATTTTGATTCCAGGGTTCGGTACTGCAATATTTTGTAGTACATGAAAGTAACGAAAGTAGTAATAAATTTGTAATTTTTCTTAAATAAAACCGCTTGATACATCACGAAGACTGCCATTGGTAGCAAATAATTAAAAAAAATTCAATTTTCGATTCCAGGGATCGGAAATTAAATATTTTTTTTACACATTCGGTATTTTGTGGTACATACAATAAGTAAAATGTTTAAAAATTTAAAGTTTTTCTTAAATAAAACCGTTTTATACATCAGGAAGATTTGCATAGATGCAAAAAAAATTATAAAATTTAAAAATTCTTATCCAGGGTTAGGAAATATTAATATTTTTTGTACATTAAAATAACCAAAATTCAACTAACGTCGTTTTATCCTGTTTAAAATTATTTTTTGTCCTGGTAGAAGAGAATTGGTATCAAAATTAAAAAAAAAACAAATTTCGATTCCAGGGCTCGAAAACTGATATATATTGTAGTACATGAAAGTGACAAAAATTGTTACAAATTTTAGTTCTTCTTATATAAAACCGCTTTATACATCACAAAGACTTGCATTGTTAAAACATTATTTTAAAAAATTTTGTTTTCGTCTCCAGGGGTGGGAAATTTTATTTTTTTTTTTGGTACATTCAGTATTTTGTGATACATATGGTAACTAATATGTTTAAAAATCTTAAGTTTTTCTTAAATAAAACCATTTTTGGTATCATTAAGATTTGCATTGATTAAAAATAATTTTAAAAATTTAAAGTTTCCAAATTTAAAATTTTTTTATACAATACATAACCAAAAATCAATTAATGTCGTTTTTTCCAAGTTAAAATTGTTTTTTATTTCGGCGAAACAAAATTGGTATTAAAAATTAAAAAAAAATTATAAAAATTTTGATTCCAGGGTTGGATACTGCAATATTTTGTATAACATGAACGTTACCAAAATGGTTAAAAATTTGTACTTTTGCTTAAATAAAACCGCTTTACACATTATGCTAAAAAAAATTTTTTAAAATTAAAATTTCTTTTCCAAGGGTGGGGAATATGGAATATTTTTTTTAAGTAACCAAAAACGGCAACTGAAGTTGTTTTTGTTTTTTGCTAACTGAAACTATTTTATAAGTTAGAAAGCAGACGTACGTTAGTGAAGGGTATATAAGATTCGGCACAGCCGAATATAGCACTTTTACTTGTTTTGGTTGCAAAGTATTTATTTTTGTCGGTTTCTACAACACACCCGCTTATTACTACTGGAGTGATTAAGGCATATGGCCAGCATTTTAGTTCTTACATCATATCCTCGGCAGGCTTTATTTCCAAAAAATATCTCCGATAAGTATTTTGAAATTTATTTCTAGCGTTTTAGATATGACCACTCATTTCATGCATCGCAATGGCCTGGTTTTTTTAGTTTCATTTAGTTTTTAGCCATTTTCACATTCTAACTAAACGAAGTAGTTGTAAATAAAATAATATTTTGCATTTGCATCAAGTGGCCTTTAGCTTTTGACCTTAAAATTTGTATGAATTACTTAACACGTTATTAGCAAAAAGCAATCAAGTGTTTATTTTAAGACCATTCAATTGGTTATACAAAAGCTTCATTATATTTTTTATGACCGCAAGCCTTTAAATGTTTTATGGCATGTCATCATTACCGCACTCACACGCAGCACTATTTTCATGTTATGAAATTGGAAATTAATATGCGAGAGTATTTAGATAATTACCTGAAATTTGTAAAAGAAGTTGTATTCTTAAAAGAAAGTTTGCAATAAATTCGAACTGTTTCCAAATATAAGTCGCTATAAAAACCGATTTGATTAGAGAGAGAGAAAATAATATACTTTTACTGTTCGTGATGCAAAGCGCAAAAAACTACTACATAATAGATAATCTTACGATTGATTATTATATATTCACTCTTTTTACGTAAAATAAGTTCTTAAGCCAACTTATTGACCGCTGAATTCCTTGGATATTTAATACAAGAGTTCTTGGAAAATAATAGCTGCTGAAGTTATATACAAACTGGAAGCTGATATTCTAAGGAAATTACATCTTTTTTTTAAATCAATTTTCTTAAAAGTCACTCATTATAACAAAGAAAGGAATTGTTGTGTGCATTAATTCAAGTTCACGTCCAAAATGCAACAAAACATATCGACAACATCCAGCAACGCTCACTTATAAAGGGTGTTTTAAGAAAGTTATACAATTTTGATACGGAATAAAACAGAGAACATTTTCTTGTATTGACATGAAATATACTTTATTCGACAGATAATATTCAGGCATTCTAATTTAAATATGACTTCTAGAATATGACCACTGGCTCGGACGTAGTCTGGTGTGGAATTTCGAATTTCCGGGGAGTTTTTCCATCACATGTGACCGTATATCGGTAATATCGCGTCGATTGTTGTCGGCCAAGTAATCAATCGTTTGGGCTTATGAACGTAGACTAGTGCCATCTCATATCCCCACAGAAAATATACTAGCTAGATGTGCCTTTCAATAAAACAATTGTGGCATGAGCTGTGTATGTTGCACCATCTTGTTGAAACCATTAATTGGGCACATCATGATTGTTCAATTGATAAGCGATATTCAGTAATAATGGCTCTTCACCGGTATTCAGCATTGACTCCAATCAACATCGTTTTAAAGAAGTACGAATCATTGCACCAACATCACTTTATATACGTCAAACACAAGGAGGACTTATTGGTCACAACAACTTTACATCCTTGGTTACATGTAAGAATGGAGCAAAACACTGTAATCCATCGAAGCGCTGCCACTTCAAGTTATTTTTCACCATGGCAAGTAAATTTAGCTCCTAACATAGACTGAGTATATTCTGGTCATATCAACTAAATAGTCTTTTTGAAGTAGCCATCACCAAAAAATGGCCCCGAAGCAGAGTAGCGTGTGGGAGATTTAACATCAAAACTTCTTAGGTAAATAACTGATCTGCAGCAACAAAGTTTTACAACTTCAATTGTACATCCATAATAAGCCAAATAAATTTCACATTCATTAGAAAAGGGGACAAATTCTGCTGTTTGAATGATCGTTCACCATCGGGTGATTTCATGTTTCGATAAATATTATTCGATAACCAATGCAGCCTTGCATTCGGAAACTTTCGAACCTTTCTGATCATCTGTTGCAAAGACATTCATAAACCATTTGAGAGTTTACAAACGATTTTTAAAGATCGCTTATGATAAGGCTAAATTAAACTTAACAAGTAATTTTTATTACTTTTCTACAAATTTGTAAATTAAAAATCCCTTCCAAAAATAAAAACAAAACACACATTCAGGCTGTTTATTGTAAGCCAGAATTAGACCCTTGATCATACCGTATAAGCAGCCTTTTAAGCTGTTTTACAACCTGCCCATAGGCTTGGATCAACGACCCATTCATCTGAAGTATAAATAAATTCCATATTCACGAGATCAGCACTACATTTAAAATACAGTCCGGCATATACGAAAAGTCACGAAAATACAAAACTACTCTCGTAAGACTTTTGTTACCTACTGCACTAAAAATAAATAAGAGATTTTCAAAATTTAAATGGCAAAAATATGTTTTTGTTGGTACCAACGAGACAAATAAACAAGTTCGCAAGCTGCAAAACCAGTCTTTTCAATATAATTTGACAGCTGATTGCAAAAGCAACAACAAAGTTCAAACAATAATAATGAATGGATGGAAATTGAAAAATCGAAATAAAAATTAAACTATAAAAACTGCTAAAGTATAAGTAACGCTACTGACTGACTGACTCATATCGAATCAACCTAAACGACTACAGCAAGAGAGCTGCTATTTGGTGTTTACGTAACCCATCCGATTTATAGAACCACTAAAAAAGGAAATTCTTGGAAATTAATATGCGATGGGAGAAAAAGAGACCACATTTTTATCGCTATATCTCGCAAAGACACAAATTCTGCTAAAAATCATGCAACATGTTTTTGGCACTTTTTGAAAGTGTGTATACTTTTTAAGGGTTGAAAAGAGGCACCAAGTGGATTTTGGTTCTATATTGCACTCCATACATCTTGAGCATATCAAAAAGCTTCTCAGTGCATTTTGTTATCCTGTAAATGTTCTCAAATACATTCTGGCACTTTTTAGAAATTTGCAGAATGGGTCAAAAAAGGTACCAAGAATTTGAAATTTAAAAATATTTTAAATGTTAAAACACTTCAAACCGGATTTAAATATTATTAACTGATGAAAGTGGCATGAAAGGGATACCTTTTAAACTAATTTGGTACCTTCCGAAGAATAATTTTTAGAGAAGGTACTTATATACAAAAGTCTTTCTTTAAAAAAAAATATTACATTCATTACATACTCTTAGAGAATGTTGGCAAATATATTTGTTTCTCATATATTCTTTTTGGAAACCGCATATTTTGGAGTGTGTGCTGTTGGAAATTTTATATCATGAAACACGCAGTTTTTGGATATGCAAAGTTTTAGAAATTTACTTTTTAGAAAAGAATATTTATGTAAAAAGGAATTTTCAAAAGATTTAATTATATATGTACATACTTGAATAGGTGCTCTTTGAGAAAGTAATTTTTGGGAAAAGTACTTTCTAAAAAAGGTCTGAATAAAGTGATTTTCAGAACAGCTACTTTTGTTTAAAATGTGCTTAACTGAAAAGAGCTCTTTCTTAAAATAGACTGCTTTAAAAAGCCACTTTTAAGGAAACCACTTAGAACACTCAAAGGAAAAAATTTTCTTAAGAAGTTTTTGGAAAAAGTACATTTTATAAGACATACCGACGTACTATATGAGAACGCTAATTTATGAAAATAATAGTCATATAAAAGAGTTACTTTTAGGAAGAGGGATGCACTTGGAGAGTTCTTTTAGAAAATTACTTTTTAGGAAAAGTACTTTCTAAAAAATTTATGAAAAACGAGTTTTTGACCAAAGGATCTTTTTTGCGAAAAGGTAGTGAATTGAAAAGATTCATTCTTAAAAGAGGCACTTTTGAAGGAAACGTACTGATCTAAAATAGGTAACGATTATATGAATGTAAAAAAAACATAATGCTTTTAAAGCAAAGGAAGGGAATCACCAAAATCAATTATAACCATATAAATCTGTTGACAATTACAAGTCGCAAGAAGGACGTCAATGTAAGTTGGACTTTGTTAGCAACATCAGCTGACAAAATTGGACTGACAAGTATATAATATTTCCAACCCCTTGCGTGCTAATTGCTATGATGGAAGAATATATCTTGGAGCTAGAGTTTTCCTAAACAGAATGCAAACACTCTTGACACTCTGGGCAGTTACATAAAAAAGTTCTTCGCGGATCAGCGGAATATCTGTAACTTTTCTGTGCAATTGGGTTTCAATTCCCACAATAACTACTTCTATATAATAAACCCAATTCTATATATGAGAGTTCAACTCTTAATCAATGTGCAATTTCTGTTATGCTGATTACGTTATCAAATGATAATTGAATTGCTTGGTAATTTCCGATATATTGAATTTTCCTTGCAACCCAGCCCCTAATTGCCAATTCATCAGTCTTCCGGCGCACATTTACCAAGCAAATTAAAACTCCATTTACTGATACACTTCTTATTTTAATTAATTAAGTAGTCGTTTTAAATCAACTTTTCGATAACTATATATATATGGCTTTTCTACATCAAAACAGTCGTATTTATCTAAGACTTATATAATGCATTTGGAAGTTGTTACATATAAAAATATGGCTCTTATGTTATTCTACTTGGCTGACTTTAAATGCTTGCGTTTGGGCATTAAGACGCCCATATAAAAGAAACTAGTTTTCAATTCAAATTGACTTACAAATAAATATTTATTTGGAAGTTGATGGATTTTAAGTTCAAATAAAATGCGTAAAGACCTTAAATACGCATATTAATATTTTGCACATTTTAACGGCAGCAAGTGGGTTTATTTAGTATGATGAAAAGCCAAGGAAACGGTCGTTGCTTTTGCCAAGCGTTAAAAATAAAAGTCGCTGGTAGACACATAGAATCAAATCGCTCCCATTTAAATAAATAGTTTTTAAAACGGAAGTGTGCTGTGATTTCATTTGGTTTATGTGATTAATTTAACACTTATTTTTCCATATTAAAAATAAGAGTGAAAAAATGTTGTTTGTCGCAAACAACAAAAAATAAACACCTATGGCCGACCTGCCTCAATCACGCAATATCACATAAGTTTTATTGTAGTTGCTATTTGTCACATTGTACATTTGCAGATACGAACATATTGACAGTTTCCGGTGTGTCTTGTTTTCGGCACAGTTTAATTTAAATTTTATGAATGTGCTTGCTTTTGTTTTCATAACTGTTTCATTGGCTGCCAAAAATGACCATGAGCAGCTCACGTGACGTGATAAGTATGAACATCGTTTGCTCGTAGTTCAGAAATAATTTCGATTGCACCTCTTATCTTTCAAGACTTGTACAAAATGAATGAATCTGCTTTCAAAATTTGGAATGGCGGACAATGAGATAATTTTACCCTTTTTTTAAAAAAATCAGTTTTGTTGACTGTGAAGTAGAGTTATCGAAATATTAATAAAATAAGATGTAATACAAATCTTCACCTCTAGCACGCCGGCATATGTCCGCTCTTTTCTCCTAACTTAAAACCAAATTTTGCAATAAAGCTTCGCTTTTCTCTCCATTGCAGCTCCAAGTGCTATCTATTGGCTGTAGTTTGTTCACGGAAGCCCGGGCTTTCATATGGTCTTAGGAAAAAAAGTGCAAAGTCGTTAAGCCACAAGAATGAGGGTCGAAAACATTACTCGACCGAGAAATTTCTCATGTAATAATTGAACTGTTTGGCCGGATGCATGGTTTGTGGCGCCAATTTGCTAAAGCCAAAGGTCACTGATGTCAACATAAGCCTAATGTGGCCACAAAATATCGGTTATCATGGTTTGGTAGCGCAGAGAGTTTACGGTGATGGCGTTTCCTTGTTTACATTGCAAAATATTAGCGCTGATGATGTTAACTGAGCGTAGACTGCACCATACGGTCTTTCTTTGGATGTAAGCTCCTGCTTTAACTCTTGAACTAGTAGAGCTTTATAAGCTTGCGAATATCGACGATTTGATGTTCCAGGTTCGTTCAATACTTCGCTATACAGCGGTTGTTATGGGCCATCATCAGTCCCGAACTATTTGGTGTTCAACTGGATGTATTTTTGAATAAGAGGTCTGACCATAGACTTAATTCTGGCGCCACCGGGGCCAGGAGCCCCTTAATTCGGTGTGGAGTTGCAATGTAGCGGGAGGAGTTTTAGAGAGGTTCCGCTCCTAATCAAGAGGGAGGTCATGAGTGTATGCTCATGCGTAACGGTCTCTTATGTGTCGGAGCGTTGGTAGACGCTCTGTATTCACCCAGTGTCAAAAGCACCGTCAGGTAAGGCCTTACGGTAGGAATATAACGTCCAACTTTGACACATCTGTGCAGCGGATATGTTTGCGTCAATACAATCGTATTGATTTGATCGTTTTGAGGTCCTTTGACGCTTCCCTGACTGATTCTGAAAGTCCTTCACTATGTCTGTAAGTATATGAGCTTGTGTATGCTTGTGTGTGAGGGTATGTAAACCGCTTATAACTTTTGAATGGCTTAACCGCATCGGGCCAAACTCGTAGCGCTTCAAAGGAAGTTAGTACATGCATGTCTAAGCGTTTTCCACACATATTTTGTTTATATCATCATGAATAGATACAGCCTCCAAGAAATTAAGTTGGAAAATTGTTTTATAAAAGTGGATCTTCTGCACTTTTCGCCCATGCCCATTTGCGATCACTATAATCGTCCTTTCGTGACAGCTATTGGCAGTGTGGAAGAAAACTTCAACCCGTTGGAACGGGTATACCTATCTTTAGTTCGAGTTTATGATAATTGGATAACTCCAAAGAATTTAGGAACTCCACTAGCTTGTAGTATCGTCGAATGATAGGACTGTGTCGATGGAATGATATACTGAAATTTCAGTGGTTATTTCTTCTAAGATTTTTTTTATATTTGCAACCGTCCAATTTTTTGGTGCCGGTATGGTTCCTTCACACAGCCAATTTACGTCGAGAATATTTCGTTGCAGATTCGGAAAACTTGGTTAATAAATTTGTCTTCCGACTCCACAACATGGCAAGATTGGGGTGTGAAATAAACCATAGATACCTTATTGGTCGGTATTTAGATGACCTTCACCGACTTCTAAGAGTTGCTGAACAGATGCTCCTGACTCGACATCACTAAATAACTGGGCTCGCAGCTTTTCAACTTGCATTAATTTCATCTGCTGCAGTGCCTCTCTCGATAACTGGTAAAGTCTGCCTAAGATCCCCTGTCAATAACAGTACTACACTACTACACCACCCATAAACTTTCGATTACTTTAAATGTCTTGTAGACAGCGATCAGGCGTCTCGAGGGGGCGTTTTGTGTGACATAGTGTACTCGTCCCGCACGATGAGCTTACATTGTTGCAACAATGTGAGCCGCGGGCACTGCTCTTACTGATGTTGCACATTGGGGGTTTTTCGCTTGAAAAATTAAGAGGTAATTGAAAAACCGAGTGTGCCGTTCTCCCACCTCTCAGTAAGGTTGCAGCGATTCCAGAGGAAGCCACAGTTAATTCGACATTACGGTTTTTACGAATTTTCGCTAAAAGCAAATTCAGCAAAAAAGTTTTTCCTGTACCGCCTGGGGCATCAAGAATCCAACTCTAGTATAGCAAGATTATTTTTAATAACCAATGGTAACAGCAATTCTTCTTCATAATTACAAGTCCTTTAAAGTCAGAGCAGCGTCTGGCATTGGAATGTGTTGTGACTCTAGAGCAATATATTTATGGAATATAGAAGCTTGACTATGTGCAAAAAGTAACCACAACTCAGCACAGGGATCATTAAAAAATGTTTGCAATATCATCAGACACTTTTGTTGACAAAGAATATATTCTTTTAATGGCACGAACAGTTGTAGAATTCGCTCTAAAGCTGGCATTAATGTCAAACCAGCGTGTTTTGCTATGACCCAGTCATCTTTTATGTATATACAACGTTAACATCTTTAAAAATCTCCTTAAGTTTTTCTACTACATTTCTTATTGTCTAAAAGTAAAAGAAAGAGTAAATTTTGAAAATTGTCACTTCAATATCAACTGGTAGGGAATCGGCAGCAGTTTGAATACAATTGTTCAAGATATGAGAAACACAATTCACACCAATTAGGTTTATTCCAATAAAATTTTGCATTTCATGAAATATATTATTTCGTCCATTTTGTGCTGCACCTCCAAAATTGCAATTAGTATTGTCACCAGAAAATGCCACCATTCTACTAGTTATTTCAAAATTTTCTAATGTTTTTTGAAGACTTTTGGAAATAACATCAGAGTTTTCAGTTTGAAGTTCATTTACAGCTAGAATTTTAACCATAACTCCTTTATTTGTGGTCCGTGGTTGGAACAATCTAAATATATTGTAATGCAGCTGGCCTCAAATAAGTCCGTTTTTATCAAATCCGATGAGACTGGTTTAAAAATATTTTTGATAATAGCTTCACATTTTGTTCGAGCACAGGCATATTATGGTTCAAAGCAAATTTAATTAACTTTGAAGTACAATCATTTAAGCGAAACGAATAATTGTGTTGCACTGAATGATAAGCCAATTCGGCGGAATGAACGACCAATTCTTTTTCCTTCCCATTGAAATTGACAGTTATAAAAAGGTTTGTTAATTTCCGACTCGAGCTGCTGGCGATAAGTACATTTTTATGTTTTATAGCATCTAAATCCTGTTTTCTATTAGAAGCGCCATCATTCGCTATGGAAAAATGGGCTGCACATATTCCACATCTTACATCATGGTCACGTACGGTTTTATGTATGAATGGAAATTTTGCCTTCACTTCACTATCAAAAAAAAATTTCGCTTTGGCGGCATATCTAAAATAAATATTGGATGTTTATGTAATTCCATATGTGTATACATACATATATACATTTGAATGAATAATGCAAAAAAAACTTACAGCAATAAAAACAAATTATTGTATATCCATCTATTCTGTTGGTGCTCTGGGGCGACTATCTTTTTCTAAAGTTATTTAATTTACATATATTATCATATTTTGGTTTTTAGCCGCACTATTTTAATACTCCCTTTCACTGTCCTTATTTTATAAAATTTATACTTGTTTCCTTGAAAAACTCTTAGCATTAAAACAAAATAAGGAACATTCCATTAACGTGGGAAACACCGATTTAATCCAGCTAAACAATTCGACAAATCAAATATACCAGTATTGCCAGAGAGTTGAAGTTTGGTTGTTTATAATTTTCTATTGTATTGAATTTAAGGTTTTGGGATTTAGGGTATATACAAATTAAAATTTTGGAAAATTAAGAAAATAATTAGAGATAAAAAAGGACTATTCCATTAAAAAAAGAGAATTCAATTAAATAAAGGACGATTTAATTTTTATTTAATTTTAAAAGACTAACAAACACAACCTTTAACATTTAAGCCACACATACTTACCACTCGTATATACTAACAATTCCTCAAGCAAAATGTTAATTTACATGCTCGTTAAGAAAAACGTCAGTTTTGAACAATTTCTCCTTTCAACAGATTATAAACGTATTCTCTTCACAAGCAAATTTCCATGATATACTTCTTGGCTTGAACTCACTGCGATGGCAACAACATAAATTATTAAAAATACTTTTTATAGGAACTTGTTAACATATTTTTTACATGAAGTTTTTGCTTCTTCCTCCTCTACTCAACAATAATTGCCATATTAACAAGTTCAACGGTTTTCTGCCTTCTCTATTTCTTTATAACGAGACACAATAGAATCGATTGCTATGACTCGAAACATTTGAACTGATTGAACATTGTTTTGCAACGTTTAAAATTTATTTAAAAAAAAACCCGGCATTTCGAATTTACAATGCGACATATTGTCTTAATTTTATAATTGAAATTTATATCTTGGTAGTTCAGCCATGTCTCTTATGCACAGATTTTTGAAAACTATTTGAGAATTCGCAAAAGACTTTCATTACCATATGATCTTTGTTAGATAACGCAAATGAAAGACATACATACACATATGAAATGACAGAAATAGTGTTGAAATTTATTTCATATGATAATTTCATGGATTATATTTTCTAAATATGATTTACGGCATATGTTTGCCGCGAGAACGATTCCCATGGTCCATTCGACCCGTAAATTCCAATGCTTCAAGAGTTTTTGGTATATCGGTAAGAACTAGAATTGTATCGTTCATGCACGTACAAATACAAAACTGAACCCAGTGAGACCTCTACTTTATTGAGCCGCTTTGGCTCTACAGTACTGATATATAGTACTACAATTGAAGAATCGAGAGCATTTGTTTGGCTTAAGACTGTTTAAAATTTCTTTCTAAGTGTAGACACAAAAACAATTGTTAAATAATTTTTTACGATTCTGTTAATAAATAAAGTTTGTGTTTTTTGTAACTTCATTTGGTACTATTTTGAAGAGTACGGATGAACGAAATTCAATGAAAGATGATCCTCATTAAAATAAGCAAACATGATGATGCTCAGCTGATTACTTTTTGCAAACAAATATTTAGACATTATGGTTCGGGAGCGATGGCTATTCACCCCATTGAACCACATTTCGTTTCAGCAGCAACATTCTCTTGCCAGTGTTTTTTTTTTCAATTATGTGGATTTAATCTTGCTGATATGGGGTTCCAATAAGATGCAGCCATATGCCACACAGCGGGTGCTACAATTAATTTACTCAAAGCAACTTTCTGGTAATGGCCCAATTAATTCTCTACCAAGATCGTGTCTTTTAACCCCATTGGATTATTTTCTTTGAGATTGATATTGTTAATTCACTTGCCTATGTCGATAAACCACAAACAATTTAAAACCTGGAAATAAATATTCTAAGAGTTATGGTCGAAATAGGGCCGCAAATACTACGAAAAGTTGTTGAAAATTGGTGTTCCAGATTGCGTCTTTTATGGACCAGCCGTGGCGGCCACACTGCAATAATCATACCTAAACATTAATTCTATAAAATATTGTTTTAAATGAAGTCCTTTTCATTGATATTATATAAATAAATATATATATATATATATATATATATATATAGTATATATATTGTTATTATATATATATATATATATATATATATATATATATCCTTGTTTTGTAATACATTAAAATTGTGTCACTCTATAAAACACCCGTTACTTCAAAGTGTATATGTTTGGAACAAAATTAAATATCTGTCTTGCTCTCTCTGTCTCTCCCTAAATAAAGGACACTTTAAACCACGAACAAAGAAAATTGTCCGGACAATGGATGAGTGCACCTTAAACTTCTATGCGTTTGTTTAACGAAAAAATTGTGGGTAAAAATATATAAATACTTTTTATTAACAAATTTGTATTTCTTTTGTGGAAAAGCAACACTGAAGCGTGGCAAATACGGCCACAATTTTCCAACCATTTCTCTTAACTTAATCAGTTAAATTTTAATAAACCCTCTAGTGGAAATATTCGGTAAAATGTATTTACATATTTAGAGGCAATGAAAAGTTTTTTCTTCTGAATGTCTTAAACTGCTCAAAACAAAACATTTAATGAATCAGATGGTAAACTTTTTATTTAATTTAAAAGCCAATTTTTGAAAGAAGAGTACAAAATTCTCCTATATCTTTAATCTGTTAAAATGTTGTAGCTGATATATATAGAAGCGGCAAAGATATATTTTTTGTGTGATCGAAGTTTCTAGTTTGAAAATTACAATTAAAGATCGAATTTTTAAAGATCCACATCTATGCATGGAAAATAAGTTCTTTAAAATGGAATTATGTATTGTTTATTTTAAAGTTTCATAAACATAATTTATTATGTAAATAAAAGTATAGAAACTTAGCTGCCAACGCTGAGGGTAGCAATCAGGTAAAACGATTGATGGAAGCGAACATTTCTATACCCCGCACTCGATTGATGACGAAAGTGTAGCGGTTTGTGAAAACGGCTGATCTGCTCTGCTGTGTAAGTTGATATATATATATATATATATATATATATATATATATGTATATACAGGCTCCGCCAAATAACTTTTTTCTTTGAAAGTGCTATAAAAAAACTACGGAATATTTTCTCAAATATCTTTTTTTATTTGAAAGTACAATCCTTCCGGTTAATAATGGAAAATAATTCCATTCAAATGGCTGCCTTGGCTGGCCACACAGTAGCCTACACGATCGGTCCAATTTTTAAGCACATTATCGATTGTGTGCAGCTGTATTTATGGCTTCACGAATATTGTCCTTTAAAGCGTCAATTGTCTCTGACTTGTCGGCGTAACACTTATCTTTGACGGCACTCTACAAATAATAGTCCAACGCTGTCAAATCGCAGGTCCGAGGTGGCCAAACGACATCAGCTCTGCGGCTGATAATGCGATCTTCAAAAACAGGGCGCAACACATCGAGTGTAGCTTCGGCTGTGTGGCACGTAGCGCCGTCCTGTTGAAAGGAAAATGTTCGTTCAACATGGCGCGATAACGATCGCCATTGACTGTAACGGCCACTCCTTGCTCATTTTCGAAGAAAAATGGCCCAATTATGTCTCTCGACCAAAATCCGCAACAAACAGGGACTCTTTTTGGGTGCGGGTTTTCTGTGCCCCAAATGCGACAATTTTACTTGTTTACATACCCGCCAAGATCAAAATGAGTTTCATCTGAAAAGAGGATTTTTTTGGCAAAGTCGGCATATTCTGTAAGTCGATCGCAGGCAATATTTCCCAGCGTTGTTCAAGCGTATACACAACCATATTTGTTCAGCGGAAGGATAAAACTAATTATCTGTCAAATCAGACATGAGCTAAGTGTTACCATTCACAAAATAAGCACTAGTTGAAAAAAAAACGTTAGACTTCCCTTGTGTCTTGGAATATTTATTGTGTCCTTCCGATTAAAAAAA
This sequence comes from Linnaemya vulpina, assembly GCA_963675445.1. Lineage (NCBI taxonomy): Eukaryota > Metazoa > Arthropoda > Insecta > Diptera > Tachinidae > Linnaemya > Linnaemya vulpina. Next base: position 65,462,830 of record OY776278.1, on the reverse strand, counting down.
AAACACTTCAAATAATTATCGTTTTAAATTAAATCTAGTACAGAAATAAATAGTTCAATACAAATTTTTTACAACTAAACATATTGTTAATATATTTACTATTTGACACATTGTTGTCATCGTATTACTATAATATGAAATTTATCTGTTGGGTGGTTAAGTAATGTTTTCATTTAAATTCTTAAATGGTTTATAAAAGTCTTGTGATAAGTTGAGAAGTTTGAAACCTTTGAAAACTGTGGTTTAAGTCTACTGATGATTTGGTACAAAGCGCCAAGGGAATGCATTAACCACCCAAAAAATACATTAAATATTATAAATAGAAATACTTATTTTTTATTTATTTTATTAAGGATAACAGAACAAAGCATCATAGAATAAAAACTTGTATTTTTAATATAAACTAAAGACATCATATTTATTAATAATATACGTTGGATGTTAAAATTTCTTTTGAAATAACCATTTAAAACGTTAGATAATTAAGTTTGTATCTTATATCCTATTCTATTTTAACTTTTAATTAAGGAATACGTAGATAAGTTTTATTGACAAATCATTGACATTGATGACATGGTTAAAATATGATTGAAAAGATAATTACTTTTGTCTGTTCTTGTCATGGACTTTTCCAAGTAATATAACTTACATTATTGATACACCCGAAACTTCATCTGATTCTTCAGCCGAATTATTACCATAAAGGAGAATAAAATGAAAATAAAATAGAATCATACAATTTTGTTTTAAACTTTGGGGCAGGTGTGGAAGAATTACTATTGCATAGAAAATTTTCCAAGCATTTAATAATTCGTTTTGTTGTTCATTAATTCGACTTTTTATTAAATTAAACTTATTAAATCTCTATAGAAAGCAATTGCTTTTTCTAGGAACTGTTCGACATCTTCCAGTTAAAGAGGTGTTATATTTTTCTAGCTCCGTAATTGTTATATCGTAAATATAATTAAATTTTTATATAAAGTTTTGAGAAAAAATATTCGCTTAGTTTTAATTGAAAAATTTGGTTCCTTGGAACAAAAACACAATATATATTTTGGGCATTCGAACAATTATTATTCCACTGAAAAAATTTGTAGATTCCAAGGTTAATTTCAGATGTATCTAATATATATAATCTTTGCGTTAAAAAACCACTTTCGTGTAAAAAAGTTATACCGAAGATTCCGGTTGCGATTCCACACTTAACATTGACTTTTTCTGTTCTGCACTAAGATATGGTCGTGTTACCTTTTATCGGACTGTTTCAATGTCGAATCCATAACACTGGTCGACGAAGAATACCGACAGAGATTTACACTGTCATGTTGAAAAGCACCCTTTTTCGCCTGTACTTGACCGAAAATTCGCCGGCGATATGAGAAGTAGAACGGCTATTGCATGATTAAGTAAAAAGAGCGATCTTAGTTGGTGATGACCGCTACATATGCGATGTGCAGAAATGAGTAAAATTTATTGATGACGGGAATTGCGATTGAGCACATTCGGCTTAACAAGTACCTCAACTATAAATGGATGTCCTCCTAGCGAGACGCGTATTTCAGTGTATTTCCGATTGCTTTAAAGGAAGTCGAAGTTGATTAATAAAGTGAAGACTATTCAATAATAACCTTTGCCCTAAGAATCAGAACAATTTTTATGTACTGCATTTGCCATCCCTGTCAAGCACTTAAACGCCCACCTACACAAAATTAATATTATTTCAACAACAACAACAAATTTAAAAATATGTTGCTGATGTACCACACTCACGCAACTGCAATAAAAATGTTAATAGTCTCCACGCAATTGTGGAATGTATTTTATATAAAAAACAAAAATAATGCAATTTTTATTTAGTTTAATTTCATAATCTGCTAATCATAATTTTCTCTGGCCGACTGACTGGCTGGCTGGCTATTAGAGTTGTAAAAAATTCTGCTGCTGTTATATATTTAGATAATGTTCCTTATATTCATCTTTTAACAGACAGAGTAAATTAAATTTACAAATTTCTTCTACATATTGTCTATAAAGATTCTTTTTTTACTTCCGCGAAACGACTATTAAATTTTATTTATATTACAGTCATGCGAAGGTCTGGAGAACACGCATTCAATTGCAGCTTAAGCCTTAGGAAATTGTAGACATTTTGAATTTGCGAATTTTTCCTTTCAATTTCTTACTATGCTCAAAATTTTCAATTTGCTTTTAGTTGGGGTTAGAGTTTAGCATAAAGTTTATGCACTTAAATAGATTTGACGATTTGTTAATCGTGTGCGATATGCCGACGTCTGGCTGAATTCTTGTTATTCAGTTGAATTCGCTAAAAACTATTTGCAGAGAAAAAGGAAGTAATAATATATAACACTGCTCAGCAGCCAAATCCGCCTTTGAATAAATCTATGTGGACTATATGGATTTTGATACGCTAAGCTCGAATCCGTTTTCGGTTTTTTTCCATCAGGTCCAGATTTTTTTTATGGGCGTGGCAATTTTTTGCCCCTAAATTAGCCAGGTACGTAGACATATTTCACCCTAACTCGGGAACGAGTCATCCGATTTTAAAAAGTAAAACACCAGAAGATGTGTAACAAAACCGCATGATATCAAATTAAAATTGACTCACTTATTAATATGCAATAAGATTTTAGCTTTAAGTAATTACAAATATTGAAAAAATAAAGACTCAATTAGTTAAACATGTTTGTGTATTTATTTGATATAAAAATATTAAGAATATTTTATATGCATACATTTAAGAATATATATTATTTTAATTTATAATGCTTGCAAGTTGCTAAATAAATTAAATAGTGCAATATTGATTAATTAAAAAAATTGGCAATTAAACGTTCTTGTACGCGTTTTGCTACGGCAGATGGTGCATCTTGGATTAGGGAACTACTAGATGCTTGAAGATTTAAAAACTGATTTTCGGTTAGGTTCACTTGCTCTCCTAAGTGAATATTATGCAATACTGCACATGCATTGACAACTCTTCCCGCAAATCCTGGATCATACAGGAGCATTCTTTGATGAGATAAAAATCTCCAAGTTCATTTCAGAACGCCAAAAAGTATTTCTACTGGATTGCGCGCTTTACATAATGCCTCATTGTAGCGTAATTTAGGGCTACCCTCTGGTTGATTTGTTAGTGGTGTCATTAGCCACGGCTCTAATGGATAGCCTGCGTCACCTGTAGATAATTTTTTTTAAATATTTGTTAAGCTATTTTAACATTTTTCTATTTTAAATTCACCTATCAAAAACATATTATGATCTCCATTTTCAAAATTTCGCTGCATAACTCTCCGAACAGCAGAACAGCTCCAAATGTAGGAATCATGCTGTGCCCCAGGATACTTTGCATTTACATTTAAGATTTTAAGATTTGGATCACATATCTATAAGATTTATATTAGGATATATATGTATGTATGTATAAAAGCACTTATAAGATTTTGCTCTTATCATTTGCACGTTGATAGAGTGGTAGCCGTGGTGGTTGACATAGGCCTCTTCGTGTATTTTTGGGGCTAAAATGGAGATATGAGTGCAATCAATAGCTCCAATAGTGCCTGTGGTGAGGATGATGATGCAAAAATTTTTTGTGCAGCTTGCCGCTCTAATCGAGTCATCGGGAATCTCACCTTTTCATAAAACATAGTGCTATCAAGTGCATCAGTAACACGATGTATGCAACGGCTTATGGACGGTTGAGTCATGGATAAGCCCCATTGCTCACCTACAGGCCGTTGGTAACATCCAGTCGCATAGAAACGTAAAGTCGCTAGCACCTGCAAAAAATAAATTTTTATAATTATCTGAATACATGTATGTATGTATATATGTATATACCTGTTTTTCAGCCGATATCGAAGTGATCCTAGAACCTTTTAGAAGACCACCAAGTTTGCCTATAACATCTTCAACGAATTCGGGACTTAGGCGATAGAATTTTTTAAATTCTGCTCCTGCTAAGTCAAAAGGATTATCTAAGTCACGAAGATCACACCGGTTGACTGAAGGAGCACTATCAACTTGATCATTATCAAATAAATTGGAGGCTAAATACTCAAAAGCCATTGTATGTATTTATTAATATTATTATTTATTATTTATATGAAGAAACACTTTTCTTAAAACATTTTAAACAGCACCAAAAATGTTGTCGTTAACAAACCACAATTTATGTCGATAAAAATAAAAAACTGATTGAAACAGCTGACTTAAACAATAACAAGTGTTGTTAAAAGCAGTACTGAATAGCAAACTCGTTAAATCACTTGTTTAATTCTTTAACAATAACAACTTTTGTTATAAAACGATAGAGAATCGCACTACAGATGTGTAACAAAATTGTTTTTATTTTAGTCAAATACAGTTTTTCTTTATCCCTTATCGTTTTGGAAATATTCAGATATTAATCGAGAAAAAGAAAATTTTTTTTGCAAAATTCTTAATTTTTTTCTGATTAAAAATGGAATTTAAAAAAATTTTAAGGAAATATTCAACACTGCACCTTTATCTATTAGTTACAGATCTCAGAAATAAAAAAGCTATAAACCATAAAAATCGGTTGTAAAATTTAGATTTTATTTTCAATTTACCGCAGGTACCCAATGTTGTAATGCTACCAACCTTTCATATGCGTGACGATAGCATTTCGTTGAGTGAACAAGTACAGAAACTAAAGTACAATGGTATTTTGCATGGATCTTAGATTTAAAAGTTATAATATAGTATTTTTCACTAACCTGTAATTCTAAATCGAGAAAATCAGAGTAGATTCTAATATTTATTGCAGCAGTATATGTGGAAATGATGGACAATAAGTGAGTCAGTTTTTGTTTGATATCGGATGACTCGTTCCCGAGTTAGGGTGAAATATGTCTACGTAACTGACTAATTTAGGGGCGAAAAATTGCCACACCCATAAAAAAATCTGGACCTGATGGAAAAAACCGAAAACGGATTCGAGCTTAGCGTATCAAAATCCATATAGAGCACATAGTTTTATTTAAAGGCGCGACAAAAAGTTATTTTTTGCAGAGCAGTGTAATTTTTGGAGAAAGCGTACTTAAATATAATCATAAATGCCAAGTGACCTTGAGTACAACAATAATTTGTTTTTCAGATTTCCAATAAACCGAAATTCCATTCCTCTATGCATTTATTGTTCAACAACTTCGGTGAATATCACCCGATTTTCAGTTCCTTAACAGATTTGTAAACCCTAAGCTGAGACCCCTACAGTGATATGCGATTATAAGATTATATAAGAAGATTCATTTAACTTCGTCAAACCGTTGGGAACCGCACCAAAACTTAACCGAATCATGAAGAATGTCTCAGTCAAAATGTACTTTTCATTTGCAAAGTTATTAATTTTCGTATATTTTTGGCCGTTTTCGGTTCATTGTTGTTTAAAGCTTATTTTGTAATTTATTTTAACTTCTTACTTTGATTTTTTTAAAATCGTCAGTGCATGCGCCAGTGATGCCACTCCCATATACAATATTTCAGTTTTAAAAATTGCAACACCCGATCCAAATGTACTCAAATCACTCAAAATTTTAGATCGAATAATTTTATTTGCTTATATACAGTTATTTGAATAAAAACAAACATTTTTAACCTGCAGTTGTTGTTATTAAAATAATAATTCTCATATAGATTCGTCTTTTCCATTTTCGGCAGCCTGCAGTCGGTAACCTTCTGTCGTTTAAGTGTTTTTAGCTCGAACTGTTGCTTGGAAAAGTCGTGGTATTTTACCCATCAAGAACTCAATGAACTATTTGTTCACAATATATTATTTTTTAAATAAAAATTGGCCTAGCTCACATCATTATCTCGACATTTTGAGGTCCTATGAAGCTTCCCTGACCAAGTTTGAGAGCAGCAATCCGATTGCCCAAATCGATTCAAATTACTTCAGTTCAAGGAGTTCTGCTGAACTTAGATTTCTTGCGAACTGGACCCTATTCGAACCAATAAAATTCTAGATTTTTGAAAACACTATAATTATTATATCTCATTAGTGAGAGTTTTTTCGAAATAACTTTTGCGATCGATTGCGCAGACTCACACATTAACATATCATATAAAATACAGCAATCGGAGTCATAATAATAAATATATAAGACTTTTTAGTAAAATCTCTATTCTCTCACTCTCATTTAGAGGGAAGTATCGCAAGGCCTGTTTTGAGGCCTCTAAGCATACCTTTTAAACATACCTTTGAAAACAAATATTTTCCGATTTGAAAACTTTTTCCCAAAATAACACAATAAATTAACATCCGCAAACCTAATATAATAGTGTACTTATAGAAAAGCCCTTTAATTAAAGGCCTAGCAACCGCACATTCCTCCCTGTGGTAATGTAAGAGATAAGAGCAGTCTCACCAACACAATGACAATTGACACCACTGCATAAAAACTAATGTGTAAATACAATTTATTTAGAGTGTTGACAACCTACGTTGTTTTTACGCGCGCACATGTTTTTTGATTTACAAATTAGTACATTTGTTTGGGAATTGTCGCTTAGATCTTCCTAATTTTAATTATACCCTTCACAAAAATGTGAAAGGGTATATTTAGGTTTGTTATTCCGTGTGTAATTTCTTCGATATCAATATGCGACCCCATAAAGTATATATATTTCGGATCCTTATGAATAGCGATGACGAATGAGCGATGTCCGTCTGTCCGTCTGTCCATCTGTCTGTACGTGAAATCGGTTTTCCCAAGCCCCCTGAAGAGCTAGAGACTTCATTCTTGGACTGATCGATTGGAAGTGAGCTAACTTAGAATAGTATTATTCAGAAAAATCGGAAGGACGGTTCCAGAGCTGGGAAGCTTACACCTATTTCTCGACGCAAAATTAACACCAAAAACCGATTATTTTTTTGCTTATTTGAAAATTGTTAATTTAAAACTAAAAAAATAAAAAAAAAAATAATCCAGGGATGGGAAATTAAAAAAATTTTGTTTGGTACATTCGGTGTTTTGTGCTACATATAATAACTAAAATGTTTAAAAATTTTAAGTTTTTCTTAAATAAAACCGTTTTTGGTAACATGAAGATTTGCATGGATGCAAAAATATTTTAAATTTAAAGTTCCCATCCAGGGTTAGGAAATTTGAAGTTTTTAATACAATAACATAACCAAAAATCAATTAACGTCGTTTTTTCTTGGTTAAAATTATTTTTTTTTCTGGCAAAACAAATTTGGTATCAAAAATTTAAAAAAATCAAAATTTCGTTTCCAGTGTTGGATACTGCAATATTTTGTAGTACATGAAAGTGACAAAAATTTTTACAAATTTTAGTTTTTCTTATATAAAACCGCTTTATACATCATAAAGACTTGCATTGGTAAAACATTATTTTCAAAAATTTAGTTTTCGTCTCCAGGGGTGGGGTTTTTTTTTTTTTTTTTTTTTTTTTGGCACATTCGGTTTTTTGTGGTACATATAGTAACTAAAATTTTTAAAAATTTTAAGTTTTTCTTAAATAAAACCATTTTTGGTATCGTTAAGACTTGCATCGATTAAAAATTAATTTAAAAATTTAAAGTTCCCATCCAGGGTTCCGAAATTTAAAATTTTTTATACAATACATAACCAAAAATCAATTAATGTCGTTTTTTTCCAAGTTAAAGCTATTTTTTATTTCGGCAAAACAAAATTGGTATTAAAAATTAAAATAAAATAAAAATTTCGATTCCAGGGTTGGATACTGCAATATTTTGTATAACATGAATGTTACCAAAATGGTTAAAAATTTGTACTTTTGCATAAATAAAACCGCTTTACACATTATGAGTACTTCTGTCGCCAAAAAAAATTGAAAAATTAAAATTTCTTTTCCAAGGGTGGGAAATTTGGAATATTTTTTTAAGTAACCAAAAAACGCAACTGAAGTTGTTTTTATTTTTTGCTAACTGAAACTATTTTATAAGTTAGAAAGCAGACGTACGTTAGTGAAGGGTATATAAGATTCGGCACAGCCGAATATAGCACTTTTACTTGTTTTTTGCTGATTCTGATTTCTCTATTTTTATACCCTTCAAAAAAAAGTGAACATTTAGGTTTTTCATTCCGTGTGTAATTTCTTCGATATCAATATGCGACCCCATAAAGTATTTATGTATATTCTGGATCCTTATGAATAGCGATGACGATTGAGCGATGTCCGTCTGTCTGTACGTGAAATCGGTTTTCCCAAGCCGCCAGAAAAGGTAGAGCTTTCACTTTTGGACCGATGGATTGGAAATGAACCTAAATAGAGTATTGAAATTCAGAAAAATCGGAAGGATGGTTCCAGAGCTGGGAAGCGTACTCCTATTTCTCTACGCGAAATTAACACCAAAAACCAATTATTTTTGTTTTGTTTGTTATATGAACCTATTTGGCACCATCAACATAACCAAAAACGAACTAACTTCTTTTTTCCTGGTTAAAATTATTTTTTAATCTGGAACAACAAAATTGGTAATTTAAAAAAATCAAAATGGCGATTTCAGGGTTGGATAACTGAAATATTTTGTAGTACATGAAAGTGACAAAAATAGTTACAAATTTGTAGTTTTTTATCTTAAATAAAACTATTTTATGCCTCATCAAGAGTTGCCTTGGTAAAAAACAAACAAACAAAAAATTAATTTTCGCTTCTAAGGATCGGAAATTGAAATTTTTTTATGCATAAAAGTAACAAACAAAAAAAAACAACTAACGTCGTTTATTTCCTAACAACAACCATCTTTCAATTTAAAAAACTAAAATTTTGTTTCAAAATTAAAAAAACAAAAATCAAAATTTTTATTGCAGGGTTGGATAACTGCAACATTTTTTGATACCTGAATCTGACCAAAATGGTTAAAAATTTTTAGTTTTTTTAAATACGTTGGTAAAAAAACAAACAAAAAATAAATTCTCGCTTTCAGGGATGGGAAACTGAAGTTTTTTATACATACAAGTAACAAAAAATTTTTAATTCAGGAAAAGCAAAATTTGCATCAAATATTTATTAATAAATAGTCAAAATTTCGTTTTCAGGGCTGGAAAATTATTTTTGTATTTTATTCATAAAAGTAAAAAAAGGCAACTGACGTTATTTTTTTTTCTGGCTAAAACTATTGTATAACTTAGAGAGGACAAAATTGGTACTTAAAAATATATGTTATGTTAGACGTACGTTGCTGAAGAGTATATAAGATTCGGCACAGTCGAATATAGCACTTTTACCGGTTTTATATTGGTTCATTCATAAAATTATAATATAATATATTAAATTGTTAAAATTAGCGGAAAGTTACAGGGATGACAATTAGGGTCAATCGTATATTGCCTGAGTATCTCAAGAGTGTTTCCTAAGAATAACAGGTGAAGTTACTCTTTTGTTGCCAAGCAAAAAGAGTTATTTCGCTTGAAATTATGAAAAATAGTATATTCAGAACTTAAATAAAAAGTTCAACTTTTTATGTTGTAAAATGTTTTGAACCGAACTTTGCTCTATATTTCTTTGATATATTGAATATCGCTCGCAGCAGTCTTAAATACAATATTGCTGCCACTAACCAGCATTAATAGCATACTTTCATATTATGAGAAATCTGCGTCATTTAATTAGTGTTTGAAAGCCATTAAAAGTAGACAAAATTGAAGACAATGCATAGTGCCGTGTTCAAACATGCATTTTTAATTGAGTCAATTTAATTTTAATTGCCCAATTAAATCTAGTGTTCACACATACTCAATACAGCTGACTCTATTAACATTTGACATTGTTTTTATTTGTTTTGTGGATATTCGTGTTTGTAAATTTTAAAAATGGATGCAAATCTTGGTTAAAAAGAAATTTTGATTGCATATAAAAGAAATATGGAGCTGTTGGAGTCATTGCGATCGATTTTTTATTCAAAATTATCAGTGCTTAAAAAAAAGATAAAGGAAAAGTTGAAAATTTTACAAAGTTTGAGAAAGCAGCAGCTATTGCTCCTTAACTCAAAGGTCACTTTGGACGTTGGTAAGTGCAACATTTTTCAATCCATAAAATCGCCAATCTGTATTCTGGGAAGTCACTTGCAATTGTAATGACCATTTCTTTAAGACAGATTTTCGTATGACTCGCGCAAGTTTTAATATACTCTGTGGCTTTTTGTATAAATTAAATTTTAGTAGTATTAAGATATGATTTGCTTTATTTTTATTTAAAAGATTTTATAAATCTTTATAAAATTTCCTTTTATATAAAGCCGAACTCCTGCTGCTCATCCGCCATCTCAGCATATACGTGACCGTTTTTTCTTTTGCCACGAAGCTCCTCTATTCGATTTGGCCACAACTCTACACGAGCAGTTTCACTGGCCTCACTCCTCTTTCTTTTTTGCCTATTTATAAAAAATATATATTAATAAATTAATTTATGAATTAAAAAAAATTACTTTCTTCATCAGCCATTAAAAAAAAAATTTTTTTCGAATTTATCAATAAAATACATATGAGCTGACACTCCCACGCTTTCAGAAGTGGTTGGGTTTTTTATGTACGTTACACATATAAAAAGTTATACGGCTTAAAGTCGAACTATTTTCATAATTTTTTCATAACTTTTAAGTAACAAAAAATGGGTTTGGGAAAATGCATGTAATAAATTCATTTTTCAATAAAAATGCTTGCAATTATATTTATTTATTCATAAATGTAGCAGAAACAATGAAAAAGTCATAAAATTTAAATATTTATAGCAACACTGTAAGAAAAATTGTGAAGAATTTAGCCAAAATATGTACTTAAAAAAAAATTGTCAGCTTCGTTGGACCCGAAAAACCAGGCACATCACAAAATGACCTTTATGCATTTATAATCTTATTTTTGGATATATATACTAAAATATGTATAAGAAGGTTTAGGTGTTTTCTGTGCCATCTTTTGAGATATAATGATTTTAAAAATCATCCATATTTTATATTTTTGTTAAAATTATCACTTCATATTTTTAATGTTTGATAATGTATGATGCTTTACGCCAAAGAATACCAAGTAGGATGACTCTAACACATAAAATTTATTCTCACATATTTGGACAACATGTGAAACCAACCCTTTATTAATACAAATACGTACTTAAGCGAGAACCGTCAAAAAGTCGGCGTCAAAGTGCTTTATATGACAAGCTAAATCTAAAGATATGAACAAACTTCGCATTACTTATTCTCTCAACGGAGACCATTATAGATATGGAATTCCACCTTTACATTGTTTGCTTAGATGCCTTGAGAGCATGTTACACACTGCGTGTCGATTGCCTTTTAAGACTTGGCAAGTTAGGAATGACAAGAAAATACTGTATAATAAGATAAAAACACATTTAAGATAAATTTCGATCTGAGACGGGATTAACAGTTGATGAAGTGAAGTCTATTTTTCAAAAAACCTCCAAGATTACACGAGTTAATTAAAAATTGATATATAATTTGAATTTCATCTTAAAAACAGAAATATCTGATTTTAAACAGCTAACGGAGGAAACTCGAGAAATATGTTTAAATAACTATGATTGGTATTATATGCCATCAACATTGCATTAGGTACGCATTCATGGTTGTGAAAGTATAAAATATTTACCTATTGGTAATATTAAAATACCTGAATGAAATAAATATTGTGTTTTAAATATTTTCTTGGTTTATTTTAGAGATGCTTTCTGAAGATGCTTTAGAATGTCTACACAAAACAAGAAGAAATAACAGACTTGGGCACACTCGAAAAAATAGCAGAGAAAATTTTAATCAAGATTTAATGAATCAACTCCTAATTTCTTCTGATCCATTAATTTCATCTAATAGAAATACAACAAATACAAGCAGGTATTTCTACAATAATCAAGAAATTAGTAATTACATAGTGGTATATGAATCTTTTAACAGTGATTCAGACTCAGAAACTTATTTTAGTGGTTAAGAAATTGTTTACAATTGTGTTATTTGAATATGTTTGTTACTTTGTTATTAATCTTTATATAAATATGTTCTCTATCTTAAATAATAATTATAATATGAAATTTTTTTGTTGGGTGGTTAAGCAATGTCTATATGCATTTCATTGGCGCTTTTTACCAAATCGTCAGTAGACTTCAACCACAGTTTTGAAATTATATAAATAATAATAAATAAAATATATAAATAATAATTTAATTTTGAAATATTTAGTGTTGTCAATTAGGCAACCCTATTCATATAATGTTATTTGAATACCAATGGTTGTTTTCAAAACTGTAAACAAAAAAATACTAAAAAGTTTAACATTATGTTATATTGAAAAAATGTATACGGCAACCCTAAATAATTAGAGATTGGTTATATATCATAAGAAAACTATCACGTTATATCATTTTGTATGTGAAATGACAGATTAAAATTCAAAAAAGTAATAATTACTAAAGTGGGGGAATTTGTGGTATTTCATTGTCCCCGCACCGGAAAAATAAAAGGATTTCTAAAAAATTTTATTAATTTTCGCAAATAGTAGGCCAAGAGAGATATGTGCCGAAAATTTCATTAAGCTACCATAACTCCATCGATTTTTTTCCACTTTTACTATGGGGACCGTTCACTGTGGGCCGTGTTCATAATAAAATTGTAGCAAGTGGCAAAGTTTTTTTTTTCAATTTTTGAAATTTTTGTAAGAAAAAAATTTAGCCACTTAGTAGAATATCATTATGAATACGGGCATTACTGATTACTGAAAATTCAATGCTCCTTATCATATAATGCATCATTTAGGCACTTATGTTCGTGAAAATCAGTATCTACTAAGGCACGCTAGATGGTGTTTATATGCAGCTGTTAAATGTCTCTGTACTTCTTGTTGTCCGTCTCATTACACTAATACACTCATACATAGCTCACACCAATTTGATGATGCTTTACAATTGATTAACGATTACATCGCACATCTTACTCAAAATTTGTGATTGTATTGTGAAAAAGATGTTTACCCCCTACCGTTTAGATGTTTACACATCAAAAAAATATTTAGCTCGAATAGCTCAAAAGCAAAAAATATTATAGAATCTTTGGGGTTAATATAAGCGAGAAGTTGCAGGGTATCCAAATTCTCAAATGTGTACCTCATTGAAGAAATGTGTTATTTATTTATTTATTTATTTATGATTTGGCTATCCCGTACAACAAGATTAGAATCTTATAATTATAGTAGGGGAATAAAAGAGTTGAGTTAATTACATTTTTAAAATACAATATTAAGAGTTCTAAAGTATATATGGATATAAATTTATTTTGATCTATAAATTATAGATTATACATACTATATATTATAATATTATAAAACCACATGAATAGTATCACGATACAAGAGATATTTAATCAGAAAAATGTTCTATTAAAAGTTTTTTGAATTGAACTGCGTTGTTGTTTGTTTGTATGTGGCATGGAAGTAGGTTCCAAAGACGGATAGAATATATGAAGAATTGATGTTCAGATACGAGACTGCGGTGTCTAAATGGGATAATTTTCTTACCCCTGTTGGATCGTGCGAAAATCAAACGATCATAGAGATAGGACGGTTCCTTTAAATAAATAATTTTATGTAATAACATAAGCACCCTTACATCCATCAAGCTGTTGAAGGAAATCCCATATAAACGTTTTGAGTAAGGTGACAAGTGGTCGTATCTCCGAAGACCATATACATACCGAATAATGTTATTGAACGATTTATTTAATTTACTTTTACTGTTAGAGTCACAACTGGCAAACAATTCACAACCATATAATAGTCGTGGTATTAAGTACGTCTTTGCTATTAAAATTCGAATGTTAAGAGGAGTAAAGTACTGCGTAGGCCATAACTCACGGAGTTTGATAAATATATTACCCGCTGCAGAATTAATCTGATTAAACCAACCTAAGTTGTGATTTATTAGAACACCAAGATTTTTGGTGGAAGAGACTATATTCATCTTTTGATTGTTCAGTAGTATCTCAAAGTTAATATCAAACTTCAAAGTCTTTTTGTGCAGGATGACGCATTTAGACTTCTTAGGGTTAATCTGTAGCTTATTTAAGGTGGCCCAACGGTGGACACCGGTGTTATGCCGAAACTAGGAAGAAGAAGAAAGTCTTGAAATCACAGATGAAATAGTTAGTAATTAAAAGGCGATTTATTGGAACAATAATTATTTAAGGATGTCATATACCTTCCAAAGGACAACGTTGTCCTTGCTCCTCCGATTGTCAGTATTACTGTACGAAGAAGATGCAAAACGACTTTTCATGGCAGTTGCTAACAGGTTGTCAACGGCAGAAAGATATTTAATACACAGTTTTATTACAAAATGCAAACAATACATACTTAAATGTCCATAACAGATGTCTTTGTCAGCGGAGAGGGCGCGCTTTTGTATTGCAGACTTTCAACAATCATCTGCTAGTTATTCAAGATGCACCCCTATTTTCAATTTCATAACCATAGAATCATCAAATCAAGCACACATTCAGTAAATGTTGCCAGAAATGTTTGTTAACGCTAACATTAATTTCTTTTCCACAAAAAAGTGCAACATATTGTATACTTTTTAATAGAAAATGGCAATATTATGTTATTTGAAACTAAAGAATTTGTTAGAGTTCAATCCAAATCCCTTAAAAAGAATAATATCTGCCTTAAATCTCCTCCAAACTCTTTAGAAATGAAGTTCAAAAATGTTACATGTTTTTCAGAGATATATTTTGGATTACTTTTTTCCAAGTTAAAAATTTAAATAAGTGATTATTTAAGGTACTTTCCGCTAGAGTATCTGCATATTTCACCGCTGCTAATACTGACATTCAGGGAACCTCTATACTGAATTCTCTTTGCAGAACTATAGATATTATTTTAAATTTCTAGCGAATTTTTAAAAAAACTTAAGAAATATATCAGGAATAGTTCAGTTCTAATCACTAATCTTTTTTTATTTTCAAGCTCTATCGTTCTATAGGTTATCTCATTAAGAATATCATTTTTGATTTTAAAATAACAACTCAAACTTTTTAAGAATGTTTTGATTATTTATTGGATTGTAAAAGGGATCTGTTCTGTTTAAGTGTGGAATATATAAAGTTTATCCCACGATCTCATGCAAGACTTTTTTCACAGGGATATAGGTGATGACGTGTTGGATATCGCATTTGATTTCATGGAGGTTATTATGTAATGCAATGCGAAGGAAAAACTTTTCGCATCTGTATGCTATTTACCATTTAATGCGAAAGCAACTCCTTTCTGATTTACTCATGTAAGTCTGAAAGTCAGAATATCTCAAATAATTTGTTGTGGAAATCGTTGCTGCAACAAATTGATATTTCAGGTTGCGGTGTTTTTCTGAAACCACACATTGATCAGATCTATTTCATCGAGTATCGTTCACCCTAACTAAAATTCTTTAAAACATTAAGACCCAATCATGTTACCTGACCAAAATTCGTACCAGACAGTTGCTCATTGTGGATGAATTTTTTTTTTCATGGATTACATGAGGATTTTCGGAGGCCTAAATTCTACAATTAAGACTCTGTGAAGATTGTATTGAGCTTAAATTATTTGTAAGTCATGAAGATGGAGTTTGGAATTTTAGTCTAGTCCATTCAATATGTTTATGGTTTTTCGGTGTATCATTTTCCTTTGAACTTTAAATTTAATTTGCAAAGTTTATAAAATGAATTATGACTCTAACTTATATATTATAATTTTATTATATTATCGAAAATCAGGCGATTTGATTAGCTATTTATATTGATTTTTACATTATATTTTTCATAAGTTTTGCTTGTGCGTTTGGTAACAGTCTGATTGGATGTGTAACTTTGAGTATCGGAATGTAGCGAACCGTGCTATTAATACGTCGCACATTGGTTGAAGTTCATATAACGTGCGGCTAGAAATAGAAGAAGTTGTCGGAAGACAATGAAACTTGGCACACAGGCATTTTTTTCTTGAATTAAGAAAAAAATGAAACACCAAAATGATCCGCCCACTTTTACGTCCACTTACCATACAAAATGGAAATTAAATTTTGACCTATTTTTGGCACATAGCATTTTTTAGCATTCAGAATGATTTGTGTGAAATTTGAAATAGACACGCCCACCTCCCATACAACTCGTATTGAAAAAACGGGCATAACTCCCTTGATTTTTAATGAATCAACTCAATTTTCACAAAAACTGATTATAGTAATTGTAGAATGGTCTCCTAAAAATCATACCTGATCCGCCCACCTTTACGCCCATCTCCCATACAAGAAACACAAATATATAGCATAGTCTTTTAATTATTTGTTAACATCCTTATCGTACTCCGATTTTTTGATTTGCAGCTTTGAGCGAAATTATAAATCGGTCTCAAGAGAATAAAAGATTATGCATTACGTCTTCATTAGCGGCTACACGTCCAATTCTTCACGAATGATGTAATCTATAGGCTTATAGTCTCTATTCCTCGCTTCCTGAGCTTCCTCGGACAGCATTCCTGGTACAAATAGTAGCAGCCATAGAGATCAACAAACATGGCAGTATCCATGCAATATAGTTATATGAAATTCGTTAGTGCCGATCGCTGCATTACAATTTATTGCGGCCAAAAAAATTTTAAATCTATGTATTAACTCTTCTTTTATGCCAATTACGTCTGCGATTTGGCTGGATTTTCGAAACACCTTCTTGCCGTATTGCCATCGTTTGTTGTGCCCATACCTTGCTTCATTGCGTCCACATTTGTGCGCAGTGTCAACTTTAATCAACTTTGAAGCGTATGCTTTTTTCAACAATGAAATCTATAACAACTAATGCTATTGACTAGTATGTATATCACATATGTAATAATTTTAAACAGTAAATAACTATGGCAACAACAACAAGCATGAGCGAAAATTCATGTTTTGTTACTTTTTCATTTTAGAGATTTTACTGTTTTTTTTTTTTTTTTAAAGGAGTAGGTAGGAGCAGCTGATTTTTTTTTTTAACTTTTACCTGAGACTTCAAGCTGTAATTTGACATCTTTCGTTAAACAGCGCTCCACACCCCTAAAACGATGCAGTCCACTGAAGTTGATGAACATTGAAATTTTTATGTTGTTTATATTTTGTTCCATGAAATTTTTTATATGGCTTTTTTCCAATATTTTTTTTGCAAATCCCATCTATAGTAATTATTATTTATGAAAGTATTCAACAAAGACAAACGATAAGTTTACTGCGATAGTACCAAGAGATTGAATGTACAGTAAATTTGCAAGCCATTTAAAACAAGCTAACATATATGAACTTCGAGCGTGTCTGTCCAAACAAATAATAAATATATCAGCCTAATATTACGGAATCATTATATACAGATATCTGACAATAAAATACCAAAATATTATCCAAATCGGCGAACATGAAAAACGTGAATTTTTGCCACTGTTCAACCAATGTGCGTCGTGTTATTAATTATTTATGTTTTTGGTTTTTGTTTTACTTCAGTAATATATGCTGCTACTTTACCTGAGTGTTGATAAACTGTTTTATCACTATAATTTCTCTACGTGTGATTATCTGCCATTTTATATGAGTGTCTTCGCAACTTTTATCAGTGAGACCCTTTTATTGCTTACGCTACCAGTATTAACATTTCACATATGTCATTTTATTTAACCAAGTTTTAGCTTCAGGTCTTTTAAAAAAAACTACATTTTCCTATTTTTAAATGACAAACACAAACATTTGCAGTTGTTTAAGAAAAAATGAGCTGAATGAGTTTTGCATTTGGCATTAAAATGTGAACACACTTGTCCTTCTATTTTGCGCCCTTTTCTGTTGAATTTATTCTTTTTACTTTTATTTGGCATATGGCACAGCGAATTTGTTTTATGACTCTCACCAAATCATGCGCGCGGTTCCAGAATTATATTGCGAGTTAACAAGTTTGCTCTTCTACAAACGTGTTTATCTGCAGTTATAAGTTGAAGTGTTTCTTCGAAATACGCTGGCTTATATTGAGATTGTAGAGTTCAGCATTTTACAATGAACACTAGTTTTAGATACTCCCACTTAAAAAAAATAGGTCAACATTTGTTAGAGAAGCGCAATAAAACAAAGAAATCATGAAAGGAGAGGGGAATAATCTGACTTGGCATATCTTAGCGGATATGGCGTTAAATTGGATATGTAAACTTTCTTATTCGACGAGGTTTGCATACGGCATTTTAAACGGCAATTCAGTCTTTGCCCTTCGCTGAAGTGGACGCGACTAGTCGCGATTGAATGTTGAATGCACGATGCAATGTCTTCCTCTTTGTCACTGCCTTTTATGACAGTAACTGACAGAACCGTACGTTTGGTTTAGTTGCAGATTCGTTAACGAAGTAATATATTACGTGATATAGCCACCACTTATTTTTCATCCCAAATTTTCACACCCTCTTGTTTATCACACTACTTTTCTTACAAAATATTGTATTACAATTACTGTAAGTGATATATATATATATATATATATATATATATATATATATATATAAACCTTTAAATGCTACAAAATAACACTTTTAGGCTTAACCAATATGATGCAATCACAATAACAAAAAGTTTTTTAAAATATCCCGTTTTGAAAAGTGTTTTTCTAATTTTTGTTGAGATTCTTTAAATCTCCGATTTTCATTCAAATCGGTTCAACTTCACAGGACTTTCAAATTCATTATAACTCTTTGGAACCTTCATAAGCTTGATCGAGCAGTACCAAAGTTAAAAGCGGGTCGCATACACATATACACAATACACATACATACAGCCATAGTGACGGGCTATCAGAATTAGTTGAGGAAGCTTCCCAGGGCCTCAAAACGTATCGAGCTGATGAGAATTTGATTTTTTTAAAACAGGGAAAGCAATATCTTCCCGGTTTTAGAAAATTTAACATTTTCCCAAGGGGAACTTATAAAAAAGGGATAGAAAAGAAATAACTCACATATTTGAGAAAATAACTTGAAAAAGAATAACACCCTAAGTATAACCCTGAAATTTACTTTACATAAAGTCGGATAATAACCGCTTGC
Organism: Linnaemya vulpina; assembly: GCA_963675445.1. NCBI lineage: Eukaryota > Metazoa > Arthropoda > Insecta > Diptera > Tachinidae > Linnaemya > Linnaemya vulpina. Next base: position 65,443,727 of record OY776278.1, on the reverse strand, counting down.
AATGAGGGTGCAGTTGACTGAAGTAGTTAATACTATGAAGAAAATTTAAGATTCCGGATTCCAGCCACACTGAATTATGAATATGGAATCGAAATTTTCTGATCTGCATTAGTATTTGTCGATGGCACGGAACTGGTCGCTGGACATTACCGACAACATTCACCGACAACATTCACCGACAGCATCCTTCTTCAACGGTGATGTAACAGGTAATAATTTAAATGGCTACAACAAATTCTTTGTCTGCTCGTCTTTCTTTATCTCGATATTATCGAGATCGTCTCATCAGATAGCATTACGTCAATAATGTTTATATCCTGAGTGCTGATTCAAGTAAAAAGGGGGATGCTTTCCATTTTCTTCAGGTGTTGTTGATATTCCGTCTCAACTTTCGCTGTATTATTGGTAAATAGTTAATATTTCTAATATACGTACCACCGTAAAGAGTGGAAAACTGAACCCGGATCGCTCATGAGATAGCATAGCGGCCTCGAAATCCATACTGATCCCTTCCGCAACTTTTAATAAAAAATTGAATTTAATACAAATTAAGAAATTATTTCTAAATTCCCGGGTCTGACCTTGAGCTTGAATAATAACTCTTGTCTTAGTATCAAATATATTTTTATGGATTAGAAAGAAATTTAAATTCTTCTTGAAAATCAAACAAAATCCAAAGCACGATTCCAGGACAATTGAAATTTTTGGTACATCAAAGTACCCACGTAAAACAAAATTCTTTCATTGAATTGTTTAAAAATTTAACACATTTAATGCATTCGAAACAGGATTTACCTAGTAAAAAATCAGAAAAGTGGAAACAGCTGCAGAACTGGAAAGCTAATTTTTTATTAAATCTTAACAAAGAAAAAATTATTTAGCAATCAAAAATATTTTATACACTTGCCATAAAAATAAAACAGAAGCGAAAATTTGAAACCACTTACAATTACACTTGTTTGTTGTAACATAAAAGTAACCAACGAACACAAGTTATGGTATTTAAGACTGGAATATATTTTGGGATATTCAAAAAACGAAATATAAGTTTTCTTTTTGCACTCAGTCATATTTATATTTTAGCAAAAAATTTAAATTGTTATTAAAAATCAATCAAGCTTAAAAATTTTATTGTAGGGATGGATACTTTAAATTTTTTTGTACATAAAGTCATCCAACTAAAACTAATTATCCCATATTTTTATAAATATAAGATGTTTGATATATTTGAAAAAAAAACTAGGGATAAAAAAACGAAAAACAGCATAATAAAAGAAAATGAATTTTTTTTTATTATTTAAGTGAATAGTTACATATGTATATATTTTTTCAATCACATATTTTATTTTATATTAAAATGCATAAATTGGTATCAGAAATCGAACCATATCAAGAAGATGATGCCAGGATTGGATAACAGAATTTTGTTTTGTCGATTGATGTATTGGAAACAGCCATAAAGAGCTGGAAAATTGGTACCTAAGATAAACCCCTTAAAATAATTTTTTTTCTATTTTATTGAAACCTATTTATACGTTAGGAACTATTAAATAGCACTTAAAAATCAAAAATAGGCCAAAATGTAACAGACTTACGACGATGAAGGGTGCATAAAATTCGGTGGTCCCCTCTTATCGTTTACCAGTTTCTTTAATAATCAAACATACATACATCTATATTTCTTTTAGTAGATACATTTATTTCAGCATCTTTTTATTTGTATATTTAGTTTATTCGAGTTACTCAAACAATTGCTCAGTTAATCGAGCCAGGATCTGCTGAATCCTAACTCGAGTAAGACTAATAAGCAAATAAATAGATACTCTAAAATACATATATACTTATATATATTATATATACTTATATACATTTTAAAAGTTTAAATTGAGTTAATTGTGGAAATTGAGCTTCAAATAATATTGGATTTCATGCCACATATATTATAAGTAAATGTTTTACTTGAGAAGCACTCGCGTAAATCGAAATATTTTTCTTTAGTGGTTAGTAGTTACGCTTTTTAGAGCAAAAGTTGGCCAAGTGTGACCGTAATATAAAAAACTTAGATTTCTTGTGTACCAATAATTAAATTTTCTCTAATTCAAATTTAACCTGATAATGTTTGACAACACTTATTCAAAATTCCATCCTATTCTATTCAGTGCAACGAAATAATTTGTGTATCAGGATATTATTAAGAGCTAAAAACTCATTTTAAAGATTTTGGTGGGAATCAGAACAATTTTCTATCTCTTTTTTACTTTATATTTTGCACTACAATGAAAATTAAAATAATCAACAACACACAAATACAACTGAAAATATGTTCACTGCCAGACATTTTGTCGTATTTTTTGTGGCTTTTTAAGTTTTTGTATGAAAACTTCAATTCATGCAGACGTAGTCTGCAACCCACACAAAACCAAAGATGTGAAAAAACAGCATGCAAATTACACTCAAAAATTGTCTTCAATTCGGTTGAAAGCAACAGATATTCCCAATACTTTCAATATATTTTTTGGATGTACAAATTGTTTTTTCTTTAATGCAAAAGTGCACAGGGAGTTGCATCAGTGTTTTACGTGGAATCTCGGTAGAAATAGTATTTTTTTGTTGGAAAATGAACCCGTCTACTGCCTACAAACAAACGGATCTTCATAAGAATTAATAAAAGCCCTAAACAACTTCCTACAGTAGAAAATATTCAAGCTTAAGTTTTTAATTGTTGGAGAGTAAAGTTTGCAGGCACATGTTTTTCGATACGCTGCATCATAATCATACCTTCGATCTCTTTTTGAAATCATATGACGATATACGCACATATGGAAGGATGCAGATTAATAAATTATTCAAATTGTATGCTCGTAACGCAACTAATTAGTTGCTTGGCACAAATTTAAATTAATTAATAGCTTTTTAGATGCACAGATGAATTAAAAATAACCTTCAAATGATCTTAAACTTAATTACCGATAATTAAATCAAATTGCCTTAAAACATATTTCACACGCACACACAAAAGAAATTTTATCGAAAATCAAAACAAACAAATTAAACAATGAATGTAACATTAAATCAACAACCCACAGATGTTACAAACAAGTTCGTTAAACGGCAATCAGGTATAAAGAACAGTGGTCGATAACAGTTTAACAAAAAGTTTTGTTTTTATAAAAAATATAAGCAGAAAAAAACTCAATCAACTTGTTAAAGAAACTGGTTAAAATGCGGTGAATGAGTACAAGTACAAACAGATTCTTAGAAATTTAATATCTACAGTAACTGCCCACACCGCAGTGATGCAAGAAACGATTTAATAATCGATTAAGGACAGTCCCAGAATTATCGAAAGTAAAAATAAAACTCAATCCATTTAGAGAAAATTCATTATTTTCTCAACATAATCCCCTTTTATTTCAGTACAATTCTTACGAAGATGCAAATTCATATGAAAGCATTTATCTAATAACTTGAAACAAACATGAACTGATTCCACTTCTTCGTTATTGGAATTTTTTTCAATTTACTTCCATATCTATCAATAAAACAACGCAGCCAGGATTTCTATTATTCGGTTAAAAAAAGAGAAGTATGGAAGGTTATGCCAAATCCATCAAAGTTTATTTGCCCCGGCCATGATTCCCAGAAAAGGACATAATTAAGAGAAAGAAAAAAATGTGTGATTTACATATTTAAACTCGACAGAAAGATCCTATTGAAGAGAGAGGAATTTAGCATGGCCAGCGGAAAATAAATAAGATAAATTCTGAATTCCAGGTTAGAGTAGGTCTAGAAATATTAATTTTTTTAGCTGCAAAAGGCGGTTATAGTATTATACTAGGAATCTCTATAGGAAGTAATCCAAGTCAATCCATTAATAGGAGGTACATAACTTCTATTGTCTACTACGAATAAATACGTAAGATGTTGATGTGGAAGATGTATTAATGCTTAACACAACAATAAAGTAAAGAGGGAGGACTACAGTTAACATTGATTTTATTGAAGTCGACTGGGGGAGTTCGGTCCTCAGCAATACTCTTGATACTTTTCAGTAGGAAAGTGTTTATATTTTTCCGGTCGGACAAGAGAAAGAAAATATAGCAATCCTGGGTATATCTGGACAAGTACTCTGTTGTTGTGAAAGAAACAAAAAAATGTAATGACGGTGACTTACGTTATGACTGTTTCCCATTGTTAAATAGCTCCGTCTGTTTTGGCTGAGCCTTTACGTGCTGAAGCTTTTCGAGCAAAAATATATCAAAACCTAATTTTTAAAAGTTGCCACATATTTTAATCTTGACGTTGACAGGGTTATCGGAGCGGGCTTTTATTAAAATACAAATACTAGCAATTATAAGTAAACAGATTGAAAAATGTTACGGTTCATATATATTAAATATTATTTACTGGTATAGTGTGATCTTGAGAATACCTTTTGGACTGTGTAATTATAGTTTTCAAGTTATTGACAGCAAGTTATTTGCTTTAAGTAAGCAAATATCTCAAATTCAATTTGTTTGCATTGGTCTATGTAATCAGATTGTCAAATCTCATTGTCATTTGATTCGATTAAAAATTTAAAATCTCTGGAGTAGAAAAAAAGGATACCTTTTTGATACAACTGGACGATGTCTTGCAGTTCTTAATTTAGAATGGAATTAATGAACGATTTATTGTATTATTAAATACTAATACTCTCTAATATTTTTAAGGTCAGGGTCTCTTAATATTTGTGTTAAAATATCATTCGGTTTCTAATATTCCGTCCCTCCTTTGTATAACTTTTTCAGGAAATTAATATTTTGTTTTATTTATTAGAGAATATAAATAATTAAAAAAGAGGTATAAAACCCGGAAGAATTATTAAATATTCATATATTTTTCATGCAAAAGTAACTTTTTTAAATACGCCTCATTGTTCAAACTAGAAGATTATACGCCCAATTGTTTTCATGATTATTTTATGACAATAACCTATAATCGGACAAAGTTATCGAATTCAATAATAATATGTTACTAGCTGATTTGCAAAAGGCTATCAATAATTTAAGAGATACTGAAATCATAAGACATATTAAAAACATGATCTGTTTTGGAACGAAGGAAACATTTCAACCTTTTGTTCTTATTAAAAATAAGAAAAGATTATTTTAAAACACATAAATGATATTGCACTCGTAAAACAAAACTGTATTAACTTGAACTCAATTATTCCTTAATAACGTTTGTTTAATCAAAAACTCAACAATATTATGTGTAAAAACCCTCATTTTAATGTACTGTTTTCTTAATGTTATTAACAACATATAATTAATTATATTTAATTGAATTGGTGTATTAAAAATACATCGAACTAATTGTTGCAAAATATTCATCTCATTTGGCAAACTTTTTAATTGGTGATACATTTAAGAAATATTTCTTCTATTTCAGTGGCATTCAAAGTGAAATTTTATGTCAATTGTTTGATTTTTTTATATGAAATTTAAACTGTCTGTCCATCAAGACCATACGGGGTTTCCCCTTGAAAAAATATTGCTTTAACGGCTATTTGACCTAAATATTGTTTTTTTTTATTTCTGCTCAACAGAAATAAACTGCAACAAGGCAGTTAGCCTTGTCTTAACGAGAATATATATATATATATATATATATATATATATATATATATCTATATATATATATATATATATATATATATATATATATATAAATTAAAGGAAGTGATCGCTTTAACTGAGCAAATCTTGAAGACACGCAGCTTTACATGCAATAATTAATAATAGAGTTTGGTTGGGGTTTGACTTAATATTTTGCCTTAAAATAATACCAAGGCCCTTAGGGACTTACGTTGCCTTTTGAAATGTCTGTAATTTTTAGGAAAACCGAAACTAAATCAAATCAAATAAAAATGTTCGTCTGGGTATTTATATTGAAGCATCAAAGAGGATCAAATTGTATGTGGCTTTCTATACAAAACAGTGGTGTCAATTGTGATTGTGTTAGTGAGACTGCTCTTATGTCTTACATTACCACAGGGAGAAATGTGCGGTTGCTAGGCCTTTAATTAAAGGCCTTTTCTATAATTATACTTTACCAATAATATCGTCTAAATTTATATTGCAGTTTCGCAACAGGAAAACATTTTTTAGGTTTTCGGATGTTAATTTATTGTGTTGTTTTGAGCAAAAGTATTCCAAATTGGAAAACATTTGTTCCCAAAAGTATGTTGAAAGGTATGCTTAGACGCCTCAAATCAGGCCTTGCGATACTTCCCTATTTTACGCTCGCAAAATAAAAGAGCGTAAGCGTGCGTAGGAGTTTTGTTTCCACAATTGTGTATGGAGCTGACATCACTGATATAAAATCCCAAACGGAAATTTTTATTTCAATTAGTACATGTTTTTGGGTATTATCTTTAATATTTAGTTTCGTGCTGATTCTTTTTTCCCAAAATTTATATTAAAATTCAAAGCGATCAATTTAGGGTTTTAGCTAGTTCCTATGCGCGTTTCACTGGGGCTAATGCAGATCATAATTTTTATTTCGTTTAAAAGACCAGGCAGTAAGTTTTGATGTAATTGTATTTTTTATTTTATTTATTTATTCCACAAATTTCATTTGATTGGCACGATTTACCTAAGCAGGATAAAACCGATTAGATATCTTGTATTCAAAACAACGTTACTTTATTACCATCGCTCAAGCGCTACAATTTAATGTAATTTCCAACAACTAAAAAACATAACCCTCAATTTAGAAGTAATTCAAGGTTTTCTTTTAAATAATTTATGATTATAATTTAATTATTAAGTCTATCTCATGATATCATTAATATTCTTGTTTAACGACTTGTTATGTGTCCAAAGCACTGACACCAACAACTCAATTTAATTAGTTTTTAAAACGAAAAGTTTACCTCAAATTTTTTTATGGAAAATCTAAACAACAAAAACTGTAAATAAGTGCATAAATTACATTATGCGTTAGTAAAAAGTGTAAGATAAATTAAATTAATAAAACAAAAATACTCAAGCCATTAAATCTAGTGTACGGAGTACACAGTGAATTGTTAGCAATTGAAGTGAACTCTCTGTTTCGAAGCCAATTAAAAAATCTCGCATCGCATATTGAACAAAACGTTAAAAAAGTTGGATGTTGCCAATAGATATACATTTTGTTTTCAATGTAATTGTTCGACAGTACGACATCGAGTGACATCGTGGGCCATTCAGTAAATTATAAATTAAGTTTTTCTTTAAATTTCTTTAAAAAAAATTGCGTACATTTTTCTTGTTATTAAAGGTGTCCCTTTCCTCTGTTTTAACAGCAGCAGTAAAAACTGATTTTACCGTTGCTCGAAGTATCGCGAACAAATAAACTGCTACGGAAACACTTGTTCTTTTAGAACTTCAAAAGTAAGATATTTGTAAATTTATCAGAATTAAGTACTATTTCTTTCCAATGTTTTAATATATTAAAAACATTGTTTTATAAACAATTTTTCTCCGTGTGTACAGCAACAAAATAATGTGTTTTAGCATCGATTCCCTCTAATTAGCTTCGATTCAACAAGTTGCAAATGATTTGCAATAGAGCCTTATTAAAAAACAAAAAGTTCAAACGCGTCTTGTAAAAATCAAAAACTAATAACAATTACTACTGCGATACGGTAACCAATCGCGCACTATTATAATGAGCACTTGCCTCTTGAGTTATTCCGGGTTTGTTGTGACAAATTTCCACTTTCAAAAAACTTATTTCCAGCCAGTGTAGAGTGAAATAATTGGATCGCTCTGTACAGTACGAAGTAAAGCAAAATCTATAAAAAATCTTTTATTTATTCCACTTTAGCAATTCACCTTAGACGAGTACGGCTTTGGAAAACATGTGCAAAATGGAGATTCTGATCGGAAAGCCGGCCACGCTCATTATACGGTCTTCATAACAGTCCAACCTAAAGGATTATTTACAATATGGTGGATATAAATAGAAATCTTAGATGATAACGGCGGTTTTTTATTTAATTACATTTCAATTTAAATAACTACTCATTTACCTAAATATTAACTACTCATCTATTGCATTTCAGTAAAATTTCTATATCAAATAATTTTTGAACTGTATACACACTCAATGGGTTAAGCATTTTTGCATACATTTTGCACGCATGAACGATTTCTTCAAATTGTTCCAAGTAAGAATATGACGATACGGCTTTTAGCCCATATGATACCGATAATCAAAACATATCGACACTCATATCCATACGCATATTGTATTTGCGATCAAGTTAATATTAAGAAACCTCAAGTACAGTATTATATATATTACAATGAAAATTTTTTTAACATAGAACATTTGTTTTAATAATATTTAAAAATACTGAATTCAAATCCATAGCAAAACGAGCAAATAAGCAAACCGATACAAAGAAACAATCAACTCTCTCATTAAAACGTCATGAAAAATTAAACTTTGATTTATATTATAAGTACCATAATTGCTACCGTCCTTGCAATTTACTGTACGGCAATTGAACTCTATTGGGGTTTTAATTACGTAAGTTTCCTCATTAATTTTTTAGGTTCCCAAAAGGAAAATTCAAAATCGGGAAGCCATTGATATTGGCCCATTTTGAAATAAAGCTGTTCTGACCAGATTTCCGCGTCTTTGAAGTCGGAACTATGTGTACATGTATGGGTGTGTGATTAAGTATGTGACCCATTTACTACATTTGAACGGCTAACCAGACATACATAAATCAAACTGGAGACGTTCTTGAGTGTTTTCAAACTTAGATTTTCCTTAAATTTTAACCTATTGTATATGGTAGATCTCGAGAAGTCTCACTAGACAAATATTAGAAAACGTTTTTGAGATGTTTTTAGAATAAATTTTTAGAGGTTTAAACGATCGGTTCCACAAACTAGTCAACTTTTGGCATTAAAACTACTTCAATCACAGCAAATCTGGTCAAAATCGCTTAAACCGTTCGTGTGATGTCGTCAACGAAATAAACTTGAGGAAGTGATTTTATTCCTTAAGCTCCAAAATAATAAATCTGACCAGTTAATGTTCTCGATTATTTTATAGTGAACAACATCAATCACCGCTCCTCACCTGGGAACCGATTGATTTGAAAATTAAAATAATAAAAGAGTTAAAGAGCATAGAGTAGCACGATAAATAGATGATGATAACTTTGCTATTAAAATAAGCGGAAAGTTACAGGGAGGCCTTTAGAGTCAACCGTTTTCCATGCTTATTTTTATTTCGCCTAACTTGGAGAAGTCCAAATAATCACACCCATTTGGTTTGGAAGTTGCGAAATTCCCACAAAATACTTAACATTTTTAAAAGCGTAAGTGGAAAAACCGAAATATATATTAAAACTGGTTGCAGGTAAAAGAAGAAATTATTGTTGTGTCAATATAATTATAGATATTTGAAAGGCAGGAAAGGGAAAAGCGGCTAATATGAAGGAAGTTGTTACCCTAATATGTAACTATTTAATTAAATTTTTTTTATATATTTCTTTGTTATTGGGTTGGATGCGACGCATTTTGATATCGAATTTGTCAATGAATTCCTTTATTCCAGTTGCGTTTCTAGAATCCAACGGGAAGTTCAATCCTCAACCGCTGGTAAAACTTGAGTCTGTAAATGACTGAAAAAATAAAAGGCACTTTTGAGAAAAAGTGTACATTATTTTTGCATTTAATACGTGCAAAGAAGGGTGTTCACTGTTTTTGCATGACTGTCACTGTAACCACACATTGGCAAGCAAAATCAACACTTCATTCATTGGTTATGATTTAGTAGCTTTTCTGACGTTATTATTTAAAAAGGAACTAAAAATAGTTTTTTGTCAAGTCATGATATAAAACTTTAATTGCCAGCTTAGAACATGTCATTTACAACAATTATTATAATGATTTTTCCATCTAAAAACTCTATTTCAAGCATTTTTATTTTGGTAATCAATACCAATCAATACCTGTAACACATGCGGCACGGCACGCACATGCATAAAAAATATCTTCATTTTCTTGAAACGAAAACTCATTAATTGGAATTTCATATTCTTTGTTTGTTTGTTTTTTAAGCTTTAAAAGGCGATTACAGCTACTAAATTATAAAATTTGAACATGTTTTCAGAGTAGCAGCAAAAAACTGCACCTAAAACTATTTAAATACCATTAAAACAACCATTAAACTTAAATCCGGCAAACAATTTGCGAATAGTTTTAGTTGTTTAAAGCATTAACCATTAAAAACCAAATTGTGAAACTGCAAACTTATATAAAAACTAACTTCAGTTAAACTTGAATTCAAAATAAAAAAGAAAAGTTATTTATTTAAGAAAACTAGATATAAGATTAAAATCTGTACAGAAAAATAAATAGTAGAACAGAAAAATAAAATTAAGATAATGAACGGAAATATATCAACCATCTCTTCACTTAAAGTAACTAAAACTTCAACGGTCTTTAAAACAATTAACGGTTGTAGCACAGTTTCCTAAGAGTTTCTGCCAAGAAAACAAAACAATTTACAAACACTTAAAATCGGGTTTAATGGGAACACAAATTATTCCCGAAGCGAACCAGTTTAGAATAGAGTGAAATTTATTGAAAGTTGGCAAAACACTAACGGGTATTTTCTTTTAAGGATTTTATTTTTGTCTTGGACCAGCATTCAGGGGATGAACCCCACATATGGGATGCATTGTGCTGGAACTAAAATAGTGTTAAGAAGATAGATGAAGGCAGATTGGAAGATAGAGAATTTGTTGTAGCTATTCTTTACTTTTCACTTCGTCGGTCACTCCGGTTACTAACGAGGGGGTGCAGTATTCTGCTCTTATGGTACATGACATGAAAACGTGTTAAAATTTTATAATATAGCAGCTGTAAACGCCTTTTAAAGCTTAAAATATAAACAAAAAAGAATATGAAATTCCAATTAATGAGTTTTTATTTCAAAAAATTTATGATATATTTTATGCAAATAAAAATGCTTGAAAAAGAGCTTTTAGATGGAAAACTCATTATAATATAGGTTTTATATCATGACTTGACAAAAAACTATTTTTAGTTCTTTTTTAAATAATAACGTCAGAAAAGCTAAATCATAACCAATGAATGAAGTGTTGATTTTGCTTGCCAATGTGTGGTTACAGTGACAGTCATGCAAAAACAGTGAACACCCTTCCTTGCACGTATTAAATGCAAAAATAATGTACACTTTTTCTCAAAAGTGCGGTTTATTTTTTCAGTCATTTACAGACTCAAGTTTTACCAGCGGTTGAGGATTGAACTTCCCGTTGGATTCTAGAAACGCAACTGGAATAAAGGAGTTCATTGACAAATTCGTTATAAAAATGCATCGCGTGCAACACAATAACGAAGAAAAATTTATATAAAATTAAAACAAAACTGTTGCATATTAAAGTAACAGCTTCAATGACCAGTGATATGCCCTCATCATTGAGACAGAAAGACATCAGTCAACACAGTCTTGCACTAGCACAAGTGAGACAAATTCGGCACTATATTTATGACGGAACAGAAATCGGGATCTAAGGCGTCGTTCACTATTTCATTGAATAGCACTTTAATTTTTAATATCTTCAAAAAGGTTGAAATGTTAATAAGTATTCACATCGTACTCCATAAAAAGTATTTTAAATCAAAAGTTAAGAAAACTTAATTCAAACAGCTGCTTCTTTAGTTGTGTTACGGCTCCCGCAGTGGACTGTGATCGAGAGTATTCTCCCTTCTCTGTGAGTCAGTCGTTTTTGATTTAACATATATAATCAAAACGCTCACATGGTTGTGCATTGTGGTGCTTTCAGTCAAATCAGCAGATAAATATTCTATTTGGAAAATATAGTGGACATGGAATATCTTTTGGGTTCGACCCTCAAAGAATTATTTATCTCTTACTTAAAATCTTTTTATAATTATTCTTCAGGCTCTAGGTCTAAGACTCGAAAACAAAACTCTTGTTATGTTTTATCTCGTTATATTTGTAAATATGTTTACTCAGTCAACATTTAACACCTTTCAAAACTAGACGACTTTACTCAATATTTTTCCTGAAGAAGAACACCGAAGGTGTTCGAAGTATCGAAATAATAAAATATAACGAGATAAAACATAACAAGAGTTTTATTTTCGAGTCTTAGACCTAGAGCCTAAAGAATAATTATAAGAAGAATTTAAGTAAAAAACAAGGTGGAATAAAATACAAAAAAATAATATATCTCTTACTTAATAAACAATTTATTAAATATATTTTATCATAAACCAAATATATTTCAAAAGAAAATATATATTTACACTTATTTCATTTACCGTCGTCGTTATCGTCATAAATTTGAACCAACATTAATTTTAATCTAGTTTGTTCCTGTTTATAATTGTGATCCTAATAATGTTTAAAAGATAAACATCCTTTAATTACTGTGCCTGTACTTTTGAAGCAATTCGTAATGGTCATCCCGGTTTTTTCAGCGTATATATATTTTTGTCCTAGCGGGGTACAATTTTCGACAATTTTCTGTTGAAGGGGCCAGCATTTGACTTTCATTTGTTTCATTCTGTAGTACCAAATCATTAATTGCAAGAAATTCTTTTTCTAAATTCTCGCATTCAATAAATTGCACTTCCTGAACAGCGCTTCCACGGTTTAGTTGCTCCTGGAACTGATGCACGTTTGGGACAGCTTCTTCCAGTGGACTAAGTATTTGTTTATATATTCCGCCACCATTTGCACTCTGCAATTTGAGGTTCACCTCAAATTTTAAATCTTGCCATAAAAATGTTGCCACTATTTATCTTACCTTTTGTCAACCGCCATCTGCTCTTTTCGGCAAATGCATTTAATATCGTTGAAATTCTTTCCTACTACTCTTTAAAATCACAAGCGATGCCCTCCACTACCTCATAGAATTGTTTTGTAATATTGTTTCTGTTGCAACGCCAATTAGAGTGACAACAAAATAATGGTCAACTTTGCCATCGTTAACGATGCACACCAAAATTACATCGACGCATATCAATACCTTTTAATATTCTCAACAATCGACACAAGACGATATCATTTCGTATTGACGACGCTAAACAGATTAAAATGTTGAAGATAGATTCTATGAAAATTAGTATTAAATCAATTAAACATAATTTCAAACCTAAACTTTTACCAAACAATTGCTCGGAGATTAATCGCATAAGATCATCTGTGTGCATTGATTGAGACCATAAAAAATCGAATTCCAGTGCGATACTGTGAAAAGGCCAATATGCCTTTTCACAGTAGCAAATGCTCCTTTCCTTTCCTCTCTGAAACAAATTATGAGAAATGTATTTATATAAAAACAAGTAAAAATGTACCGAATCTAATGTACACTTCACCGAGATATGTTTTTTACATACATGTGCCAAGAAAAGGTTTATTTTTCGAATCCTAGAACCGTCATTTTGATGTTGTTGGACTTGCTATTCCAATTTGGTTCTTCCTGCAATATAAAATTATTTTTTAAATTATATTTTTTTCCAAAACATCAAATGCACGTATTGATGTCGTTCGTGTTTAGTCAATGAATCTCTTTTTAATATATAAAATATGTTTAATTGAAATATGTAGTTGATATTCATCACATTTGTTGGTTAATTAGTTGATATTCCTAATCACTAAATTGAGCAAAAAACGCTGTAGCGGCTTCTATAAGAGTACTGATCCTTTCTGCTAGAAAGGAGCTTAATTTTTAGTTTCACTGAATATATATATATATATATATATATATATATATATATATATAAGCTGGTTGTTTTTATGTACCAAACTAATCAGTTGTCCAACCCTGGAAGCGAATCGATTTTTATACCAATTCTAATATTTTTAATTGAATAAATAATAGTTTTACTTGGTCACCTTAATTAAAACAATTATAAATTTCCAGCTCTGGAGCTGCCTTTCATGATTTTTAATATCAATGAATTCACGATTTATAAAGAAAAAGAAAAAATATTTTTTGCGTTGTTACCTTTATAAATCATAAATCCAAATGTTTGATCTTGTTTGGTTTTATATTAAATATAATTTTTTTAGTTATATAGAGTTACTTTAATATTGTAAAAAAAGTCATTTTTCAATTCTGAATCTATTTTTTAGATTTTATAAGTTCTAATGCCAATAAATTTAATTAAAAAATATCAAATATGTGCTTAACTTATAGAACAAAGAAAAAAATTTCATTTGGGTATTTTCATAAAATTTATGTTCAAAATAAATGAACAAATTTTACAGCTCTGAGAGCGATTTCTAGTGTAAATAACCATCTTTTAAATATATCCGATTTGTGTGTTTTATAACAAAAAAGGAAAAATTTGCTTCACTTTATGTACGAAAGATGTTTACATAGTCCATCCCTGGAATCGAATTTATGATATCTTTGATTTTTAATATAATTTAAAACTTCTTGCTAATAAAATATGTTGTTGCTAAAAAACTTTTTTATGGTTACTTTATTATTCCAAAATAAATTATTCTCCAATAAATTTATGATACCAATAAATTTCATTAAAAAAACGCAAAAAAAGTTATTGCCCAAGCCTGAAATAAAATTTCTATGTTTGTATAATTTCAAAAATATTTAACTTTTCTCAAAGTATAAAATAGGTTTGATTAATTTAAAAAAAAACTAAAATTAACTTCGACCAGTAAATTTTATATACCAAAAATCAGTTAAAATTTTCCAGCCCTTGAACCACATCTTCAATTTCGCAGATTTTGAACACTAATTTATTTTAGACTATTTCCAATAAAAAATGAAGTCGCTAGCTCGTCTAGGTTTTCGGAAACTGCGTTACATTTACAGACAGACGGATATCACTTATTCGACTTCACTATTCGTAAGAACGAAGAATAGATATATTGGGAAAAGGACACACGGCCTGAAAACCCCTTTCACATTTCTGGATGGTTTAAGCAAATCTTCTAAAAAGTAACCGATTTTTTCTTGAGTTTCAAATAAACTTGACTTGAAAAATCATTTGAATTATCGTAGATGTTGAATCGAAAATCACCTGCAGAGAGTCTCCTCACTTTTTTCTCTAGAGACAATTTTATTATTTTCAGTTTGTTTTTTATCACTGAATGGTCTACCAAAAAATTTGCATTTAAGTGCATTTAAAATATAAAATTGTCCTTTGTGACATCTTATCCTCATAAATTAAATTAAATCATATGATACAGTTTTACTTCCTCCCAGCAGATTATTGGCAAAATCATTTGCACTTCCTTCAGGTTCAGTTAAGAGCAGCCGAGCCTTTATTAAGCGATTTAATTCTTTATGGAAAATATATATTTTTAAATAATCAATCTGTTAACCGATTAACATGTTATATTCTCCGCAAAAAATTATTTTTACATGTTTGAAATACGTGTTTATTCAAAAGCAAATTAATTCTGCCTCATTCCCTCCCTGATTAATTAATTGTTATACGAGTTTTGTGGTCAGACTTTCTTTTAATTAAAATTTTATGTTCACTCGACTCTTAATAAAGAATTCCAAATCAATACGTTACTGAGGAGATTTTAACGTGGAGAAGATACAAGAAGAAAGTAAAACGCAACAATAAACCTTTAACACGAAACGCGGCAACTAAATAGCAGGAAGCGCATTAATTCCAGTGAGAAGAACGATCAGGAAAGCGTAAAACATAAGGAAAGGTTTTCAATTATTTACACTTAAATAGTTTTTGATATGCTGCTTCTTTTTTCTTAGCATTTTTAACTGAAATATTACCAGCGCGTGGAAAAATATAAGTTTGTTGTGATGTTGAAGATAAATTCAGAGGCGTGAACCGTTTCCAAATGCATGCGAAACAGCAGTTGTTACAAGGAAGAAAAGAGAATGCGAAACAAAAATAACCGCCGATCTTGTAAAGAAAGGCGTTATTGAAATTCGCAATTAAAATTTTTGGGTAAAAGTTCAACGATTTAAGAAAAATATAATTTTCTGTTAAAAAATATCACTTTTTCAAACCTCAAACAGTGGCAAAAGCTGCTGAACACAAACCATTAAAAAAAACTAAGTCTGTGATATTTTACATATTAAATGTCGTACTCTGACTTCTCTTTTTCCATGAGTAGTTCAGACTTAGGATATTCAGAAAACTTCAATTGTAACTTCAACAGCGTCTAATATTTATAAAAAAATTATTATTTATTTATATTATTCTTATTATGAAAATAATTTTTTTTAAATTTATATTGTTTTAATTTAACGAAAATCGAAATAACATATGAAAGTGCCGAGCACTTTGAGACTAGAATATTAAAAAAAACTCATTTTAGTTTGAACATATTCTTCTTTTAGGTCTATACATTATGTCCAGTGTTTATCCCATTTTTTATTCCTTCTCTTTTCTCAAGAACCCTAAAATAGGCTTTTGTTTCTGTTATGACTTCTTCATTCAACCGAAATATATTATCGGACAGCAATTTGTTCAGGTTTGGAAAAAGTAAATAGTTGTAGAGCTCTAAATCTGCAGAATAAGCACTATGGGGTAGCAGTTCGAACAGAATTCATACTGACCTTTAAATACCGACCATACGGATGCATTGCATTGGTGGAACATCATATATTTGGCAGATGGAATGGCTTTTTTCTTTAAATCAACGTTTTACTCTGATCTGATCTAGAGATTCTATGCGAATGATATCGCGTTCAGCATGCTTGCTGACAGGTCCTTATTGGCCTTCCTTGGTGCACATTGACCTAGTGCAATCCCCTCCTCTGATTATTTAGGGTCTCTGGGATGTTGCAATATGTCCATGGTCAATGCACGGTTATGTAACGAAAAAAACGGTTGATGGTCGAGTGTGACCTATCGCTCCACCCATGCTCCGACTAGAATTTTCTATCCAAATATTTAAGCAAATTTAATGTGATTTATTGTTCTGGCTGAGTTGAGTTGTGACCAATATTATTAAATAAGTTTTATCGACGATGTCTGTCGAGTTGGCTTCTTTTGAGCGACAAGAATGCACGGCGCTGGTACGACCTCAGCGATGAGAGTGCTGCTCGCATGGTTTTGCCTGGACGTGAAGTTCTAAATAAGACAAACA
This sequence comes from Linnaemya vulpina, assembly GCA_963675445.1. Lineage (NCBI taxonomy): Eukaryota > Metazoa > Arthropoda > Insecta > Diptera > Tachinidae > Linnaemya > Linnaemya vulpina. The sequence goes on along the minus strand of OY776278.1, from coordinate 65,426,585 downwards.
CTTGTTTTGGTGACTGAAGAATAAGACGAGATGAGTGGGCATTGTGACATCGTCAAAACATGCAGAATGTCCACGGACGTTACGATACTGTTTTGTGTGACACGTAAACAATCGATTAGGACTGAAATGCACTCTTACTCCAGCAAAGCGTCAGGCACACAGACGCACTCACTTTTTAAATGAGACGTCATAAACGAAACCCATGATTTATTCAATAGTAAAAACGATTACTTGTAACGTATCATTTGATATATTGCAACTATTAAACCATAATCTACCTGCTAGTTCAATTTTTCATTTTTTAGTTTCAATTTTGATCTTTTTTAAACACAAGATCACCACACTTCAGCGTCATTTATATTTTTATTGCTGATTTGTTTTTTTTTTCAGTTCTTCCCTGCTGTTCCACTTGTTATTCGTTTGCAAACTTTGGCAACCAGCAACCTTTTAAACAAGTGTCTGCTTGTGTGCGATGAAAACTTGATATTGTTCGGTCACGGTTTTTGTAAATTGTTTTAAATTTTGTTTTATGAAAATTAGTTGTTGCTGGTGTTTTAAATGTTTGATATTTTAATCACTTCTTTTGAAAACATATTTTGCTGCATAAATGTTGCAATGAAAATGAAATTGACTTTCAAAATGGGTTTAACGTTTGGAAGTCATTTAACCAAAATAAGAATAAAGTAAGTATTTTTAACTAAATGTTCTGGTTATTTAGATCTGCAAAGAACGAAATATATAAACTCATTTCCTACTACAAACAATTTGCAATGAATTTCTATTTTGCTTAACAAAGAGAAAATTTCCCATCACATTTACGGCAGAGTTTTTTATATTATAACGTCAAACAATTTCCGTCCACATTTTTTTATTCGAAAATCAAATTAAACGATAAAGTTGTTCTTGTAGGCAAATAGTACGCTTTAATACAATCAGACAGTTCGTTGCAGCATTCAACTCCAGCTGGAAAACTTAATTGTTCATTCCTCAAGAAGCAAGACAAAAGTTTTGACTTCTTTGTAAGATATTGTGTTGAAGACGAAGAAGTTGCCAGGTTAATGTCATTTACTAGACTTAAAGTGATTAAGCCGTTTATATGAACACCACATTAAAGTGAAGCCTACATTAAATCCCTCCCATTCATGTTTATAATACTCATGGGTCGCTGCGGGCAAGAGAATCGTCTTTGGCCGGACTGTATTATCTTACTCGTATTTGCTACACTCCAGGAAGATTCTGGCCTTGTTCCTAAACACATGATGTTGAATGTGCTGCTTTCTGTTATACTCGTACCAACACAGTGCCAGTATATGCCACCATATGCAGCAGATGTACAGGTTGCATGTTGCATATTATGTGACAAGCAAAATACTTCTCTGTCCAATTTAAAGTTTTATAAATGGGCGTTTGAAATAACATAAAGCAAATGTATAGCATCTAGAGTTTATCTCAGTTTGCATTAATATTTTATGCAAAAAAGTTTGAATTGTTTTTCCAGTTTTCTCGTTATTCATTTATATTTTATGAATTCCCGTTTATTATTTACAACAGCATTCACTGTTTAGTTTGCTAGCGAAAATAGATGTTTATTTTAAATGATTTGCAGTTTTCAAAACGATAACAAGTTAAAGTCTAGAACTAAAACATTATACAATTTATTGTCTCCTTCTGTTTTTGTAATTGAAATATATTTAAAAAGCAACATTCCCAATCTATTTGGCAATCTATTTATTACAAGAAAGTGATATACAGTGATACAATCTGTTATCGGTTTTCACATGTACTCACAATAAATACGAGGTGTTGAAAATCTTATAAGTATTACCTTTAAACTTTTTGCCCTGGTGTAATATAAGAACAGAAAAAGGGTTTAAATGTTCCCCATTTCATTTTACAAACAAAAACTGAATACGTTTATACTTAAGCACAGTTTAGCTTTGAGGACAGTTTCTTTTTGAAACAGTCAATATGGTTTCCTTGACTCGACTTCTTTGTGATATCCTGGAGCAGTGAAAATCCTACTGGTTGTCCTCCACCTAATCAAACCATCCTGTAACTGAAGTGAGAACTTCTCGTATCGAAAAAATTTTCGTCACTCTGTCAAACACAGGATAAGTCAAAATATATTTCTTAATGCATATACAATTTTGTTGGTTTTTTATGAAAATGAATATATTATTCTATGGATAACCCTACAATAAAAATCATGACAACCATAATTATTCAGTTTTTCGATGTGAGAACTTTTCACACTGTATTCCTTTTAGTAAACCCTAGGCTCGTCATACTGTAGAGGTTTGGAAGAAAATTATGTTTCAGTTTTGGTGCCCTTCCTTTTGTGAGGGCGCTGATGTAAAAGCGCTCTTTTCTTTTTCTCTTCATCATTTTAAGTTTTGCGGTAAACGTTATACAGCAGACCCATCCATTTTGCATTGGTCCCAAAACTCATGTGCCCTGTTCAAGCAGCCGCTAGTTAATACATACGACCCTTATCATACGTAAGCAGGACGAATGTTCTTCGTGGACCATATCAGGGGTACATGGCCATTAGCTACGCTCTCACACCTCTGATCAGTAAGCGTCTGTCGAATGTATGGCTCTCTTATTAATAGGAAGTCGATATTCGACTACATCTGTGCAGGTAGTGTACACAACATTTACAGCAGAGATTGCAGCTTTAATGTTGGTAAAGAATCTTCCAATGGCTTACCCATTTCGTTCCACAAGTATTAGCAGAGAAGTTATTCACATAGACAACTTCGCCTATCCTTAATCCCCTTTTTGAAGCGTCAGTAAACACCTGCAAATATCCCGTCGAAAACAGTAGTCCTGAAATCCGATTCCTGTATACTTCAGACAACGATGTCGCGGACTTTCGAGTATTTCATCAGAATTCTGGCGTGTACATGGACTCGCAATACTCAAGAGAATAAAGCCAACTAGCAGCCCATAATGCCCATCAGGAGGCGATAATTTTCATGAATTTAAAACACGAGGGCTATACAGTTTTATACCGACAAAAACAAGGACATAATTTTGAAATCGGTGTGATATTTTCTTTATTCCCACAGATCGTAGTCTAGTGGTGTTAGATCGCACGATCTTGGCAGCTGATTGACGTTAAACAACTATGCGGTTACCAAACGTTTCCTTGAGGAAATCAATTGTGGCACGAGCTGTGTTTCATGTGGCGCCGACTTCTTGAAACGACAACTGATCAACGAAAATGTCAGTAATAGCGGCTCTATAGCGGACACGATCATATGTAACGGAAGCACGGAAGCATCAAATTGTCAGTTTTTTTGCATGTAAAGGTGGCTCAATATACACTTCAGGAATATCGTCACTTCAAACGCTGTAGATTTTTGATGTGTGCGCAAATAAGTAAAATAAAACAAACAAAACCGGCAAGTTCCTTGTATTTACGATATTGAAAGTTTTGATACTTTTAATTGATTAATTTAAAAAGTATACTGAAAGCGTAAGTACTTCCAACTTAAAAAAAAATTTCATTTTACACATCTCCCCTGTGATCAGACTCACATTGCTTTTTTTTATTGACGTATCCATTCAGACAAAAGTGAGCTCCATCGTGCTATACGTATTTCGTGCAGAGCAACGACTATCCAAATAAATTTGCTTAATTTAGAAGCACTATTAACTATATTAAATTTAACTTATATTAAATTTAATTAGTGCTGATTCTCATTTCTAAAATTTCACAAAACATTAAAACTGACAGCTGAGGTTTTTAACCACATTTCAGATCTCTCAGGAAAACTTTATCTACTATTTCTTCCAATAAGTAAAGATTTTATTTCAGATTGAATGAATGAGAAGCTTTAATGAATGTCAAAGTTAGAAAAAGAAGTCACTGACCACTTTTCCTTTTTATTTTCTTACTCTATTTTATTTTACATTGTCGAGCTTTTATGCAACTCTAATTCTTGTTGTAAGCAATAAGAAAAACAAAAACATTTTTTAGCTGTATATTTAAAAAAACAATAATTTAGAGTGTTGGCAACTTTCAATCAAACGGCAGCCAAGGTATTTAAACTGCGTTCCATCGACTCCAAGCAATTCTCGAAATTTATTGCATAATAAAATCTGTATGTATAAGAATTACTACCACATTCAACGAATCCGCACGATTTAAATAATTTTTTTTATATAATTGAGTCTATAGATTAATCCTTACAGACTGACACAATTAAAATTTAACAATGCATTAGAAATGATATGTAGGTATATAAATGAAACAAAGTTTTGTTTTACAATTGTATTAAAACGAATTTAAAAAAATGGGATTAAGGAAATGTCGATTTAAAAAATTTAACATTAATATATATATTTAATTTTGGAATGAGTTAAAAAGTAAAATTATATAGTTTTGGTTGAAATCGATAAAAGGGTAAAGTCTATTTATTCAATTTTCTGAAAGGAATCGTAGTTACTATAGTTTTTGGTGTTAAACTTAGTACTCAAAAAACTCTAATACCTTCTTGGACCGTTGGGTATATTCAAGCTTATTTTGCTCAGGGGAAATTGAGAAGTGATACTGCTGCTAATTTTAGCAGGAAGATAACATTTTGCATTTGTACTGACTCCATTTTATTTGAGTGTGCAATATATTGTGGGTCCCATACAGTAGATCCGTATCCAAGCCAACAAAAGTAGTAAATAATTCCACTAGGTCAAGAATAACATAATTAATTTTATAGTGTCCATTGATTGGAGTTGTTCTTGACAAAATTATATATATGGACTTTTTTAAATTATTAGGACACCAAGTGGTTAAGGAGTTAATTTCAGCTTGAAGACATAATTGTTGCTCAATAGAGTTGAACTTCACGTTATCTGCATACTTTAAAATATTTGAGTTTTCAACAACTGAGGGAAGATCATTAATGAATAAAGTAAATAAAAGTGGGCCTAGATGATTGTCTTGAGACACACCTGATATAACATTTATTTCAGAAGAGAGCATACAGCGGAATTGGACACACTGCATTCTGTTCTTCATATAACATTTAATCCATTTTATTAAAGACGTTCCAAGTCCAATTCGATTAAGCATAAGAACTAGTAAGTTACGATTCACCATACGAAAGATCTTAATGATATCAAATTAGATCGTGTTTTTCAGTGACAAATCCAGTACACAGAATAATTGAGATGCATTTTGTTTGTACCTTCTGAATAGTCTACTCTTTCGATTTTTAAGTCTTGAAAGATGTTTAGTGTGTCAAGGTGGACCGTGGCAAGGAACCGGTGGTATTCTGGGTATTAAAGATAAGAAACATTTGTGTGGTATCTGACAAAATTTTTCAATATCCTTGTCTAAATCGTTGGCATAATGTAATTCATTTAACCTGTCGATTTGGTAGAGTTCACACTTAAGTTTAGTTTAATTTGTTATTGTAAAACTTTATTTTGCTGAGAATTAAAAAAGACGGTACAAGATATTTATGAAAGAAAGAAATGGCAAACCTAGTTTAACCTGATCTAATGCGCCAGGTTTACAACAGAAATCAATTTGTTCGCTCGTAGAGTTCATTGCACTCCAGTGGTGTCTTCGATACGTCTACTGAACAGATTAATTTCAACTAAAACAGCATCACGTAACTCAAGCGGAAGATTATTTGTTTTCAACAACTTAAACATTATCATTGTTTCACATCAATAAAATGGAATATACTACGTGGCACTGCATCATACGCACACACCATGCAACATATTGGAATACATTTTGTAATACAAAAATCAATTCGTTAGTTTAGTGAACTTGTTTGCTGAAAAGAAGTCCTCAAAGATCATTATCTTAGGGAGGTTGTTCACCTTAAAGTGAGAGTAAAACTGCATTGTAAACACGTGTTGTATTGAACTTAACGTGCAGATACTTTGTTTGAATATAGAATTAGTAGCAGAGCATAAACACATATTCAGATACTTGTTGCATGTCTTAATATGTTTCAAAGAAATGTTTGAATACAAGCATGTTTCAAGTTGTTGCTATCCATTATTTAAGCACGAAAACTTATGTAACGCCTGGATTGTGCTACAGCAACAAGCATTTACGATATCAAAATCTCGTTTTTAATTCATATTTCGTCAGTTAGAAATTCTTAAAATATATTATGAATTGCCGTTGTATGTTCGGAAACTTAATACCGAGCTATAAAATCAATTCCCATTTTCCCAACATGAAATACAAAAGGTACCTCCTACGAAAACTATTTCATGTTTAAGCAAAATGTTTTCTCTGAAATTACTTTTTTTTAAAGAGATTTTCCCAAAATACTCGTCTATTAAAAAAATATATATATGTTTTTTAAATAGTACCTTTTCCACCTAGTACTACCGCGGAAAAAGTACTGTATTCCTAAAGTAAGTTTTCAGCAACTTGCTGTAATGACTCCTCCCCTTTTTCGTAAAAACAGATCAACCAATGACAACAGTGGTTAAATCTTAAACGATCATAGATATATCAAAAGGCACAGTGAAACGTCAGAATTCGCGCCAGGGGTGTCAGCGACGTCTATCTGAATATTGGGATATGTACAGCGTATAAGTGCAAATTTTCAGAAGAAAACAAAAAGTCAAATATATATGTAAAGTGCAAAATATGTAACAAATATCAGCACTTACCGCCTTTTAACTCATAAAAGCATATGCACATATATATTGAAAAAGTACCAAATATGTACCGTCTGATATATTTAGTAGCCTTCATAGACTTTAATATATACTTCACTTGAAATCTATCTGAAGCGGTTTTTGCATTTGAGTTTAAAAAAAATCCTTATCATATTCAGGTACTTTTCATAATATTCAATATTTCACTTTTAAGCCCGATCCATCTTAAAATTTCCTGCCCCGTTCTCTAACCTTTTTCTACAAACAATTTCATAATATTTTTACATGTTTCTACCTTTTACGAGGACGTTTACTGAACGATTTCTATGATTAATATAATGAATTTCGTAATGATTTTTATATCAAAACAAGACATGATAAATACTCCAAGTAACAACGCTATTTTAGAAGTCACTTCATCCCACCTTCGGTACTCATGTAGGAAACGTACTGAGCGCAAGTTATTTCTAACAGCATTTATCTTGCAATTATTTCAGATGTGAAAGTAATGACAACCGCTAAATTACGTTGCGTTTGATTCATTGCTGAACAAATAATCGATTTTGAATAAAATTTTTAAAATCAACAAGAAATAACTGCAAAAGTGAAGAGCAAAATAGCTCTTGAAAAGGTTTCTGTCGCTACATAAACGTTTGTACAGTTTTCAAACATAAATTAATATAAAAAATGTTAAAAGTAATTAATGACATAGTGCCCCATAATGAATCACCCTCTTAATATGAATAAAAAAGATTTGATTTTGTTTTAGTTTGTTTTCCTAATGGCAACTTTCTACACGTTGTTGTCTTTTGGTTTCTAATATATTTCTTTCCAAATGATCCGTGTGGCACAGAATATAAGGGGTTGCTGTGTTTTAATACTTTGCTGCGGATCAAACTAAGTCCGAGAATGCTTTTAAAAATATTTCATTGTTACGTAAATAAAACACATATAAAATATATATATATTTTTTTCATTATATTTCTTTTTTATTATAAAGTTTGAACGTTGACATTATGTGTGAAACACTACATCATTTAAATGACCAAAATGAAGGTAATTTTCGACCACTTTTTGACACATATTGGGCAGTATCTCAGCCATAACTTGACGAATGTTGGTTTTTAAGTGCTCAAGAGTTAAAGGTTTATCTGCATAAGCATGGTCTTTCGCGTAGCCCCACAAAAAGAAGTCGAATGGTGTCAAATCACATGATCTTGGTGGCCAGTTGATATCGTCACGACGAGCAATTACGCAGCCAAGAAATGTATCTTGCAAGAAATGTCTGTTGTGACACCGTCTTGTTGAAACCACATATTCTCCAAGTCGTATTCTTCAATAGTAGGCAAAAAAAGTCGGTTATCATATGACCATAACGCTCCGAATTGACGGTGACAGTCGTTCCATCGTCGTTTTCAAAGAAGCAAGGTCCAATCACACCTTCGGACCAAAGAGCGCACCAAACAGTGACTTTTTCTGGATGAAATAGCCTCTCTTCAATTACTTGAGGATTCTCAAACCCCCAAATACGACAATTTTGTTTATTAACAATCCCACCGAGTGAGAAATGTGCTTCATCGCTGAAGAAAATTCTGTTCGAAAAATCGCGGTCCACCGCCTGTTGTTCAAGCACCCATTTTACGTATTTACGACATTGTGAATGGTCAGTTGTCTTCAGCTGTTGTGTGAGCTGGACTTTACATACGCCATAAACCACACTTTCTTGAGTTCCTGTGTCGCCGTTTGATTATCTTTCATTTTTTGTTTCTATGAATTTCTTGTTCCACCTTTCTGTTTTGGTTTGAATTTCAATGTTTTTGCACAAGCTATAGTTTGTAACTTTGGTATCCATTACGGTCACTAAGAGTTAGTTCAATTTTACTTTTAGCCGTGGCATTTCCTGTTTGAAATAGTTATTGAATAACTACATATGAAAACGTGCATATAAGTAAGCACGTGTCCATATACTTTTTTAGATTTCGGCTGGAAATTTAACATCTTCCGAAATCAGGAAGCTGTTGGCGTCACCTCTTCCATCGAAAATTGAGTTGTCATCAGATCTCGTCGTTTTGAGTCCCTAGGAAGCTTTCATGAAAAATTTTGCGAGGGTCACTGTGCGGTGTATGTATGCGTGTGTGTGCAACTACATGACCCGCTTATTACTTTTGAACGGTTGAACTAAAACAAATCTATCCGTAGTGCTCTGAAAAACGTTTAGCTTAAATGTGCTTTGGATTCGAGCCGGTAGTTTTGAAAATACCTGTAAAACTTTAAAAAAATATATATATATCAAATTGTTTTATTTACTCTTATATATGTTTCGAACGGCTTAACCGATCGATTTTACAAACTAATGAGCTCTTGATATCGACACCCCAGATCGTCCACAGTAAACAGGGTCAAAGCGGTTAATCCGTTCGTGAGATATCGTAAACGATACAATTCGAAAAAAAATTATTGTTTTTCAAAAACTCCGAAATTATGTCTGATTATATAGTGTTTTCGGTTCTTTTATTTTAAAAATCACGTGGGAACCGGTTGATTTAAAAACCAAAATAATAGTGTTTTAGCTCGAAGAGTTCAAAAGCATAGAATACCACAAACCGTTAAAGTTCACGGAGAGGGCCAACCACTTCCCATATTCTTGGGTGGACGTCGAACTAAATAGTTTCGAGTATATCGTATTGCGAGCACTTGTACCACTCTAATACGATATCACATATATTTAGGTTGTAGGGCGCCTTACCTCGTTCGACTGTATTATGAGATATACAATGGGACACTCTTTTTATTCGTGTATTATTTATATGATATATGGAATCCATAACAAGGATTTGGTAGTTTCGGAGAGCCCCACAGCCGGTCATGGCCATAGTTTTCAAAGAAATGACATACCTGCATTAACAACATGGAGATCTTTGCTAAAATAATAATAAATATGTTTTTTATGAGAACTGCCTTTCGCCCTTCAATCCTCTCTTCAACAAATCACCATTTCCTATGGCCTTTGAGTATCTTAAGTATCTCCGAAATCAGTTGTATAGTTTTCGAGGAGCCATTCCTCCTTCTACCTTGACACTATAATGTCCTAAAAGCCGTATTATTGCACACAAAATATATCCGAAATGATGTTCCAGACATCAAGCCTCGTTAGCAATTATTGCTTAAGTGCAGCCAGACCACAGACCGTTTACTCCTTTTCGAGAGTTTTGTGTCTCACTCACACTAAATAATTTCAACACCTCAGATAACAGCGTCTTCCAATAATTTCCACTGTATTGCCATTCCAGTTTTAACGATTACAGTTTCCTGTTCATTCGGATTTCGATGACACTAAGTTTTGTCTGCTACTAAACACTGCAATAAAGTTTTTCTTTGTTTATTATTTAATTGCAAGATATTAAAATCATTTAAATATATATAATAAAGCGCCATTTCCAAAAAATGTTCCTGTTAATGCCAAGTTCACGTCTTAAATTATTTTGCTGTACAGTAACGCGGGTATGGTTACCCTAGTTATTTGCATTAACAACACATGGCAATCCTATATTAAATTTCTTATTTTCGTTCCACATCTACAATTGCATTCTTGCTTAAAAATTATTACAAACTCTAATTTCATCCGGCAAATAGTAGACAACAAGTGGTACTTAGAGATAAATAGTTTTAAATTTGTTTAAAACATCTTCATATGAAATGCCTTCTGTACCATAAAATGCTATATATAGATCAATGACTATATCGATATATATGATATAAAATGATTTCAATCAAAAGCAAATAAACAGCTTCAGCAGACATTCTAAAGATAAATGACTCATTTCCATCTAGATTTTATTTTCACTTTTTCGGTAGAATTAAAAAGAAACAAGTTAAAGTGCTATATTCGGCTGTACCGAATCTTGTATACCCTTCACCAACTTACGTCTGGCGTTGCATGTATTAAAAGTACCAATTTTGTTCTTAATAAGCTACAAAATGGTCTTAGATAGCAAATAAAAACAACGCCAATTGCCTTTTTGATTCCTTTTATACATAAAATATATTTATATTTCTCAACTCTTAATGCGGCGTGAAATAGTTGTATATAAAAAAAACTTAAAACTTGTAACTATTTCGAACAAAAAAATAGTTTTAATTAGAAAAATAAACGACGATAGTTGCCTTTTTGGTTACTTTTATTCAAAAAATTTTCAATTAACCATCCCTGGAAATGAAGTTTTAATAATTTTTTTGTCTAGATTATCAATGCAACTCTTCATGAGGTATGAAGTAGCTTTATTTAAGAATTATTGTATCTGATTTTTTTACCCTTTTTTTTCGTTTATTAATCAATAGATTTGTTTAAGTTTTTAGGTTATTCAATATTAATATATATATATATATATATATATATATATTTATTTCGATATTTCGCTAGCCTTCGAAGTAAAAAAAATAATTTCCTGAAGAAGCTAACCGAAGGCTAGCGAAATATCGAAATAAATATATATATATTAATATCGAATAACCTAAAAACTTAAACAAATCTATTGATTTATTTAAGAATGTTTTAACATTTTTAATCATTATAGTCACCTTCATGTACTATAAAACATTGCACTTTTTGTTTGTTTTTTTATTTTTAATACCAAATTTGTTCTCCCTAAATTATAAAATAATTTTAGTTAGCGAAAACAGAAAAACAACGTCAGTTGCCTTTATGTATGAAAAAAAAATATAAATTTCCGAATCCTGGAAGAGAAATTTTAATTATTTTATAATTAATGCAAGGCTTCAGGATGTATAAAGCGATTTTATATAAGAAAAAGTAACGTTTAATTTCCCAACCCTGGAAAAATTTAATATATTTAATTTTTAATAGATAATTGAGGCTATCCAAAGCATGAAATAGGTTCAATTTACAAACAAAAAAATAATTGGTTTTGGTATTCATTTTAAGTGGAAAAGTAGGTGTAATCTTCCCAGCTCTGGAACCTCATATCGGATTTTTCTTAATTTCTATTCCGCTCTATTTAAGTTCTTTTCCAATCCATCAGTCCAAGTCTCTAGCTCTTCTTGGGGCTTGGGAAACCCGATTTCACGTACAGACAGACGAACATCGCTCAATCGTCATCGCTATTCAGAAGCACAAAGAATATACATACTTCATGGGGTCCCATATTAATATCGAAAAAATTATACACAGAACGACAAGGCTATATATACTTTCCCTTTTTTTTTTTAAGGGTATAAAAAGGAAGACAAACAAAAAATGTGTAACGAAACTTTGCACGATACAAAAATAATTTCCTTGAGACAATTTTCGTTTTTTTTAATTTATTTTTGATAAACCAATCTAACCAAAACAAGTAAAAGTGCTATATTCGGCTGTGCCGAATCTTATAAACCTTTCACCAACGTACATTTTACATTACATATACGTATTTTTAAATACCAATTTTGTGCTTTATAATTTATGAAATAGCTTTAGTAAGCGCAAAAAACAACTTCAGTTGCATTTTTTGGTTACTTAAAAAAAAAATATATCCAAAATTTCCCACCACTGGAAAGGAAATAATAATTTTTTACATTTTTTTACCAATACAAGTGTTTATAATGTGTAAAGCGGTTTATTTAAGAAAAACTACAAATTTTTAACCATTTTGGTAACTTTCATGTGATACAAAATATTGCAATTATCCAACCGTGGAATCGAAATTTAGACTCTTTAATATGCTTGATATTAATTTTGTCTTTTCCTGAATTAAAAAACAGTTCTAATTAGTAAAAAAAACTGCGTTGGTATAAAAAAAAATTTCAATTTCCCGCCCCTGGAAGCGAAAATTTTTTCATCAATGCAAGTCTTCATGATGTATAAAACGGTTTTATTTAAGAAAAACTTCAAATTTGTAAGCAAAAAAAATTAAATTTCTGATCCCTGGAAGAAAAAATCTAATTTATTTTAAATTATTTTTACCAATGGAAGTCTTCATGATGTATAAAGCGGTATTATTTAAGAAAAACTACAAATTTGTACCCACTTTTGTCACTTTCATGTACTACAAAATATTGCGATATCCAACCCTAGAATCGAAACTACGATTTTTTTTTTTAATTTTTGATACCAATTTTGTTTTGCCAGGAAAAAAATGATTTTAACCACGAAAAAACCAAGTTAGATAATTTTTGGTTATGATAATTTAAAAAAAAATTTAAATTTCCTAGCCCTGGTTGACAATTTTTAATTAAAAATTTTTTTTATCTATGCAAATCTTCATGATACCAAAAACAATTTTTTTTCAGAAAAACTTAAAATTTTTAAACATATTAGTTATTGTATGTACCACAAAATACCGAATGTGGCAAGAAAAAAACTTTTATATAAACTAAAAAAACTTTTAATTTTCCATCCCTGAATCGGTTTTCCCAAAATTGGTTTTTCCAAAAATTATATAACTTCGTTTTTTCGTGGTTAAAATTATTTTTTATTCCGGCAAAACAAAATTGGTATCAAAAATTAAAAAAAAAATCATAATTTCGATTCCAGGATTGGATACCGCAATATTTTGTAGTACATGAAATTGTCAAGAATTTTTACATATTTTTAGATTTTTTTAAATATAAATAATTATAAGAAAAATTAAATTTTTGTTTCCAGGGATCGGATATTGAATTTAGTTTTGGTTACAAATTTGAAGTTTTTTTAAATTAAACCGTTTTGTACATCATGAAGATTTGCATTGACGAAAAATTTTCGCTTCCAGGGGTGGGCAGTTAAAATTATTTTAAACATATATATATATATATATATATATATATATATATATATATAAACCAAAAGGCAACTAACGCAGTTTTTTTACTATTTAAAACTAATTCAGGAAAAGATAAAATGAATATCAAGTATTTAAAAAAGTCTAAATTTCGATTCCAGGGTTGGATATTTGTTAAAAAAATTTTTAAAATTTATATTTCGTCTTCAGTGGTGGGATATTTTGAATATATTTTATTTATAAAAATAACCAAAAAATGCAACTGAAGTTGTTTTTTTCCGCTTACTAAAGCTATTTCATAAATTAGAAAGCACAAAATTGGTACTTAAAATTACATTTATGTAATGCCCGACGTACGTTGGTGAAGGGTATATAAGATTCGGCACAGCCGAATATAGCACTTTTACTTGTTTAATTTTTTTCTTACCAATGCAAATCTTCATGATGTGTAAAGCGGTTTTATTCAAGGAAAACTCAAAATATTTAACCATTTTAGTTATTACATGTACTACAAAATACAGAATGTGCCAAAAAAATCTTTTAATATTCCATCCCTGGAAAAAAATTGTATGATTTTAGTATTTAATAGCTGATTTATATTTCCCAAAGCATGAAATATGTTCAATTTAAAAAAAAATAAAATAATTGCTTTTTGGTATTAATTTTTCTTCGAGAAATAGGTGTAAGCGTCCCAGCTCTGCTTTTGCTTTGTAGCTAGCAAATATTTTTTGAAAGTCTAAATGGAAGCTGAAAGATTTTGTTGTATACTTGACCTCACAATAAACAAACGTTTTTGATTTCATGTACTGTGAAAAATCTCAAGGTACATTTTATTGCGTTAATTCAATGGCATTATTTCTTTTCAACAATTAATTAACTTCATTGTTATGAAGTTTTAAATTTAATGAAATCAATTATTTTATTTTGTTGACAAAATAGCTTTCATGTATCATAGAAATTGTGCTGTTGCATCTATGAAATGATTTCATAGCTTTAACGAAAATATTTCATTTATTTGACGAGGTTTTCATTGAATCTGTTTTAACGAAATATTGTTGTAATTCACTGAATCTACGAAAAAATTATATCGGTGCAATGAAAGGTCGCTATTGCATGAAACGAGTAGGAAAAATTGGTAAGGGAAAGCTTACATAGTGACACCGCGGTTTCTATTTGCACTAATTTTATTATGGAAAAGCGTACAAGAACGGTATCAAGAATCCTTTTCATTAAAAAAAATTTAATATTCTCTTTATGAAAGCAGTAAACAGGGTGGCTCAACATTACCGAAGGAGTTTGATTCTATTATATAATAATTGTTTTATGTACTCTATTTTGTTAAGAGAATATTTTCAATATAATTATGAAAATAATTTTTCGCAAGTGATTTTCTTTTCTGCTTCGCAATATTTTCCATAACCTTTCAGAAACCTTTAAATATTATTTAAAATAAGCCTAAAGGAAACAGTCAGCAACAGTTAAATTTCGGGTAAAAGAGCCATTGTCTCCCTCGCATTGTGCTCTAGGGCAGCATCTTGTTGCAACTACACAAATGGGCTGGCCTTAAAAATTATTTCAATGTTGTCTGATTTATAACAGTGCTGCTAGAACAGCGACTCCATGTCGCTAATTCTAGCAGCGCAATTTAACTAAAATGGGCGCAATTGTCGTCGTCGACTTACTCTTACATATTCCGTAACCCGTATCCTACATCTTTACCTATTAAACCAACCTATTTCATTGACATTCAAAGACGATATGCACACTGATTTCATTTATAGAGTTCAACGATTTGAGCACGTTTTTCAAATGTGCACTGTTCTGTCCCAATTTTCTTTCCAAAATACTAAAAAGAAATAAAAAAAAATTTAAATAAAAGAATTGTAAGGAATTCAAACCCCTTCGCCTATTTTGGCCCCGCATAATAACTGGAAATTTGCATGGCAATGCCCGTATGTATTTACGAAATCCGAGTATGTGCTGGACTGAATTATTTATCTGCATGTGAGCAAAATCGGTTGATATTGAAAGAACGGAAACAATTTTTCCATTTTCAAAAGCAAGCAGGTAACTTTTAAAAAATCCGAGTTTGTATATGGCCTTTTACAACATTTCAATGCCGCAGTGCAGGCCATATAAATTTAGGCACAGCTTTTGCTTCAGTTGGTTTTATTTTAAGTTAAATCCGCAAAATTCAGCTAAAATACCAAAAGTTTTTCCCTATTTTTTAGTAGAGGATGTCTGGCGCCTAACGCTAATCAAATACACATCTAATTTAAAGTTTTTTCAACACTACGATGTGTTGCTAACGACGAAAACACAAGCAACTACAATATTGGCACAACTTTTTGTTTCATATGATGGTGCTAAAGGCAAATAGCAGCACACAAAAACAAAAAACTATATTCTAAAAACCAACAACACTCACGCAGAGTGAAAATTAAAACAAAAACCATTTAAATTTTATAAATAGAAGTGTTTCACAGCGAAAGCGTTTGAAAGGTTTTGTTCTTGCAAATCCCATAGAAACATTCCAATAAGTTGTGTTGTGTGTTGCTGCTGCATATTATTAAGGACGGCATGTGTCACAGTTGTAAATAAACAGTTCGAGATGGTGTACAAGGGAACCAACATATGCATTTATATATTTGAGACACACACACCTACATACATGGGTGTATGCGGAGGCGATATATGGAAATCTGAAACACATGCCAACGTGTATGATATGATGCTGTTAGCAGTGTTTCTCTGCTTTTCCCGTCAGACTCTGCAGCATCTTTAGGATCCCCAGCAAACTGCAATGAACTACATTTTTTCTTATTGGGCTCTTGTTTATATTAACAAACACGTAAATATTGAACGGCATACAAGAATTAGTCAGTTTGTGAGTTGTCTAAATGTGAATACATAATTGTTTGTTTGAGTGTGTGCATTCAGAGAATCTTGAACTTGTGCATTCGTTTATTCGCCTATTGAAGCAACAAAAAGTGAAAATGCAAATAGAATTTTCAGTCTAGTCAGGGATGGAGAGACTAAACATTTTATATAAACTTGAATGATAGCATTTAGTAAAAATAAGCAAGAACTTGAAGATATGGTGGGCCAAGTTTGTAATGAAACTACATGGCGCTCTGTTAAAACGCAACAAATGCGACATGATTTATTCATTATTCTTATATCTTAATAATTTTTCTTATGTATAATATTAAAAATCGTGTTTGTTACCATTACCAGAACTCAGGGGATAACCTGGCAGGCAGTATTATTTTATTCTGTTATACTTCTTTCATTTAAAAGTTCGTTATACAAAAGTTTAGTAAGATAAACAACGGGATAATTTAATAATTTTTAAGAATTTCCTGATGTGCATTTTTAACTTGTTGATCTGTCAAATCGTTTGTTATTTATTCAGATTATTGTGACATCGAAAAGTCATCTTCAGCGACTAGACAACGTCACATTACATTTCAAGTACCAACGAAAAGATCTCTGTCAAATTAGAGATTCAGGAACTTTTGAGATGTGCACCGTACAATCACTCTGGGAAGTCGCCTAGGACTTCTCATAAGTAGTACAAAAATCAGGCATAAGCACAAACACATCAATATTTTAAATTTTGTGTGTGTGAAAAAAATTTTGCAAACAACCGACCATTCTCCCCACTCCTTAAAGCCTTAAACCCAATAACGACAGCAGGCTACACGAACACCGACTAAAAAAACCGTTGGATACAATCGTCGCCACGTAGTCAGCTACTTAACTACTTTTAAGGCGACACCACCGAATCAATAGCCATGTGTTGTTGTTTGTAGCAGAATTCTCTTCATACGACAGTTTCGCTGCTTTCATATATCTAATACTCTTAAATGGTGTTATTCCTATAAAATATATATAAAGTCCACAGGGTATGACAAGAAGTCATTTCATTAGCTTGGAAATATAATTTGTTGTGTCTTCTTGTGAAATAAAATAATATATTTTCATGTTTAATAATTGAAATTATTTATATAATGCTGGCAACATTGCATCTACTAATTGTGGCTCACCAAAATAGATATTAAGCATTAAACACAATAACGACAGCAGACTACAGGCTATAACTTGTCAAAAATAGAATACATGTGCGTATATACGAATGATTATTTTTACTACCACAAACAACACTGCTACAGGTTCCCGGTTGAACGTTTTCGTTATTGTTGGATAATTAAAAAATATCGAATAATTAGCCTATGACTCTTAATTACATTTAATATAGCAATACAAATGTTCGTTAAAATAATTACCACATACAAATTTAAGCTAAGGCTTGAGCTACCAATGAAAAAATTGGAAAATTTTGTACTTAAGTATAAAATTCAAACCAAAAAATTTGACTTAGGTATTATGATGGAACAAAAAATGGAAAAATGGGACATGAAGAAAATAATCAAACGGTAACACGGGTATTAAAACAAAAACGTGTTAACACCAGGTTGATACAGTTCTCGGATTGTTTTTCATAATAAAATTTGTGTAAATAGGAACTGTTATCACATTCGACTAACCCGCCTAAAAAAGGGGACAAACACAATACAGATGAGCACTGATGATGAAAGAGTTGCGACTTTCGAAAACAGCTGTTCTGCTCTGCTAAATAAAACTGATGTCGACTTTCCTTTGTGCCTTGGAATATTTATCATCATGTCTTTCTGAGATTTAAATAAATTTCGAACTATTAGTCTATGAATCTTAATTCGATTGAATATAGCAATACAAATGTTTCTTAAAATAATTACCACATAATATATTTTAACTCACAGCGCTTACAGTATTTTAAGTCTTATAAAACTAAGATTAAAAACATAACAAAAACTTTAAATGTATGTATATATATATATGTATATATATATATATATATATATATATATATATATATATATATATGTATATATATATATATATATATATATATATAGTGGTTTATGTAAAAGTGTCTATAAATCATAAAAAATTTACCTTGCAAAACTTCATTCAGTGTTTAAAGTAAATCGTTGTTGGAAATTTGCAAGTTAGTTTGTCTGTCTGAAAAGAAAATAATTATTTAATATATAATATGTAAAATAGCCTATACAAAAAATACTTACTTTCACCTTAATGTTAAAAAAAAATACGGGTTAGAAAAAGCATTAAAGGCAGGCATGTAATATTGAAATTAAAACTGACTGATTATTAAAAGGAAACCTAACTCCTTTACATTATATTTCACTGAATTGAAAGTAATAAATATCGTCTGAAATGTTTGAATCTACCAAAAAAAATCCAAGAGTAATTGAGTCACATGGCTCTTTAAAAAAACTTTGAATGTTTACAAACTTTCGTCCAACTAAAGTTCCTCCATTTTCTTGCGAAAAACCCTGGACTTGAACAGGTATTCCAGGTTCAATGTAGCAGATGTTGTCGGGTGATTTTGTTGTTAAGTAAGAGTTGTTGAAGTAAAATTTATTTTCAAGTAAGTTAAGGCCATTGATTTTTTTTAATGCACAACTTTTCTTCAACAACTTTGCTCAAGACCTGCTCCAAAATCTTGCATAGTCTTTTCTCACATTTCCTTAAACTCTGCAAACAGTTCTCGAAGGGATAGCACGAATTGTTTGGTTGGATTGCCAATCAGTTCAACAGTTTCTTTTAAATGGGTGAGAATATGTACGTTCTATGACAAACTATTTTCCCCGAAAATTATTGGAAAGTTTTCTACGAACAGGTTTAAAAGAATTTCGATTGTTTTGAAATGGTTATTGCATTGCTTTGGACAGCATATCATTCTGTAAGAACAATGCAATAACAACTGTCTGAACTCAGTGGCCTTGCAATATGATATTTCATCCAAAGATCGAGGCTTTCGTCCGAATTCGGATGAAATATGAACGCGCAGAGAAGTTAGTTTTTCAGAAATGTTTTCCATATTTTCAGACGATACTTGAAAACAATTTTTTTTATTAATTAAACGCAATAAAAACTTTCGCATTACACCAACATAAGTCTACCAAATGCATGCAATCTAGTGGCAAGAGAGCTTTTTGTGATAAATATTTTGGCAAACGGTGTGGAGGATATTTCCGAGCACAGAAATCTTCATCATGAAATACATGAGATACATGAGATGGTGTGATATAAATAAATGCACGTGCTGGAGCGTCACAGAGAACTGCTCTTATTTCCATTCTATAAATATTTCCCTCTAGGTGTCAGCCAGTTTCTAAATAAGAAGAAATTTCATCAACAAATTTCGAAAGAAATTTTTCAGATGTTGCTGGCTTACTTTTACCAACAAAAACTCTAACTGGGAATACCGGTCGATCTTCCAAATTGGTAAGTCTTATTAAAATTGGCCAAAGTTGTACTTTTGAACAGCTTAATGACATCGGCTATCCTCTTTAAGTTTCTAGCCATAGCAATGTGGATATATGATCCACCTCTCTACTATCGGTTTGTTGGAACAATAAAACTTGTAGAATGGAGTAACAACTATATTTTCTTCTCTTAGAATCTCTATTAAGTCCTTAATTTCGAGAAGGTCTATTTTCGCATTCCACTTAATTAATTTTTGGCTCATACTTAAATTGCCACTCTCTTCTTTTGAACTATTGTTGTCAGAAACTGTTTCCACTTCATCTGGTTCATTGTGGACAAGGTCATGACTTCCGCAAATTTCAAATTTGTCACTTTGAGTTGTGTTATTTAAATTTGTATACTCTTCACAAAAAAGTGAAAGTTATATCTATTATATATCATATAATGTTATTCCGTGTGTAATTTCTTCGATATCAATATGCGACCCCATAAAGTATATATATTCTGTATCCTTATGAATAGCGATGACCATTAAATATAGAAAAATCGGAAGGACGGTTCCAGAGCTGGGAAGCTTACACCTATCAAATATTAAAACTAAAATTAAAATTTTGTTTCCAGGGTTGGATAAATGGAATATTTTGTGGTGCGTGAAAGTGACAGAAATGGTTATTAATTTGTAGTTTTTCTTAAATAAACCGCTTTATACATTATGAAGACTTGCATTTGTAAAAAAAACAAACAAAAAATTAACATTTTCGTTAACTTTATTTTATAAAACAATAAGACTACATATATATATATATATATATATATATATATATATATATATATATATATAAATTCACTTTTCTCCAAGAAAATCGCAATTTTTTATTCAACAATTTGCAACTTGTCAGTTCTTGATCAAAACACAGAATAACACGAATGACAAACCAAACTACATCATGCACACACAATTTTACTCTTCTGCGCAGGCAGGTGAAGTGACGTCAAGATGTTTTAGGATATATATTTCCTATATTCCATTTTATTACAGGTATATTTTTCAAGGGGAAAAACCCCTTTGAGAAAATTTAAATGTTACAATTATATTCTATATATTAAAGACTTTCAGGCGAAAAAATTTCCTTAAATTTGTTTTTCTAGGAACTAAAAGAATGAAAAACCGTGTTATTAAGGGTGCATTCAAATATGTGGCTGGTAATTTCCACAACAAGATTACAATGACAAAGACGTCCTACATTGCATTTTATTGCAGGTTGTTTTTGGAAGGGTTTTTTCCCACAAAAAGAAAAAAAATCATTGGAATGTTACAATGTTACTTCTATATTTTTATGGCTTAGAGATTAACTAGAAAAGTAATTGTTGCAATATATTAGGTCACACAAATCAACTTGTGAAGCATAATAGTAGGGGTAAAAACTAAATAAAGTTAGTTAGGTCATTCTGTTATAATTCATAATAAAAATTCACATATTTATTAAAATATAAAAAATCACAAAGCAGACTCCTTAATAAATTTTAAATACCTTTCACAAACGATTATTTAAGACATTTCGTTTACAAAGATAAGAGAACCCTTTAAAAAGATTTACTAAATAATTATTTAACGGACAAATGAACAAACCATTTGCAAAATATTGCAAACAGTTCTACTCATCAGCCCAAACGTTGCCGCGCAAGAAATTCTTTTGCTACCAAACCGCTTTTTTCCTACCAAAAATTCAAATTCAAAAATTAATTTCATTATTAACAATACACTAGTTAGTAAATATTAATAATAGTTATTATACAATATAAAAACACAGCCCTAAAAATTATTGTGGAGCGTATGGATTGGCAGCCCTTTCATTGGGGAGTATACGCATCCAACGGGAAATCATGCCCATGTCGTAATCTGTTTTTCTAACATTCTTGACAGAATAACAATTTTTCACATTTTTACAGATTTTTCTTTTCAACGTAAACAATAGAATATGACTGAAAAATAATTTTGCTCGCTTGCATATATACGATCAACGAATCAGTCATATTCATACAATATATAAGTACACCAAGTAAGTACTGGCAATTGTGAGTGACGAATTTGCTACTGAACAGCCATCTATAGCAGTATTGCCGAACAAGCGGGTTGTTGTCCATGCTGTTTTTGTGGTTGTAGCCAAATTAGCTACTGGAATGATTTCTTGTCATATACTGTGGACTTTAAATATATTTTATTGGAATAACACTATTTAAGAGTATTAAATATATGAAAGCGGTTACACTGGGGTTTGAAGGGGATTCTGCTACAAACAACAACACATGGCTATTGATTTGGTGGTGTCGCCTTAAAGGTAATTAAGTAGCTGACTACGAAGCGACTATTGTATGCAACGGTTTTTGTGGTCGGTGTTCATGTAGCCTGCTGTCGTTATTGTGTTTAAAGCTTTAGTTTAATTTCACTACAACCACAAAAACAGCATGGACAACAACCAGTAGCCGTGTTGCATTCCATTTTTGACAAGTTGTAGTCTGCTGTCGTTATTGTGTTTAATGCTTAAATCATTTTGTTTCAACAAGCTCGTGGTTGAATGCTCGTGATAAACTGAATTGTGATGCTTGAAGTATGCAATAAGTGTTACTGATTAATAAGAAAATTGTTTCGTAGAAATGGCATAAATTATTATACGATATTATAAAGCCGTTATTCCCAAAATATATTTTATGCTTATAAGCTGCTTATACGACAAATTTTTTGTACGAAGTTAGTCTTATGAGCACACAATAAGTACAATAGTACTACATTTCCCATTTCTGATATTTGTATCATATTTCACTTAAGATACGGTCACATTTGAGCGAATATTTGCCCAAAAATTTTTAATTTGGAAAAGTGTTTATTCGTCATCGCACTAGTAGTTCCCAGCGTTCAGATGCCAGCCATCCGTTACCTTTAACTAAAACACCTTACAAATGGTACTAAATAAAAATACACACGAGTACTAATGAAGAAAGTGCATCGGCTTTCGAAAGCAGCTGTTTGCCTCTGCTTTGTAAGCTGAATAGTTAAAAAGTGATATTGACTTTCTTTTATGCCGTGGAATATATACCATGTCTGTCTGAATTCCACCAAAGTTGAATTCAATATAGCAAATTATTCAAAACAAAATGCTTGCAGTTACACAAGATTTATATTCAACCCATTTCGAGTTGCTCAAATGCAGACTTATAAAGAGGCAACTTTTTCATTTGAATACATCTTTTGTTTCAACCCCAAGAGCATCCATTGATTTTTGATATCTAAAATATTTGACGGTAGTTAGAAAACGTGCACTAGATATTACGCGATTGCAAGTAACTCTAAATTGTTTGCTTCGCAAAATCTAATGTTTTTTCCTTATTACGAGTGACTTGTGTCGCGGTAGAGTGTTTGTTAAAAAAATAAAACTAAGTTTGAGGTACAAATCTGTATGTCATAAAAAACTAAAAAAAAACATGTTCGAGCTCTTCGAGTAAACCACAATTATTTTGAATGAATCGAATGATTTCTACTTAATAACCGGTGACAGTTATAATTCTCGTTTACTATAAAATAGTCGAGATCAAACAATTAATCTAGTGGCATAATGAGAAAATTTTACTTCTAATTGAAAGTAAATTTTGATTGAGATCGGTTAACCAAATGAAGTTGATTTTATTAATTATCTAATTATTTTCCACAGAGTCAGGGAGCTTTATTGAATATTGAGCTCGAGGTCACATTTTTATATGTATATTATAACGCTTCTTTATTCAACGATATTTCGATTACCTCTGGATATATTTTTTAGGACAATGATTAATAACGTATACAATTAACGCAAACAATTATCAATATTGTATAATAAAATTTTTTGTGTTGTTTTATTTTTTATATAAAATTGAATGTATATAATTATATATATTTAAGATTTGAAAGTTTTTCTTTTCCTCTTTTTTTAAATATATACTTGAAAAATGAGGAAATGAATATAATCATTCATAAATTCGAAAAAATACTTCGGGAATGACTCTGCAATCTGTCTTTTATTCGGAATATTAGAAAACAAATTGTAATGATTCTATAATTCACTATTAAATTTAATTTAGGCAAATGTTTTGAAAAGTGTTTAAAATTCTGAAAGACATGATAAATGTTTCAAAGCACAAGTGAAAGTCGGCATCACTTTTTATATATTGAACTAACAGAGCAAAGTTGTGGCACCTTTTTAGCCGAGGCCGCACTAAAGCATTTTTGTCAGCTCAACCACATGCAAAGCGTGTACTATTGGCAACATTAATCATTTTCGTATATATCCTTTCAAACTGTAAATTACACAAAATGTCATAAGGGACTCTCGACTTTACCATGTGGTACAAATACAACAACTCTTGCTTTATCTATCAAATAATCTTCATTGAAGAAAGTAAATATATATGAATTTATATCTCTTAATAGATTCATAATATTTTAACCATAAAAAGTTTTCATGTGATCTGAACCAGTAGGGTTAACAAAATCGCTGACAGCGATTTAAAAAACGGAAGTCAAATCCATCTAAAAGCCTTCTCCGTTGTCAGTTTTTGTGTTGGCATTAAAACTTTACGCGATTTCGTCTTAGAAATTCGTGCTCTAAAAACAGTTGCTTATGAAATTTTCTTTGCGTATACAAAAGAAAACCAATATATAAACTAACGGTAGAGGAAATCTAAATTAAGGGACTGAAACTCCCTCAGCAATCTTTTTCTCTAATACTTGCATACTGACACACTCGTATGCATGAATACGTCTCTTTTTAATTATTTAAAAAGATTCCCTCCTTATAAAGGCAAACTAAAAGACAACAACTTTCACACTGGGTATACAATTTAATGGAAGAAAATGTTTACAACCACCAACTACACATCTACAACTATTTCATTAAGGAATTAGCACCAACAACAGTGTAGCAACAAATCCTAAAAAGTTGAATAGTTGTATCGGCAAGATAATCTTTTAAGACAACATTTTTGAACGGAGGCAACAGCGACGGCTGGGCATTTACAGTTACAGCAACGAGATGCACTTTTTCAACAGCGTGAGAGTGCAGAACTATCAGTTTGCAAAAAAGTAGTTCCTCCGTCATTTATTGCCGAAATATACCCGCAGCTCTTAAAGGAAACTTTGCGGTTGCAATGGAAAGTTGGTTTTTTCCTACAATTCCTTTTAGCTGTAAATAAGATAAACTTGGTACAGAAAATTTTTCATATAACCAGCTTAAAAACATAAACTGTTTTTTTTATGAATAAGGACCTTAACAAATTAGAAGGTATGGCAAAATAAGTCATCCAATTTTGTTTTAAAACTATTTTTACTAACCAAGATAAATATTTTAAGTTGTCGAAATCTTTATTATAAATCCTTGTACATAATTGTTTCCGTTTTATCGGATTTGCCAGAACTTTCCACCATTTAACTGCTGATAACTGTTCACATTCCTATAGAATATTTTCTTTAAGAGCTGCGCATGTCTAGGACTTCAGGGCATAAGCGTGCGGCTTTATGTAG
The DNA here is from genome assembly GCA_963675445.1 of Linnaemya vulpina. Taxonomy (NCBI): domain Eukaryota; kingdom Metazoa; phylum Arthropoda; class Insecta; order Diptera; family Tachinidae; genus Linnaemya; species Linnaemya vulpina. The sequence continues at coordinate 65,401,307 of OY776278.1, read as the reverse complement.
CCTCAAAGAAAGAAGTTAAATCGGGCTATCTTCCCGGCAGGACACTAAGCGATCAGGAAATGCTTATTTCACACGTTCATCAACCTCACGTCATTCAATTGCGGCAGTAAGAAGTAACTGTAGCGTGCGCTAGTAAGAGTAATTGCACTGACGATGGCGTTCTGCGCTGAATATGCGACGTTCATGACGATTTTCGACTCAAAATCGTCAGTGCAGCTGGCGTTGCCTGCTTTATATGGGAACTACGACCGAATTTTCGTTTCGAAAAATTAATCATCTAGATTAAGAAAATATGCAGATATATTGACCATAAAGGCCATCCCAGCTACTTCTAGCTAATTTTAACCGCTAAACTCTTCGATCTGAAGAGTTCATAGGGAGTTTGAAAAAAATCTATTTTTATATTCAAACTTTACAATTTTTGATACATAATTTCGAAAAAAAAACCTTTTTCGAAATATTTTCATTCAGGATGTCTCACGAACGGATTAGCCGACTATTTTCACCACGAATGGAATGTTATTTCAACGTCAAGAGCTGGTCAGTTTGCCGAATAGATCTTTAGAACAGTTTAAAATTAAAAAGTTGTGAGAATATCTTTGAGATATTCTCACAATTTACCGATCTAAATTGGCTTCATTTAACAGGAAATTTAAGGACGTTACCAGTTTTGTTCAATTTGATCAAGCCGTTCAAAAGATATAAGCGGGTCACATACTTATACGCCCATGCACACAAAAACTTACATTCAAACTTAGGGACACAATCACATTCATACATAAAGACTGAGTGACACAAGTAGTCTGGGAAGCTTCCCAGGAATTTAGAACATCAAGATCTGAAGATAACTAGATTTTTACAAAGCGAAGTATTCAATAAAAAATTGAATTGAAATCGGTTCTGTAAGTAGCGCCTATTTGATGCAAAATGATTTCAGCAAAAATGTATATTTTATATAAATTTTACACGCATGTTTGTCAATTTTCTAAAAGCGTTGCGAGATTCCACATCACAATTAAAAAATATATATATGGAGAACGGTTGACCTCTAAAGCCTTCCCTTTAGCTTCCCGCTAATTTTAACCGCAAAGTTATCGTTTCTTGGATTTTCTGCTCTTCTATACTTTTGAGCACTTCCAGCTAAATGCTTTTATTTGAATTTTCACGTAATGGGCGGTGATCGATTTGATTACCATGAAAGTACCGAGAACGGTAACTGATTAAATAAATAATTTCGGAGTTTCTCAAAATATATTACTATTTTCGAATTTTTTCGTTTACGATATCACTCGAACGGATTATCCGATTTTGAACCAATTTACGCTGATTGTGCAATCGATCTATGAAACCGTTTAAATGTTATCTAAAATAGCCACTTTAAAAAATGTTTTTTAACTTTCTTTCGGTTCAAATTCACAAGAAAAGCACAAACTTACACACACAGAACGCTTCCTAGGGACTAAAAAGGTCGAGATCTGAAGAAAACTAAATAGTTTTAAAACGGGGTTAAACCAATAATTTTCCGATTAATAATATTCAACTAATTCAACTAGTTTGAAGTTGAAAATGTACACGATATTATTAATGTGAACAAAATGTCTTAGCAAAGGCAACAAAATTTAAGAAATCGTGAGGGGTTGCACGATTACTGTGCCTTCCTCTCTAATGCTTTTATTTCACTTATCAGTTGATATCTTTGCGAATTTACTTTTCCACAAAATGTTTAAGCTGCTCCTCGTGAAAATTCTGATAAACAACAACAGTTCTTATGTTCCCCTTCTTGTCTGCTAAAAATTAATTTTATTATCATGCAGTCATCTAAAATCAAATACCTTCACACAAACTCCAACATTAACGCCAAAGGACGGAAGTTCCCCCCTTAATATCAAAAGAAACTTTCACATATAAACACATACATTTATAAAAAATAAAAATTCTGAGACGTAAAGGAAAACTAAGAAAATGTCTCCCCAATCTGTAAGATTCTATATGATTCGTGTGTTTTTAACCCCCTGCAACGTTAGAGACATACCAGCAATATCAACAGCAGTGTTGCAACCAGTGTTGTGTACGAGTACAATTTAAGATTATTGCGTCAGAGTTTTCCTCTTCCTTCTGCTTCTGCTGCCATTCGTTCTTCGTCATATATTCCCTTCACTGTGATTGCAAAAGAGCGCACGACAACTACTGGCTAACGCCAGATATCCGAACACACGCAGATAACTGTTTGTTAATTCTGTTTGTGTAGAAGTCGATTTGTACTCTTGGTTTTGTCTTGGAGGTGAAATTAAAATAGATGATTGATGAGATCTTGGCGCATGCTATTTGAAATGTAAATGAACTTTCATTTTGTTTGAACTGACAACACGTACGCATGCACAGTGTGGCCACAGGAATGATTTTCATACCTTATTTTTGTACGTAGGAGATACTAATTGTAAATCGGGAAGGTGGCAATTGATTGCTATTAATTTGAGTTGCTGAATAGGGTATTTATTGGCAAGCGTTTGTTTAAGAAAAGTTTATTAAATTGTATAAATAAATAATATTATTTGTAAATTATTTGTATTTATAAATAATGGAAAAGATCACTACAAAACAGCCATGTCAACTGCTAGTGCAAGAAATGTAAACCAATCTGAAAGGTGATCGTGGAGTGCGCATTATTTAATAGAGCTTTAACGCTACCTGAGATGTTTTTCGCTTTTTTTTTGTACTGCCAAACTGAATATGTGAAATGCGTTTTCCTGAGAATATGAAAAACGTTTTCGAAAACACAGTTTTTATATCTTATACTTGCAGGTGTAGAGTTATTTATTTATATTTTTAATGTTTTATTTAAAAAATTATTAAATAAAATTATATATTCATTTAATTTTTTTTTAATATCCAAATTTAACAACTATTTATAGAATTTAGAATTTCTAATAGTTCAGCATTTTCTCTTGTATATATTATAAATGTTTTTAAAAATAATTTTTCATCAGAAGCTTTTTACTTTTGTGTTCATTATTCAATAGTAAACCAGAATTTTACAATAAAGTTAAAAAGTTATTTTAAACGTCATTACTTGTTGTTCTTATTGTTGTTTGTAAAAGTTATTGTGAAGTGTTGAACGAAATGGTAGTGAATCAGTTGTAATTTATTGCGCAAATGTTTTGAATGTGCTTTAACGCCACCAGATTAAGCAACAAATTAAAAAAAGCCCAAGAAAAGTTTTAAAAATCACCCAAAATAGTGCCAATTTGAAAATGATGGTCATAGTTTTCTGTATTTTTTCATTATCGAAGACTTCGTTCGAAACGCTGCCAATCACATATCGTCACAGAAAATGCAAGAAGCCCTATCTAACATTTTAAAATTTTAACAAGTTGAGCATAAAACTTCTTCATATGAAAAATATATTGACAATTAGAGCAAAATTATAGAATTGATGTATGCATTTTTGTAGGCATATGTTAGCTAGGTTTATTGCATTTTCTGTAACGATATAAAATTTTTTTATGAAATTCCGTAGGAAATAATATTGCAAACGTGGTACTATAGACTACAAATATGCCAAATGAGTATTGAAAATACTTTGCAAAATATCGGCGCATAGATGCCGACGGGTGACTGTGGCCATATATCGGCGATACTTTTAATCCGTTTCTGTGACTGACTGTACCTTCAAATCAGAAGTGACAACTTAATCCGCCACGGAAAATTATCTGAAGTGTTGAAATTAACTAATGATAGTGAAGTTCGTGACTCTTGAAGGAGAGTAATCGATTAGTGGTCTGTGTGGCCGCAGTTAAAAAATAAAAGCCAACAAGATTTGATGTTAACTGATTCAGAGCTGCTTTCTAACTGAGCATGTTAATTTAAAAAAAATGTTTCCAGCACTACTTTCTTTTGACAAAAACAAAGAGATCTGTTTATACACATTAACCAAAGTTGCACACAAATAAGCAGTTATGAAATTACAAATCCTGGGACATTAGACATTACGGGTTTCCCATGAAAAAAATTCATTTTGGGCCAACTCCTCTCTCATATTTGAGCAGAGTAACAAGCTATAGACGATAAGTATTGCATAAATTGTTTAAGGATGTGCGGTTAAAGATATTTAACCATAAAGTAGGAGTGTGTATTGTAGCGATCATTAATAACAATCTCTTCCAGAGTTAATATAATATATGTTGAAGACTCTGTTGTTTGGTTACGTCCAGATATCTTATTTCTCAGATCTGATAATTAGACTATTCAATAAATCGTTGTTTTGGTTTAATAGGCTGACCGTTCAGTCAAGGTTTTGGTTTAATCGGTTTATTTGTAACTAATCGGCCAATAGCGCCGAACTAAACGTTTTGAAAACATAGAAATTGCTTTTCTACAGATAAAAAATCCAGAATTAATTAATGACTGGCAAATGTTTGAATACTTTCACATTAAATTCTAATTCAGGGAATTTGTCATACAGTATCTTTTTCGAAATATCCCAAAATTTGAAACAAACAAGTAGGCAAATACTTTGTTTACACGATTATTTTATGATATTAATTTACAACTTCAGAAGAATCAGACAAGGCTTCCAAATTACATGAAAATATGCTAATAATTGATATAAAAAAGTCTGCCAAACTTTACAAACTTAAGAAATAACGTGATCCGCTATTTTAAATGTATTGTTAGTTTTTTAATGAAAATCAAAACTAAGATTATTTTAAAACATATAAATGGAAAATATCTCAGATTTATAAAAATTCTTTATGCTAAAAATGTTAGTTTTTCTTTTGTAATGTTTTGTTTTCTTATTTTGAATAAAAAATTTTATTAAAATGTCGTTTTTGATTTAATATTTTTAAAGTTATTCGAATGTTCATTCGTTCGAACATTCGAGCAAAATTAAAAATTATTGGGCTCTTTGAGCAACACAGAAGTTTCGAAGTTTTATTTGAACGATTACAATACCTGAATAACTAAAACATTAATCGGTACGAAGCTTTTTCATTATCTTATTCAACCGTTTGCAGATCTCTATTACATTTTCTTTACGAGACATTAAACTCTACAAAAACTGCAGTCAGCTAAAACTAAGCGATTAATCTAAACAACTTACTTTAAAACAAGTAAAAGTACTATATTCGGCTGTACCGAAACTTATATACCCTTCACTAACGTACGTCGGGCATTACACATATTTTTTAGTATTTTGTTCTTTCTAATTCATAAGCGCAACAAAAACAACTTGAGTTGCATAATTTGTTTACTCTTATATATAAAAAATATTCAAGATTTCCCACGCCTGGAAACGAAATTTTGATTTTTCAAATTTTTTTTTGCAATACAAGTCTTCATAATGTGTGAGCAAAAATAAACATTTTTAATCATGTTATACAAAATATTGGAATCGAAATTTAGATTTTTTTAAGTACTTGATATTAATTTTGCCTTTCCTGAAATAAAAATTGTTTTGGTTAATGACAAAAACTGCGTTAGTTGTCCTTTGATTTATATAAAAATTCAATTTCCCACCCCTGGAAGCGAAAAATTTTTTTCTTCAATGCAAATCTTCATGATGTATAAAACGGTTTTATTTAAGAAAAAACTTGAAATTTTTAAACATTTTAGTTATTATATGAAATACCGAATGTACAAAAAAATATTCAATTTCCGATACCTGGAAGCGAAAATTTAATTTCTTTTTAATTATTTTTTACCAATGGAAGTATTCATGATGTATAAAGCGGTTTTATTTAAGAAAAACTACAAATTTGTTACCACTTTCGTTACTTTCATGTACTACAAAATAGTGCAGTACCGAACCCTGGAATCGAAATTTTTATTTTTTTTTTAAGTTTTGATACCAGTTTTGTTTTACCGAAATAAAAAGTAAATTTAGTTAGTTTATTGTATAAATAAAATTTAAATTTCCTAACCCTGAATGGGAACTCCAAATTTTAAAATTATTTTTTCATCGATGCAAATATTCTTTGCACCAAAAACGGTTTTATTTAAGAAAAACTTAAATTTCTTAAACATTTTAATTACTATATGTACCACAAAATACCGAATATGACAAAAAAAATTTATCAATTTCCCACCCCTGGAGACGAAAACTAAATTTTTTAAAATAATCTTTCACCAATGCAAGTCTTTATGATGTATAAAACGGTTTTTTTATATAAGAAAAACTAAAATTTGTAACAATTCTTGTCACTTTCATATACTACAAAACATTGCAGTATCCAACCCTGGAAGCGAAATTTTTATTTTTGATACCAAATTTGTTTTGCCAGAATAAAAATAATTTTAACCAAGAAAAACGACGTTAGTTGATTTTTGTTTATGTTATTGTATTAAGAAATTCAAATTTCCTAACCCTGGATGGGAACTTTAAATTTAACAATTCTTTTTCATCCATGCAAATCTTCATGTTACCAAAAACGGTTTTATCTAAGAAACTTAAAATTTTTAAACATTTTAGTTATTATAAGTACCACAAAATACCGAATGTGCAAAAAAAAAATAAATTTAATTTCGCATCCCTGGAAAATTTTTTTTTTTAGTTTTAAATGGACATCTGAGGAGTTTCAAAGCACGAAATAGCTTAAATTTTCAAATAGGCAAAAAAATAATCAGTTTTTGGTGTTAATATTGCGTCGAGAAATAGGTGTAAGCTTCCCAGCTCTGGAACCGTCCTTCAGATTTTCCTGAGTTTCAATACCACTCTAAGTTAGCTCACTTCCAATCGATCAGTCTCTAGCTCTTCTGGGGGCTTTCACGTACAGACAGACGGACAGACGGACATCGCTCAATCGTCATCGCTATTTATAAGGATCCGAAATATATATACTTTATGGGGTCGCATATTGATATCGAAGAAATAACACACGGAATGACAAACCTAAATATACCCTTTCACATTTTTATTTTGTCAGATAAATGTATAACGACCTATAATGATAGATTCTTTTTGGATATATTATCTAAATTAATTAATCAAGTGACTTTTACTTGAATGTTAATTATATATCAATTAATTATTAGTTGAGTTTTAAACAAATACTCATTAACTTTGTAATAGAACCTTAAAATATATTTCAGTAATTTTGATAGTTGATGCTTTAACGCTGTTTTTATATTTCTTTTATCAAATACAATATGTGCTCTTTTAACAAATTAAAGTCTTCTTAAAGCTTTTTGTTTTTAATAAACTCCGTGGTAGATTGAATATATGAATTTTTTTATAAAATCAAGATTTTTTACATGCGACCTTATTTTTCGTTTTGTTGTGCCGACCCACAGCGCTGCAAACTCAGTGCTTTTCATTCCTTTTTAGAGATTTTCCGAATAGTTTTGGGTGCTTTTTGGCTCATCACGGTGGCACTTAGACCACTTTTAACTAATAAATAAATTTTTCAAAAATTTGTACGAACAAGAACTATTACCACATAGAATCAAGTCCTCTACGAATCTTTTTGACAAACAAATTTTCAATTCATAATAAATTGGCGGGCAGGCACGAATGAGCAATGAAAGAAGGACATCCAAGTCTGTAATCACATTACGTTTCTCGCATCAACGGAGTCCGCACAGCGACCTGTAATCACAGTAGTAAGTTTTCTGGTGCACAGATGACAAAGACATTGTGACTTTCGGGAACATCGTTTTGCTCTTTTACTTTGTATCTGGGATAATTTACTTCCTTTTAATATTCCCTTCTTTCTTGGGAATCCTTTGCTAAAATGACTGCATTCAAAAACGACAACTATTTACACAAAACATTTTTATGTAGTTGCGGTTTCATATTTAAAATTACTTTATTGTTTTATATATTTCTTAAAAGTTGCATATTGTGTATCGTATTCATCTATAGCATTTTAAATAGGACCCTTATTTTTTGGTTTTAGTACTATTTGGAATTTGAAAGTTAGCAAATATATAAAGTTTTAAAGTAGTCGATCTCATGGCAATTAATCGGTTCATCTATTATTAGTTAACCAGTTGAATCCTCTACCAATTGGGCATGGTTACATTCTCAATTTCAACTCACAAACCGCATCAAATTTCATACGCTTCGTTCAATGAAAATGTTCTGCAAGTCAACTACTCTAACTCAATACAATTAGCTTTAATACGTGATGTCATTTCCGACTTAAGACAGTCTCTAAAATTAACTTTGACTGCATCTCGAATTATTTATGTACTCTTTTGTTTGTTTTGATTTTCATCTTCAAATGTCATTGTACTTTGGAGATTCAACTTTGTCTTCTCTATTTTGCTGCCAGCATGTACTACATGGAGAAAATTCATCGTCTACAAGTTACTTGCGGGTAATTGTTTTTGTTGTTACTTTGCAATTTGTTGTTCAACTATTTGGTGGGATGTGACTGCATTATGCATTTTCTTGCTCCAGAGATGCAATTAAATGAGGTGTCGCCCACAATGACATGTTGTTTTGCCACAGTTAATTCTATATATTGTCATTTTCCTATTCCAGGTAAATGTTGTTCTTATAGTTGTTGTTGTTATCTAATTGTAACGAGTTCCAGAGTCACCAAAGATTTCTTCTCTTCATTCTTTTGGTTTTTCACTTTTCTATAAAATTATTTAATTTCCTTCTAACAAAGAGAAGATGATGGTTTACTTTCTTACAAAAAATATATAAAAATTAAACAATAGTAATAATAATTATTATTATTGAAATTATCTGCGAAGCTTTATAAGGGATATAGAGTTTAAATAAAGAAGAATTAATGAAACTTAATAGTGCAGTGCAAAGTCTGGTAGCAGTTTTCATAAAAACTTTAATACAACTTTCCTATTATCATTTGCAGATCAGTCAGCAATCATGTACCAACCGCAGCCTGTTTATAATGATCTCTACACTTCATATAACTCAATCCTACTACCGGAAACGATTCCTATTCTTCGCACTCAACATCGTTGCAAAGCCAGCCATTGATATGATCGAAGATGTGGATGTAAAATTTCAAAAACCTGGGTCTGATAATCTTAACGCCGTATCATGTTGTGATGATAGATCAGTCTAGATTGTATGATATGAACTTTTTTGATGGTGTAAGAGTGGTAAATCAATGTGGTGTTGGTGTAAGTGAAGTTAGGTGGCAGAGTACAGTTTCGAAGTCGCTCATCGTTCTCGTTTTAATGCTGGTCGCTCCAATATACCAGATATAATGACTACCTCATGCTGTGGTACCATCGATAATACGTTTGGTAGTCCGCCTGCCTATGTGGCACATTATACACCCATCGAAGCTTTAACTCGTCATGAGCCTCGCAATCTAGTTCGTTGTGTGGTCGCTCAATGAATTCATCATTGGAATTCGAATTGCCTCAGACTATGGAGCCAATGGCTTTGGATTAATACGCAATTCCAATAATAATCCTCGGGAAGTATCTAGCATTTCAATGGATAATTCAAAATCCGAATGAAATTTAACAGGTGATAGTGGAGTTGTTTTCGGCATCACTTCATCGGCTGGGGAATTATCGGAGGAAACGGCCAGGCAGTGCATTACGGCAGCAGAGAATGGCCTACATTTTTATTATTATCCGCGACATTTGCAAGTTTATTTTATTGAGTTTATAAGACTATACCTAAATATAAGTTAAGCTGAACTGTGAGAAGGCTCTACAATTGTGATTGGATCTCAGTCGGCCAATTTTGTATTAATTGATTTGACTAACAAAAACTTTTCATAATAATAGCAAATGATGGAAATAGTAAATGACGTGTGATGCCACTAGTGCACACTAGTAATTGTTATCCTGAGGTAGTTATTATCTGTACTCAAAAACCACTAAGCAAAATTCAAAAATGAAAAACTTAATGAAACGTTAAGAAATCAAATTTCGTAGTTATCGAATCATTAAAATTTTTTTATAAAAGTTTTTCTATTTATATATTACATAATATTTTAACACCAATATGTTTTAGTAAATTCTGGTTTTGACATTGAAACCAACAAGCAACGCAGTATGGTTAACAGTACAAAATAATTTTGTTCAAACTAGTTTTGTATTAGTTTTAAGTAGGTTCACTGAAATGCAGCCGTATTTTTGTCTGTTGAGTGCTGCCAAGTTATATGTCGGAAGCATCTGACATGTGGCAAGAATGTCCAGAAAAATCCACTCTTCGCAAAAAAGTGGAAGGGTATATTTAGGTTTGACATTCCATGTGTAATTTCTTCGATATTAATTTGGGACCCCATAAAGTATATATATATATATATATATATATATATATATATATATATATGTATATATATATATATATATTCTGGATCCTTATGAATAGCGATGGCGATTGAGCGATGTACGTCTGAGGGTTTTCCCAAGCCCCAGAAGAGCTAAAGACTTCGTTCTTGGGTTGAGGGACTGGAAATGAACTTAAATAGAGTTCGGACAAATCCGCATTACGGTTCGAGACTTGGGAAGCTACACCTATTTCTCGACGCAGAATTAATACCAAAAACCAATTGTTTGTTTGTAACTCAAAGCTATTTCATGCTTTGGAAATCCTCAATTTTCTATTAAAAACTAACAAAATAAAAAAAGATTTTTTTATGCATTCCGTATATGTAATTTCTAAAATACTCATATTTCAAAGTTTTTCCTAAATAAAACGCTTTATACATCACGAAGATTTGCAATGATAAGACGTATTTAAAAAATTTAAATACATAAACGTTTAATTAATTTGCTTTCAACAAAAAAGAAAAAATTTAGTTAAAATGCATAGTATTGCTTTTCGGATTCTTGCAGGAAGCGTGTCCACTGCAGAATATGAGCAGCAGTTAAGAAATCTCAAGATTGAAAGAAGGCAGCTGCGCGATGTGTCTAACCCACATGAGTTGCCACAATCATTGTGAGTAAATAGAAAAGTATTGTTACTTGATATTAATTATTACTTTTTGTTTCATTATAGATTTCAAAAATACTACCGCGTAAATAAACCTGCTTTCAGTTATTTATTGGATGTACTTACAGAGCACTCTCAACGGGCCAAAAAACAATTTGCTATTCCAGCGGTAGTTAAGCTCAGTGGATGCTTGCGTTTTTTGCGGAAGGTGGCTACCAAACCGATATTGGCAAGAACTCTGACGTACATTTAGCGCAGTATTCTTTCAGCATGACACTGAACAATGTACTAAATATTTTTGAAACACGTCTTTGTCCGATTTGGATAAATGTGCCGAAAACAGCAAAAGAAAAGCGGAAAATCGCTCTGGCCTTTTAGAAGAAGCATAATATTCCTGGAGTTACCGGCTGCATCGATGGAACCCATGTGCAAATAATCGCGCCAACAAACACCTTTTCTATGACAGAAAAGGAAAATTTAGCTTAAATGTTATGCTGGCAAGTATTGAAAGTTTTTATACGAAGTTTTTATCTACATATACTTCTAAGGGAATAACTTATTTTAAGCGATGATTGTTTACAGCTTTGCGATGACAAATTAAAAATACGTTTCGTTGACCCGTCCCACCCAGGTGCTTCCCACGACTCATTTATATGGAACAATAGTGACCTGCGGTTTCACTTTGAGGAAAAGTATATGCAAGGCGAAACCAACTTTTGGCTATTAGGTAAGTTTTTGTTAAATAACTTATGAAAATGAAATAATAATTCACATATTTTTATACAAATAGGAGACGCAGGATACCCTTTGGAGCCGTGGCTCTTAACTCCACATCGCGTCCCAGAAGATGGATCTCCAGAAATAAGATTTAACGAGGTACACTCAAAATGCCGCAATATTATTGAGCGTACTATTGGGGTATTGAAAAATCGTCGGAGGTGTCTCCTCGGCGCACGAGAGTTGCACTACACTCCTGAAAAAGCGGCAAAAATTGTAAATGTATGTTGTGCTCTACACAACATATGTATCCATTATAAGGTAAAGGACTCATGCTACGAACTTACAGATGTAAGTATGCCAGAAGAGGAAGTAGCAGTATCCGAATCAAACCAATATTTAGCTTCAGCTCAAGCTATAAGAGTTAATATTGGCTGTACCCTTTTATAACTACTTGTAAAGAAATTTTATTAAACACATGTACATATTTATATTTTTAATTATTGTTTATTAAAAAGTAAAATAAAAAGTTCTCTGAACATGAAAAAAATCACTTATAAATTAAAAACTATTCTTTTATAAAATAAGGTACAAAAGTTTGCATATTGCCAATTCATTTTAAAATTAAAAAAATTCATTACTTTTAACTTTGTTACACATTCTTATTTATATAAATATATATACACATAAACCAAAATCAAATATTTCTCATATCACTTTAATTCACGTAACTGCATTTCTAATCTATTTTTTTCTAATTTATATTCTATTTCTTTTATTCTTTGGGTTTCCATAAAAGCATTATGCCGCCGCAATTCTTTAATTTCCTCACTTTTAAGATCTTCCATTTTTTTAAATGTTTTTCACTGTTTTCATTCAGTTTTTCGATAGATCGGTAAATTCTTTTCGTATTTTGCTGCTCACCCTTTTGATTTTCTACTATTGTTTTTAATGTTTTTACTAGGTCCTTTTGTACGTCAAGCTCAGCTTGAAGGGCATCGTACGCAGTTTTATCTAATTCCTTATGAGCACTTGAATTTTTATAATTTGTAATTTTTTGGCGAGTTGAAGATGGTAGGATACCTTCAGTTGTTGTAGTTGGTGGTAAAATGCTGTGTGGAATCTCATTTGGTTCTTCCAGTTCCTGAGGCTTTACATAGTCGAAGAGAGCTTCATCTGCAGGAGTGAGAATTAGTGTTAAGTCCATAAGAACTTGCAGCTACACCTTCGACTGCAGATTTCATGCCAACGAGGTTGTAAATGGCTTCCTCTATGGGAGAAAATTTTAATTCCTTGTTCGGGCCACTTCCAGTACTTTTTTTCTCTCTCAGATTTCGGGCAGCCTTCTGGCGAACATATTTTTTTGATCTGCCCACACCTGAAAATATAAAACAACTTCTTATACATACTATTATGGGTATTTTTTCAAATATCCAACCTTTTTCCATTCAGCAGTACATTTAGTTGGAGGGCCCAAAGAATTTAGCTCCGTTTCAACATTTTTCCATAATCTTAAAATTGTCTCCTTGCTGCCTTTATGAAATCCACACGCAATATCAGCATTGGCTTCCATTAAGGTCACCAGCTGCTGCATTTGTTGCTTATTGGTATGTTTTGACCTAAAAATTACATTAAAAATTTTTTCTTTTATTTTATTTTAATTTAAAAAATAAATACTTACATTTTTGTACAAACTCCCTTCAAAATTGTAAGCGAAAAATCAGTTGAGGAATTAAATGGTTTTTCCCCTTTTTTCATTGATGATACCTACTTTTCTCACTTCGAATTTTTTCACTTCCCTCAGTTGGAAAAAAGGGAAAAAAATTTATTCATGATAGGAGAAAAGGGAAAAGTGAAAAAACTCCCACGGAATTTTTGTTTATGATTGGGCTGATTAATATAATAATGAGAGAATGTTTCAGCGCATTTAAACTGCTGTTATCCAGTGCAATGAAAAACGAGTAGCGTACAGTTGTACGTTGCTTCTATATATGGGACATAATTCATTTTCGTGATATACACGGTAGATAAATTACTAAAATGTCAACATATGACATTATCTGAGTGACAATTCCTGCGAATTGTTGTGAAACTTACAAGCGGGCTATTAGCGATTCTATTATGAAAACTTCTTTTAAGTGTCGAGTTACAAATCTCTCCCCGTATCCCAAAGTGAAAAACAATCACATAAAATTTAAAACTCTTTTTATATCTTCCATTCCATGAAAACGTCAAAAGTAAGATAAGTCTGCACATATTTCAACACTGGCTCTAGGGAGCAAAGTCGCAGTTCCCGCAATACACATAACGCTGTGCTTTCGATTTTGTATAAACCACATATACTGCAAGAAGTTTCTTCCATAAATATTTTTCTATATACAATCTGCTCAAGAGTTTAATACTTCACTATATATTGATTTTAACACACACTTTGCTATTCTCTTAAATCTATAAGAAACAACTAACTGTTTGACAATTTATACAACCCGTAAGAACTGCACCAACAACAACACCTGCAAGCGAATTGCTCTCTCATCTATTGGTATTATTATCTTTATATATTTTGTTTTGTTATTGGTTTCTTATTTATTTGAATTCGATTTTTCCTTTCTTGTGTGCCCTCTTGGTTGTCTTACAACATTTCTTGTTGTTGTTGGATAAGTTCTCTTGAAGATTCAAATAATATTTGAGTGTTTCCTCAAGCCTTCTTTTATAAAAAGAGTTTAAAAATCAGATCCCTGTTGTTGCAGAGAGAGAGACTGTCTGACGGTCGGACAGCCAAAGATGATTGCACTTCCATTCACACATTTTTATGTATGTTTTGAGATCAGTGAATGATTTTTTTCGATGTGAGACCTGATGACTACAAAAAAGAATAAACTCTTCATGGAACATGTTAATAAAAAAGGAGAAATGAACTTTTGAACCGCTTCTTTAAACTGCCAGCTCAAATGGATATAATAAGTGCCGCAGTCTAAGCGATTTTTGAATTATTTTGTGGGGCTCTTTTGTTCCTTCATTGATATCTTTTAATAATTAATCGAGTGTCTTTTATAACCAACAGAACAAAATATATGGTCTATAAAACTTGTTCGCGCGCATTAAAAAGCTGAATATACAATATAAAATAAAAAATATAATAATATCTATTTATGTTTTATAAAAAAAGAAAGCGGTTGGCCCAAAGATCGTCCCTGCACCTTTAACCCAATATTAACCACAAAGCTATCGCAGAACGGTACGTTAGGCTGTTCTATGCTTTTAAGATCTATTACTGATCTATTTTCAGCTGAACTTGAGGACTTTCAGCTTTCCGTTTAGAATTGATTTTTGTTGTGTTAATGCTTCCAACAAATTGACATCACTGTTATGAATTTATGTTGTTTTAAAATTTAAATAAACTTGTATAGCTGGAGCTTGTCTTACTGTTCTTGCTTCTTTTACTATTTGTTTTACGTTATTGTTTTTCTTTCGTTCGCTTTGTTTTAATGCCAACTTCCTATGCTTCTGGTGGCTTTTTTAACGTCTGGCTGCCTCTTTTATCATGAAATTTAAACCATGAGGCTGCAGTTATTGGAATTGCTTCCTTTTTATTCTTCTCAATATTGTTATATTTTTCTTGCGGTTGCTTCTTCATCTTATTATTGGATTTTTCTAAGAGTTGTTGTTTGCTGGTTTTCTAGTTGGTAGATAATATATACCAAAAATGTGTGATCACGTATTGAACCAGAATGTAAAGGTATTTAAACTTGTACGATTACAAGCCAAAGAATGCTCTGTCTAGCAGATTCAAATAAATTTTTATTTGTATACGAAGCGTAAATAAATGTAAAATTGCCAAGATCATTTGTAAGCGTGCAAAGCTGTTCAAAAGTCAGATCTAACACAATTGCACTTATATATACTAGGTGCACAGGGAACAAGTACATTAGGTTTGGGTATAGACACTATTACAGAGTATCGTAATGATAACAGATAACGGCTACAAATGACTACGGCTTGTAAAAATTGCTGGCCCAATTTCGTTACGACTAATGGCGAGCGCGATCAACTTATGCTAACTGATTTATTTTCCTGAATTCGTTCCAACTAGTTGGTTTAATGTCACATACAGCAATCGATTTATTGCAAAATAAAATTGATAACAACTTTTTTTCCAGAAGAGCTCCTGTTCACTATCCCATCATACATTCGACATAATGCCTTAGGATTACTATAGGGCTCCGTTAAGAAATTGGTACATTCCGATACGCCGGCAACTCTTGAGGCGTTGGACTTGACAGATTTGCTGGAAAAAGAAGTCAACAAGTTTGAACTGATCGCATAGACAACATATGTAATGTTTGCCACTACCGGCATTTGCCGGAAATCTTATATGAGAAATAAATGGATTAAAATTGTTAAACAGATTATAATAAAAATGTTATTCCAACAATTCTCATGCAACTACAAAAACATCCGAATATATTACAGTTTTCTACGTAAACTTTTTTTGTTGCGATTCATACTTTTGTGTTCATCAGTTATTTGATTTTACTGGTGCAGTATTCGATCAGACACATTGCGTGAATAAGAGCGTTCGTTAGCCAAAAAATAAATGTACTGCCTGTTCGCCGATGTCGCAAGCTACGGTTCGATTGAATAAATAACATTTAAAAGAAAAATATATTTTAAATATATATTTTGTTTTAATTGTTCTTTTTTTCATCGATCGATAGCTTGCGACATCGGCGAACTGATGCTTTTATACACTAGAACATATTTTAGTGAGAAAAGTTTTAAATAAACTTATTTCTAATGCTTGTGCTTGTTCTCATATATCAGAGCTTTCTGGTGCTTGAAAAACTAATACTGCCCACTTTTTACAAGAAAGGTCTCCCTCAAACTGCTGCAGCAACACGCTAAGCCCTGTTCCTCTTCTTCCAACTTTTTCCAGCAAAGAAGAGTTTCTTTTAAAATACTTTTCATGTTGTTTTTATTCATGTTCTCATAGTTTTGTTTGTTTCAAGTTTTCTGAATGCCACACCACCGGCTTCTAAGTGCTACAATGACTGCGGGTATTTAGGCAGCAGTATGTGTGTATGTGCAACTGCTTTCCCACACGTTTTCTGCCGTTTGTTAGACATGAATTGTATCATTGGGACTGTGTTAAACTTTATTGTAAATTATGCTTTATAAGTACACAGAGTTGGTATTGGTTGATCTTGTGCTTATAGTTCACCACAAGGTGTGCAGCGCTCACTCACACAGACACACTGGATTAGAGGTACAAGATATTGGCAGTGTATCTCAAGTGCTTTTGAAAGGTGTTCGCGATAAATAAAATAATGTTAAAGGCAAACCTTTGGCTTAAATGCAGATATATGAAAAAAAGTCATACACATACAAATGTTGGGCATGGATATTAACGAATAACGAAAAAAGTATTAAAACAAAGATAAGAGAGATGCTTATTTTGTTTAAGTTCAACAAAAATATATCTGTTTTCTAAGGTTTATCACGGATACACTGAAAGCATTTGATTTGATCGTTTTAACTAGTTACGTCAGAGGACTATACATTCGGCGATGTGTCCTCGAAGATTGGTAGTAAGTGCTTCTCGGAACATTTATGATCAGGGCTGAATAGATTAATAACTTTTCTAGGTTAATCTGAAATCTGAGAGTCCCACCATATATGAAATCGCATTAAATAAAATTTAAGTTGTAATTCCTTCGTGCCAGAAACTTCTTTGATTATTCCACGATTTATAAGCAAACACTCTCTATCTGTCGTGCTTAACTTTTTAAAGCGTCGAGCTAATGTTATTCACATCTACTTTAGGTGGCGATGCTTACGCTCCTCTTTCGTGTAAAGTACACAAACACTATAGAGATGTGCTGCAGTTACTTTTGCAGCATCTTCAAAAGTCCCCTTTCACACACATCAGGGTTAACTCGTTAAGTCTTGCGGTTTTAAGCAAAAGTGGAGAAGACAATGAAAAGGTGTAAACCTGACCATCAGGTTTAAGAATATCTTATACTTGAAGTTGGCTGCAGAATATCAAAAAGCATATAAAATTGAAAGCAAAGATAATGAAACTTGATGAAACAAAATTTTCGTTTGTGAAAGTGTTTGCAGCTTAAAAAAAAATTGAAGATGAACTGAACAAGTTAACCTGTTGTGTGTGAAAGGGAACTAATGCTTGGCACAGCGGTAGGTAATCCTTAGGAGTTTCTGAAAAGATCATCCTCAAGCAAAGTGTTAATAAAATTAATAATTTACTACACACTATAAAAAGTTTTGGAAAGTACTTTTTACTTTCAATAATTAAATTAGTTTGAATTTTAGATTTTTCAAGAAGCGATTATTTACAATATCCAGATAATTATTAAGACGTTATTTTAATTACACGAAGTTGTAAATTATTAGTAGCTATTGAAAATATTATATTTTTATTTAAAAATATATATTTTAGTTATTTAAATATAATTCAATATATATATACATATATATATATATATATATATATATATATATAAATATATAATTATATATATATATATATATATATATATATATGTATATGTATATATATATGTATGTATATATATATATATATATATATATATATATATGTGTGTGTATATATATATATATATATATAAATATATATATATATATATATATATATATATATGTATATATATATATATATATATATATATATATATATATACTATAAATAAATATTTGTACACAAGGGCGTTTTTTGGTAGTTGTCTGAGGTTAATTTAAAATTAAAACTTACCTTGGAAAATTAGAGAATTCGCACTAAGCAACTTTTGCTAATCGATTTAAAAACATGTTAGAAACGACTACATATATTATATTTAATTAACATCAGAAACATGTCTGTGGATTCATTGAAAAAGTGACTAATAAGAGAACTTCTTTCAACCATAACCTACTATAAAAAGCATTAGACAAAATCCAGATTTGCACTACCTCTGGATCAAAAGTATAGGATCTTGTTGACTTCTCTGGAAGATCTTGTTTTGGGTATTAATAAAGCTTTCCTCGAAAATATTCGAAACCAGTAAAGTAAATGTTTGACATTGGCTTTTGCAGTTCTTGAAGTCACTATTCCAAAACTTGTCGTTAAAAAATTAAAACTACAAAGACTTTTTTCGGCTTGTGCGAGGTTTTTAAGAAAAAAAGATAAGATTCGAATAAATTAATTCAAAGATTTTAAATTATTTCTATGAAAGCACTATGTGGCTTTAGATATACAAATACGAAGCAATTGAATTTAGAATAAAACTTTGATTGATTGCCAGTTGCTTTCCAAACAGTTTTAATTTCAGTTCTATATACGACACCTCTCTAATGATAAATAGGTATGAGTGGATACCGTTATGTAATAAAACAAATTGCATCATGAAATTTCTCTAAGTGATATGAAGCACACACACACACAAATTCCAAATTCGTTTCACTTCATCTAAATGTCCAACCTGCAGCAGGTCTTTACTACCATTTTGGCAGTTTCAAGTTGAAATATTGTTCAGTTTGTATGGGATATAAAAACTTATAGGTATCTTAAAGATATGTTTTAGTTTCACAGATGCGCAGAGTGGGATATACACATTTTGAAAATGCGGTAAGAGTTCTAAAACTCTTAAAACTATTTATATACTTGAAAAAGGTCATCTATAAAGAATCTTACTCATTATATTCATACTTAAAACATGCGTTATAAGAACGTTTATTTGATGTTACTGTCCTGTTCTGCTATGTAAAACGATTTTCCTTTGTTCCTTAAACACTTTTCGGACAATTAGCTTGATAATTAAATTTAATGTTTATTTTATTGTACATGAAAGGAAATATCGGCCAAATGCTTCTCGCGATTTTGATGGCATACCCCTGTGCGATGGTTTATATAGTCAATGACTCTGAGTCTTAATTGATGCTCAATGACGTTTATGTGTCGAATTATCTCACTCCTGAATATTTCTTTGCTTATAATATATTCAAGTTTTCTTTGAAATATCTTTAAAAGAAAAAGTCCAACGGCGTCAAATCACTTGGCCAATTAACATCACTATACGGCCATATAATATCTCGTGCAAAAGATCAATTGTTTCGTTGGCTGTGTGGATGTTTGCACCATCCTGTTAGAACCACAAATCGTTCAGATTATAATCTCGTGATACCGAACACGGTAGCTGCATGACTGACCTCATATTCGGAGAAGTTCGGCGCGATGACGCACAGGTCTGATCATATATCATACAGTTCCGGTTCTCTATTTTGGACACGTTTATTCAATTATGCTGACCAAAAAATTTCAAAGTGTACGAAATATATTTTGCTCTTAACGCGCTGCTCAATAGTGTACCTCTTCATTGATGATTTTATCAAACGTGGAAACAAAGAAATGTATAATTAATGTGGGCAAAACACTTGACTTTATGGTGTTGGATGAAACAGTCACTCGTTGGGATATTGATATCTCCACAGTTGAGCTGTTAAACAGTATTAAGGAGTGGGAGGAGAATAAGGCGACAAGCAAGTGGTCAACAATTATCATCTGGTATTGTATTCCAGACATAATTGACGTCATTACATAAGAAATTTATCAATATAAGATCCATTCTCTTTAATTTAATTAAAAATTATAAACAAACAAGGTATTATACCTTCCCGGCGGACACTCTGTATCAAAACCGATGTCTTAATAGCTGCAAGCGCAACTTAAACTTTTATATTCGTTTGTTTTGCAGTATTTGTAATTAGAAAATCATAACGAAATGGTAGAATTTTGTTGTTTCTAGTTTGAATCTGGTGTTTACGTTTTTATGTTTACAGTCTTTGATGTGGGCTTTCTAACTTAAAACTCGTTGCGCTTTTTTCAAACCGCACCGTAGTGTATTCTTGCATGGGCTTTAGCATATATGCGAGAATTATCATTGTTATCACTTCAAATGTTGCATGTTGTCTCGAAACGTCTTTTGTCGTTGCTGTTTCTAAGCAACGCTTCTTATACCCTTCACAAAAAAGTGATAGGATATATTTAGGTTTGTCATTGCGTGGGTAATTTCTTCGATATCAATATGCGACCCTATAAAGTCTGTACGTGAAATCCGGTTTCCTAAGCCCCCAGAAGAGCTAGAGACTTCGTTCTTGGACCTATGCTCGACGAAAATTAACACCAAAAACAAATTATTGTTTTGTTTGTTTGTAAATTAAATCTATTTCATGCTTTGGGACTCCTCAATAACTAAAACGTTTAAAAATTTTAAGTTTTTCTTAAATAAAACCATTTTATACATCATTTGCATTGATGACAAAAAATTTCAAAAATTAAAAATTTTCATTTCAGGGTTAGGAAATTTAAATTATTTTTATACAATAACGTAACCTAAAATCAACTAACGTCGTTTTTTCCTGGTTAAATTATATTTTATACTGGCAAAACAAAATTGGTATCAAAAATTCGATTCCAGGGTTAGGAAATTCAAACTTTTTATACATTAAAATAACCAAATATCAACTAACGTCGTTTTTTCCTGGTTAAGATTAATTATTATTCTGGCAAAACAAAATTGGTATCAAAATTTTAAAATAAAATCAAAATTTCGATTACAGGGTTGGATAACTGAAATATTTTCTAGTACATGAAAGTGACAGAAATGGTTAAAAATTTTAAGTTTTCCTTAATTAAACCCGTTTTATACATCATTAAGATTTGCATATATGAAAACAAATTTTAAAAATTAAAAATTCTAATCCAGGGTTAGGAAATTTAAATTTTTATATACACTAACATAACCAAAAATTAACTAACTTCGTTTTTTCCTGGTTAAAATTATTTTTTATTCTGGCAAAACAAAATTGGTATCAAAAATTAAAATAAAAATCAAAATTTCGATTCGAAGGTTGGATAACTGAAATGTTTTGTAGTACACGAAGGTGACAAAAATGGTTACAAAATTGAAGTGATTTTAAAAACGTTGGTAAGAAAACAAAAAAAATTTGCGATTCCAGAAATGGGAAACTGACATTTTTTTATACATAAAAGTAACAAAAAAGCAACTAACGTCCTTTATATATACGAATTAACACTATTTTTAATTCAGGAAAAGCAAAGTTTTCATCATATATTTTCTGGCTAAAACTATTTTATAACTTAGAAAGAACAAAATTGGTACTTAAAAATGTATATATTATGCCAGACGCACGTTGGTGAAGGGTATATAAGATTCGGAACAGCCGAATATAACACTTTTACTTCTGTTATTATATTGCAGCGCAAGTATGGTGGTGAGCACAAGCGCGATTTATACAGAATGGAATTGTGATGTAGAGTTCAGAAGCCTAACGAATCTCTACAAGATTTCGCAATGGAAATCGAGCGTTTAGTGCAACTCACATAAACAGGCTAGAGTCACCCGTTCCTGTACCGCTTTAAAACTGAAGCTTTCGTTAACGGCATTCGCGTATCTGATGTTAAGCTGGCGGTATACGCTACGCAGAAATCCACTTTCGCTGAAACTGTTTCATTTGCGCTGGCTCAAGAGACTTCAAGGATGGTTTCCAAGCCACAGATATGTAAAGTACGGAATGTGGAGGTTTTGTCTGAGGAGGATAACAACCTAGTTGCTAGCGTTAAGGAGGCAATGCGACAACTGCTGGCAGAAAATGCTATCAAAGAAAAGCCTAAGTGCTTTAACTGCGGAAAGATCGGTAATTTTCAGCGCAGCTGCAAAGCATCAAGGAAGAGAGTTAGAGTGTGATTTCAAATATAGACGTGCTAACATCGCTAAGTGTTGAGTAGTACAAATACTCGTATTAATAAAGTAATAAATAAAGTGTTGCCGCATTATATTTCTAAAATTAATTCGTCCGTATTTTAATTTGATGCAATAAAACGAATCCTTGAAGGATAAGTAATAAAACCGTTTTTACGAAAAGGTCTAAAAACGTAACAATATCTTTCCAAAAATAATTCATGACTTCACTCATTCTTGCCTTTCTCTTAGTTCGTTAAGTTTGTCTACAACTCCTTTTATCTGTTTGTTCGTTGGTAGTTTGCAAGTGATTTTCATGTTTCTTATTTTTCCTACAACTTAGTGTCGAATTGGTCTACCGAATCCGATGTTCTTCCACGTCTTTCATTTTGATTATCCTGATTGTTTTACATGTGTTTTATATTAGCAAAAATATTTTACAACGTTTTACTATTTGCGGTTGGTGTATATGTGTGTATGGTGTCGAGGAAGCGTTTTTTATACCAGTATATTCACTTCTTTTTTCCGAAGCGATGCTTTGTGCTTCACAGATTTTTCACTTCACAGGCCTCACCGGATTGATATTATTTTATTGTATATACCCTTCACAAAAATGTGAAAGGGTATATTTAGGTTTGTCATTCCGTGTGTAATTTCTTCGATATCAATATGCGACCCCATAAAGTATATATATTCTGGATCCTTATCAATAGCGATGACGATTGAGCGATGTCCGTCTGTTCGTCTGTCTGTACGTGAAATCGGGTTTCCCAAGCCCCCGGAAGAGCTAGAGACTTCATTCTTGGACTGATCGATTGGAAGTGAGCTAACTTAGAGTGGTATTGAAATCAGAAAAATCGGAAGGACGGTTCCAGAGCTGGGAAGCTTACACCTATTTCTCGACGCAAAATTAACACCAATACCCGATAATTTTTTTGCTTATTTGAAAATTGAACCTATTTCATGCTTTGGGACTCCTCAATTGTCCTCTTAAAGCTTTAAAAACAAATTTTTTTCCAGGGATGGGAAATTAAAAATTTTTTCTTTTGGTACATTCGGTATTTTGTTGTACATATCATAACTAAAATGTTTGAAAATTTTAAGTTTTTCTTAAATAACCCCGTTTTTGGTGTAATGAAGATTTGCATCGATGAAAAAATAATTTTAACATGTCAAGTTCACTTCCAGGGTTAGGAAATTTAAATTTTTTATACAATAATCTAACCAAAAATCAACTGACGACGTTTTTCGTTGTTAAAATTACTTTTTATTTCGGCAAAACAAAATTGGTATAAAAAATTTAAAATAAATTAAATTTTCGCTTCCAGGGATCGGAAATTGAATTTTTTTTGGCACATTCGGTATTTCGTGGTATATATAATAATAAAAATGTTAAAAAATTTTAAGTTTTTCTTAAATAAAACCGTTTTATACATCAGGAAGATTTGCATAGATGGAAAAAAATTTTAAAAATTAAAAATTCTTATCCAGGGTTAGGAAATTTTAATATTTTTTGTACATTAATAACGAGTGATTTTTTTGCTATTATCTTTTTGGCAACACTAGTTTTGACAGCTCGCGCACGTTTTGTATCTTGTGTCACTGTCAAACATCTTCAGTTTGGTCTATAATTTAATCATGAATCGTCTTACAAACGAACAACGCTTGCAAATTATTGAATTTTATTACCAAAATGCGTGCTCTGTTAAGAAAGTTCATCGCGCGCTTCTTCCATTTTATGGTCAGTTTAATCGACCTACTGAGGCTTCTATTCGGGCTATTGTAAAAAAATTTCGCACCAAATTTACATTGTTGGACATTAAACCACCAACACGCTTACGTAGAGTGCGAACTGAAGAAAATATCGCAGCCGTATCGGCCAGTGTTGGTGATGACCGTGAATTATCGATTCGGCGCCTTTCGCAGCAATTGGGCCTCTGTTACTCCACTACGTGGAAAATTTTGCGGAAGGATTTGGGTGTGAAGCCTTATAAGATACAGCTGGTGCAAGAATTGAAGCCAAACGACCTACCACAACGCCAAATATTTGGTGAATGGGCTCTTGAAAAGTTAAATGAAGATCCACTTTTTTATCGAAGAATTGTGTTCAGCGACGAGGCTCATTTCTGGTTGAATGGATACGTTAACAAGCAAAACTGCCGTATTTGGAGTGAAGAGCAGCCAGAAGCATTGCAAGAGCTACCAATGCATCCACAAAAAACAACCGTTTGGTGCGGATTATGGGCTGGCGGCATCATTGGGCCGTATTTCTTCAAAGATGATGCGAATCACAACGTTACTGTGAATGGTGAGCGCTACCGTGCGATGATAACAAACTTTTTTTTGCCCAAAATGGAAGAG
This sequence comes from Linnaemya vulpina, assembly GCA_963675445.1. NCBI lineage: Eukaryota > Metazoa > Arthropoda > Insecta > Diptera > Tachinidae > Linnaemya > Linnaemya vulpina. The sequence continues at coordinate 65,376,584 of OY776278.1, read as the reverse complement.
CTTGACTTGCATGACATGTGGTTTCAACAAGACGGTGCCACATGCCACACAGCACGCGAAACAATGGACCAATTGAGAGGCGAGTTCGGTGAACAGTTTATTTCACGCTTGGGACCAGTCAATTGGCCGCCCAGATCGTGCGATTTAACGCCTCTAGACTATTTTTTGTGGGGCTATGTTAAGGCTAATGTCTATAGCGACAAGCCCGCTTCGATTGACGCACTGGAAGCCAACATTGCCAACATTATTCGTGAGATACCGGCCGAAATGTTGGAAAGAGTATGCCAAAATTGGACTAAGCGGATGGACCATTTGAGGCGCAGCCGCGGCCAACATTTGCATGAAATAATCTTCAAACATTAAATTATATCGACCCAACTATCAATCCAAATAAATATTTCATGCATTTTTCTGAATTTTGTGTGTTTAATTTTTTTTTAATTTCCGATAGTTCTTATAAAATCACCCATTATAACTAAAAATCAACTAACGTCGTTTTTTCCTGGTTAAAATTATTTTTTGTCCTGGCAAAACAAAATTGGTATAAAAAATTTAAAAAAATCTAAATTTCGTTTCCAGTGTTGGATACTGCAATGTTTTGTAGTACATGAAAGTGACAAATATTGTTACAAATTATAGTTTTTCTTATATAAAACCGCTTTATACATCATAAAGACTTGCATTGGTAAAACATTATTTTAAAAAATTTAGTTTTCGCGTCCAGGGGTGGGAATTTTTTTTTTTTTTTTTTTTTTGGCACATTCGGTATTTTGTGGTACATATAGTAACTAAATTTCTTAAGAACTTTAAGTTTTTCTTAAATAAAACCATTTTTGTATCATGAAGATTTGCATCGATTAAAAATAAATTAAAAAATTTAAAGTTACCATTCAGGGTTCCGAAATTTAAAATTTTTTTATACAATACATAACCAAAAATCAATTAATGTCGTTTTTTTCCAAGTTAAAATTATTTTTTATTTCGGCAAAACAAAATTGGTATTAAAAATTAAAATAAATAAAAATTTCGATTCCAGGGTTGGATACTGCAATATTTTGTATAACATGAACGTTACCAAAATGGATAAAAATTTGTACTTTTGCTTAAATAAAACCGCTTTACACATTATGAGGACTTCTATTGCTAAAAAAAATTTGAAAAACTAAAATTTCGTTTCCAAGGGTGAGAAATTTGGAATATTTTTTTTAAGTAACCAAAAAACGCAACTGAAGTCGTTTTTAGTTTTTGCTAACTGAAACTATTTTATAAGTTAGAAAGCAGACGTACTTTAGTGAAGGGTATATAAGATTCGGCACAGCCGAATATAGCACTTTTACTTATTTTTGTTCTTATGGTTCAAATATTGTATGAAATTATATTATAGGGCTAAAAAATAGTAGTCAAGAAAAGTTCAAAACCGCGAGGTCGCAAGTCCATTTTAAATTGAATAAAAGTGTTTGATTTTGTTTGACTTGATTTTCTTATGAATTTTTTTTAATACATATATTTATTTATTGTATCTTGCAATGTGAACTAACAGGAAGTATTCAAATCCTAAATCTAAATATAATTACATAATTAGGCCTGACCAGTGTCGGACATAAAATTAGGGATAGTTAAATAATACATAAATCGTTATGAGCAAAACCAAAAGTAATTTAAGCAGTTTCTTTTGGAGTGTTGGGTATCAGAGCTCATATGTCCCTCTTTTTTAAGCGGATGCGTCCAGTAAAATTCAAGATATTACGAGGGGATTAGGATGTGTCTCGAGTTTTGTTAAATATTTGCCTGCATAGTTTACAATTTCTTCAGTCACTAGTGGCATATTTAAATCACGATGTAAATTTGAATTTTTGATGTACCATGGAGCCGATGTTATTATTCTTAAAATCTTGTTTTGCCATTGTTGGCATTGTTCATTTCAGCTTCATTCGTGTTAGCTTTGAATCAACATGGCGTTTCCAAGTAAGCCGGGGATCCAGGTGTATACCAAGGTATTTTACGTGTGAATGTTGAAGAACAACTTGATTGTTGATGCGAATCGGGGAACAGGTATCTCTTCGCAGGGTAAATGTTACCTGAAAACACTTTTGCTCGCTTACTTTAGTAATTTAACCACATTTCCATAAATTTAACCATATTTCCAATTGTGTAATATGTTCTTGTAGATATCGGGAAGCCTCGTGGGGGTTTTCGTGCATACTAAGGCAGGCAAACGTAGATATTTGGATATTAGTGCTCAAAGGCATATCATAAGTGTAAATCAAATACAAAACTGGCCCCAGTATGCTCCCCTGTGGCACACCGTATGATATAGACACGGGGACACTCATGAAGTCTCCTTCCACAACCGTAAGCTTACGGGTAGTAATATAACTTTCTAATAGCTTCAGAAAATTTAATGGTGGATATGATTTAAATTTTAAAATAAGGCGTTCATGGCGAACTTTATCAAATGCCTGCGAAACGTCAATAAACAGTGCAGAACAATACTTCTTTTCTTCAAATCTTTTTCTTATAAATTGAAATAATCTATGTGTTTGTTCAGTGGTGGTATGTTGACTTCTAAAACCAAATTGATGGTCTGGGATGCAACCACTACCAATTAAAATAGGGGGAAATTTTTTTGAGCAGTTTTTCGAAAAGTTTTAACATTGTTGATAGCAGACTTATTGGGTTATATGACAAAGCCCAGCTTTGAAATCATTTTAACCTTGGCAAGCTTCCAGCTGTGTGGATAATACTTCAATCGTAAAATGGTGTTAAAAATAAATAACAGGATTTTAATTGCAATACGAGGCAACTTTAGTAGCATCTGGTTACTAATTCCATCAATACCCGAGGCTTTCCTTGGGTTGAGTCCATCCCAACCTCCGGCAGAGGTGATTTAAACTCAACGGGTGTTTTAAGCTTTCTAGCAGCGCGCCACAAGGAGTAATTAGATGCTGGTGTGACATCAAGACTTTCCAGATAGTTTATAAGGGAAGCAGTTTTTTCCAATACAAGCAACTCCTGGAGTCATTTGGTGCACTCTTTAAATCTGATTTTATGTTGAGGTGAGGTGTGGTGGTGGCATTCCCTTCTAGCTCTTCTTTTTTCACGTACGAGACGTTCAATATCCGTAGAATATATTCTATCAAACATGTTCAGCAGACTGTTTTATATTCTTGATAAGATTGGCAATATTAAGTTCAATATCTTCGAATTCTTATGAATTAGTAATTTTTCATACGTATGAATTTGTTTTGAAGATTTCTGCCCTACTTTAGTGATTCCAAGTTGTAGACGCTGGATCTCATAAGCTATTGCATGCCATGGCGTATTTATAACCGATTGTCTTATTCAGAAGGGGGTTTATAGAATATTTTTTATATTCATCTTATTGTAAAGCGCATTAGGAGTGATTGCAAGATCGGTACGCCTTCTGATTTTAGTTAAGGTATAATAAGATTGTTGAGAGAATGAGTACCGAAAAATGAGGGAATGACAAAAGAGGCTGTGGACAGAAAATACTTTGGAAAAAATCCTAATTTTACCTTTTTCATTTCGCATTCCTCTTAAATACATGGTTGTGTCCAATCGCTGTTCTTAAGCGTTGTTTACAATTTGGCATGAGCAGCTTTTCAATGTGTTTTATTGCTATAGTTTGTGGCGTTAACGATAACTTTACGCAAACAACAATTGCTTTAATAGTTCTAATATTGTGTATGTTGCAAAAGCGATGACACGTCACAATGGGACGCCAAATTTAAAACGGGCAAAAACAATGTTGCATTTATTAAAACTTACTTAGAACCATTTCCAAAATGGTTTGACTCGCCTTCAACAGTTCAGAAGTAATACCTTCATTCTGATTTTTTATCAGAAGAGATGGATATGTAAAGGTACATGGGTATTAGCATGTGATTTTCTTTCCTTATGTCAAGCCAATAGCAACATTAGTTACGTTTATTCCCTTTTAATTATTAACTTGTATATATCGCAACCGAAATAGAGATCAATGAAATGTAATGGAAATATGGCTACCGACAATACACTTTTCCATTGAAAAAGTATACATGAAATAATCTATCGGTGTAAAGGAAAACGTATAAAAATATATACTCGTATCAAGGCAAACCACAAAACCTTATTCTTATTTATAACAACGCAAATTGTTGTTTTATTTGAAATCGATTGAATTTACAAAGTAAAATGTGATACAATTGAGTGCATACCTGTCTGTATTTGTAACTTATCTGGTGCAACAACATCTTAAAAGGTTTTGGAATTATTGTAGAGTGGGTACAAAGTACTCTTTGGCAAGCAGCGATTAACTAAATGAATTGTTGAGTTACAGCTGGCATAGAATCAGACAACAGATAACATGGTTTGATATTAACACAACCTGACTTCTTGTATTTTCAATTTCAAATGGAATCACAATAAGTAGCGAAATCTTAATACAGAAATGTTAATAATACGATCAGACCAACTAATTTGCTCAAAAAGCTTATCAAAATTAAAAAATAAATTAAGTGAAAAAGGTATGTTAAGATTTTAAAAGGGTACAAAAAAACATTGTGAATTGTGATTTGGCTGTGCCAAATCATATATACATTTATATTTAAGTACCAATTTTGTCCTCTCTAAGTTATAAAATAGTTTTAGTTAGCAAAACAACTTCAGTTGACTTTTGGATTACTTTTATAAATGAAAAAAATTAATTTCCCAACCCTAGAAACGAAATTATAATATTTTTTTTTTACTAATACAAATCTTCATGATACATAAAGCGGTTTTATTTAAGAAAAATTAATTATTTGAAACCATTTGGGTCACTTTTATGTAATACTATATAATACAGTTATCGAACCATACAATCGAATTTTTGATTTGTTGAATTATTAAATATTGCCCTGATGTGATCACACATTTAGAAAAATTCAAAGCAAAGGAATGAAAATGTAAGATCAGAAATTCACTTTTGGTCCACACGGTATCTGCAAACCTTCAAGGGCTGTGTGTTGTCCCCATTTAATACAAGACACTGTAATTAACTATTAAGAAAATAAGAACTCCATACACGCAAAGAGATTATAAGTTGTATGGGTTCTTGGCTTTCCAATAACAAAATCAGTAAGTAAATAAATGATTACATGTAGATGTCAATGATTTAGAAAATATTTGTGTGTGTGTCTGTGTGGGTGTGTGTGTGTGAAAAACCAATAGCTGACAAACTCGTACTTGTCGATGATCAAACATGAAAATTGTTAGTAAAGAACAACTGCAGCCACTACTGTTAACACACATCTAAACAATGTGTACGCAGTGAATGGAGGGTATATTTCTGGGATAAGCCCATACGAAAACAAATAACAAAACAAAATTTAAAAACAAAAACAATACTACTTACTTACTTTTGTCAAATGGTGTGACAAGATAACTATAAAAAGAAATATGTTAACTGATAAGCAGTTCTCACATATGTTTTAGTTTAAAAGATATTGGAAATTAGATGTTCTTTTTGTTTTCAACTCTCACAAGAACTGACGGCTCTCCAGCAGTATCCAGCTGCTATCGAATATTCAAATTTTTATTCTATTATAAAGCAGAGTTTGTGAACTACAGATATAAGCCAGGGTTGCAAAGTTAGATTATCAAAATTCTGCAGCTGAAATTGTGGTAAAAAAATTTTTTTATACAGTTATTGGTTTCTCTGCCTGCACTTATATAAGAAGAAATATTTTTAATTAAGTTAACTTTAAGCCTGAAAACATACTTACCCAGCTCTTACACATATCGAATTCCGACATATGGACCAACTATGGGGCTTATTTATGGTACAACAAAAGTATTTGATATGTATTTTCAGAAAATTTTTTGATGAAAAATTGCGCATAGAATACATTCAAACCTAATTATATAGTGGGGTAAGAGTTTGTTTTATATTTATATCTATCATGTTTTGTTCGAGTTGTTGTATCAAAAGCAATCTGCAAATAACAAAGTGAAATTAGTTGCAGCTGTTTGAAAATAAGCGAATGAATGCAAAAAAAAAACTAAATGAGAAGAAATCGAATCAAATATAATGTAAAACCATAAATCTGAACGATAAACTAGGGAACTTCCATAAAAAACTTAAACTTAACTCAACTTAAACTTCTTAAATTGCACCATAAGAGGAATTATATAATAAGAGTCTAGAGTTGGATCAAGAAAGGACCAAAGGCCTGCAGACTGTTTTTCAAATCTACTAGTGCCATATTCATACAACAACAATACACCTTGTAAATTTGTTGTTGTCTTATAGGTAATTTCGCTTGCATGTTTAAGAAATGGTCCCTTCGTCTACTCCAGTTAAATGACCGAAATTTTTTATTATATTGAAATATTAACCGATAACGGATGCGATAGTTTGTCCCCAGATCTAATGAAGAATCGAAACTATTCCGAAAAGGCTATGTTACCGCTATGCTCAGCAAGACAGAATAACGTAAATGGTGTGATGGAAGAGATTTTTGCAACAGCAGATGAACAAATTCGCCGGGAAGATGACGGCAACCAACATCGCAGGTCTTGCTTTTTGATTTATGAGCTGAGTGTCTCTACTCCATTATGTAATGCTATATTATTTTATATTTTAATTTTAAATGCCTTACTTGAATTTATTGTGACACCGATCCACTTGAGATCTAAGATTGCCTAATGATTTCAAAAGAACTTCACTGGTTACAATATGTTTTGGCTTTCTTTTGGTCTAAATTTTAGGAAATGGGCACCGAAACTTAAGGCCGTCACCGTCTCAGGTAGAGTGCATCTGAAGTTTTCATGTGTGTCCGTGTGGTTCAACCAAGTTAGAATTATTTGTATTAAATTTTATTTTATAGACTACTTGTTCAAAGAGACATGATAAATATGATATATATATATATATATATATATATATATATATATATATATATTATATATACTTTTATATATTCCACGTACACAGCAGAGCAGAACAGCTGCTACACTTTCATCATCAGTGCTCATGTACCGAACGAATATTTTCTTTTGAAAAATTATGTAACAAACTTAAATTAATTAAAGATGTTGGCCATGAACTGAAAAATATTCTCAAATTTAAGTTTTGCCTTCCAGCCCATAATGCCAATGCCCCAAAGAATTGCTCTACCAAACATTTAGCCATTTCTAAGAAAATTTTAAAAAAGCCAATTATTTTAGCAAAACGGTACGACCCGCCTTTTGAGCAAAGCACAGTGAACGCAGGACATGTATGACATGCAGACATATTTCTAATGTTACTAGAGTCAACTATAATCTCGAATCGCCAAGAACATTACAAATAATGTGATATACAATTCAGAAAAATGGCTACAAACAATTTTGATTATGATCGTAAGTCACAAAGCCGAAGATCTCTCCTTCGTCGGTAGTCTAGAGAAAATTCGACCGGGAAGTAAGGAATTAAACGACTACAACTAATTCTCTATCATCTCGTCTTTCTCCATGAGTGAATTTATTATGTCACCACATGTTTTTATATATCTATGTATATATGTATCTCCACCTTATGTAGTGTGCCAACTGAGCAAAGTAGCCCTACATGCTCACCAGATGTGAAGCGGACTAAAATATGCCTTCACAAATTATCTCTTCTTAGTTGTCAGGATGCACTAATACATTAGGAGACATGACCTGAAAATATAGGAATCATTTAATTAAACTTCATTTACACAGACGGCCTGAATTGGTTTTTAATACAATATTGCTGAATAGCAATAGATCCAAGTACTTTGCAGCGATACGGTAGTGCTACCTTTTCAAAACAAAGAAAAGACATTGCAATATTTACATGTTTGTGTTTGGAAATTCAACTGAAGTTTTGGAATTGGTTCGATACCGTTATTCTTCTTTAATATTTTTATATCTTCACGCCACTGTGCCCTGCTGCAGATACAAATTATATATCGTTGGCGAGCTACACGTTGTGGATTGCATTTGCCATGCTCTTTACAAACCGAGTTGCTTACTGCTCTTTATATATTAAGAGAAATTGTTTTATGCTCTCTTAATTTAGTTTCTCCAGTTGCAATGAGTCAAACAAAACAAGCAGAAGAGCTGATGGAACACTTGTTTGATTTACCATATTGTTTTCAGTTTGTTTTGGAGTTAAGCAAAATGAAAGCGTTTCAGTACGAGTATGTTAGTTTCAGCTCAAGTGACGTGTAACGGTGAATTGCGTGTTAAGCGTGCAAAAATTTGTTTGTTGATCAAGTGGTTAATAAATGGCATTTTAACAAACAAATAGTATCTATAAGATACCTTAAGTGAAGTGTAAATATATTTAGAATAAGTAAAATGTATTTAAATTGATTAAGGAGAAGTAGAAATAATTCAAGTCTTTGATCTTAAAATTGCAACTATTTAATTACTTTAAGGAAATTGTTTGCGAGTATTTTAAATACAATTCGATGGAAATGGTGTGAATATATGGAGTAAATAAAAAATCTATATCCGTTAATTGTGTGTTAATTGCAGTTTTAAACATCAAAAAAGTATCTTTTATTTGTGTTAAACAAAAATTATGTGAGTAGAATTTTCGGTTGGTTTGTCCAAACGCAAAATGAATTTTTGTTTATCTTCAGAATTATAAAAACAAATAAACAAACCTGGTTGTGAAATTAAAAAGTGATGTGAAAATAATAATAAAACAAACTGAAGAAAACAAGATGCATTAAACCGGAATGAATTTGAAATGTTTGATTTTAAATAACTAAAATATGCAAAATATGTGAGTTTACTGCTTCATGAAAACGTGTTGTGTATATTCGGTTTATTTGTGATGGAATACAGATAATAAATATTTATAAAATCTTTAAATATCGATCAGTTGAAACAAAACTAGTGTTTAACGATGCGGTTAAAAAGTTAAATAAAATAAAATAAATGATTATTAATAAAAATATATATATATATATAAAGTACAAACTAATGGATTAACTGAGTTAACCTTAAGTATTTTGAAAAGGTAAACAGTTTTCGATGCCATGAGCTGGTGGCTGAAGAAATTAACACATTCTCTAAAAAGGCGATAGTCGTGGCTCCGTATGCTGCCAATTCATGAATATCGGATATCATTTGTCTGCCCTGCTTTAATGCCTCGTTGAGTTATTTATTTGTTACTGGCCAGCTTAAATGTCGAATGCTTATCACTGCTGATGCTAATATATAGTTCTTTTCCAGAACAACAGGCTTTCAAGGTCATAGATGGTGTTCCGAAGTAAGACAGGCAACGTAGTGAGTTGTGCACTGTTTTTCAGTGATAATCCGTAAAACGTATATGTTCGTGTCCAATCTGTGAAATAAAACAGAAAAACGAGTAGAGTAGGGGTGATGTTGTGTTCTTAGTGTCTCCTTCGGGATACCACGTGGCTGTTGGATATTGCCAACAGTCGCTTGGAGAGATTTCTTTGGCCTTACCGATAGTGGCAATTTCTGTGTCCTGCTGCTTGGTGCTGGGAAGGCCAGTATATACCTCGCCTATTGCAGACTTTTGACATGCTGGTTTTTCCATATTACTGGCGTGATTCTCTAAAGATATGAGCTTATAATATAAGCCCGAGTACCAGTGCAAGGCAGTTGCGACGATATTGTGCCTAAGTGCGTACCTCCGTCTTGTACGGGTTAGATGGTGGAGATCCAACTTCACTCCCATTCTTACGGGAGGTACTGACGTTAAAATTTGTACATACCCTTGGTCCATCCAATTAAAAACATTTTTAAATTTTTATTGAATAAATTTGCAAGCCATAATGAAACATTAAATGGCAGGAAAACCCTTCGGAATTATATATCGGATATCTTTTAAAGAAACTATCAATCGTTTTCCCACGAATTTTACGCTTCTCGATTCAAAATCATCAAGAAGGCAAATCACCGAAGAAAGCGATGTATTGAAGAAAAGCTCCACCTGCTTTATGTGGAACAGCGAGGCCTATCGAGCAATGCTCACTGAATTTGTGTTTTCAAAGTTTTCCAACAAATATGCGAAGCTTTCTTAACATTAGATTTATTACAAAATCAGTTTGGTGAATACCTTATTTTCAGAAGTGGTCTTATCCATTTCCCTTCCCCCAACCCTCGTTTGTACAATGTAGCGCTGCACTTCTGTATTACGTCATTGGCTTATGACGACAAACTATATAACTTGGCATTGACGCCAAATTAAGCGCACTGTCATGTAACTCTCCCCGGGGGCACAATAGGAAACTTGGTCAGTTGTAATGCCTTGTTGCAGTGCTTTCTGGGGAATAGATAAAAAATACAGGTGAAAGGATCGAAAATCAATAGTAGGTTAAAAACCTATATTGGTTTGACCTGCGAGGCGTAACCAGTTTCGTTACACTGTTACTACGGTATCTGGTTGAGCCCCACAGATGCTCGGGGGTGAAGCGACGATGTTGTCATACATGTGAACTTTTGGCTGGGCGTCTGTGAGACATATGCTTCACTGGCGAAGTTCTGTTTAACGCACGATCACCTAATTGATGGCAGGTGGCAGACCTCGTTCTTTGTCTAAATGATTCTGTGGTCAGATGTTGGTTGAAGTCTCTTCAATGAGTCCACATGGTGGCTGTGGTTTAATACCAAGAGTCGCTGGTAGAGATGTAAGATAAGGGTTGATGTTCTGGCATATTCATACTATGCTAGGACTTCGACCCAGCTGATAGCAGTCTTTATGGGCTACTGCGAATCAGCAGACGTTATGGAAGGGGTGGTGTGTTGTTGGTGCTGGGAGTTTTAGGAAGAATAAGTCCTACGACTTCAAGCTTTGTTTCCTCTTGGTGCTGACGAAATGCTTTACTCGGAAAGCATTTCGTGAAATGCTTATATGCATTTCAAATTTTGCGCGACTTTTGGTGCTTATAAGCGAGAAATGCATATATAAAAACTCGCTTATATGCATTGGCAGTACTTGAAAAAAAAATTCGCTTATATGCTTCAGTGGTGCATGTATAAAAAACATACAATGTGTAAATAAAACCCCACATTTTTTTTTTTACAAAACGTTAATCAAAATTATTATTTTGTACATACAAGTAAAAAGATACGCTACGATCAGTCTTTCTGGTAATTAGATACATTTTAACACTTTTGAAAAATAGCTTAGAACTTAAATTTGACCTTATAAATACGTGCTTAAGTAGGGAAATAAGTATCAATTCAGATTTTTTTCTGGAAACACAAATAATCGTAAAAACAAATAAAATGTTGAAGTGTTTAAAACAAAACTAAAGTTCAATTTCATTGATTTTTGTTGATTTATTTTAGTTTTTGTTGATAGTCTTGTCTTGACAAAAGTCAAAATCTATATGAAAAAATAGTACTACATACCAATTTTCTGATGTTTTGATAAATAAAACAATAAAACTTTGTTAGAACAAAGTTGTGACTCGTCAAGACGCAGTTTGTTACATATCGATATACAGTCTTGAAAATTTTGAGTTAATATTCCATTTAGTTTCCATTTTATAATATTATTGATTCTCCTGCAAACTTTTGAAAAATCACAATACGTTTTTTTTAATTTTTAGGTGACGATACAATCGAGCTAACGTTTTCACACAATTCCCCAAGCAATTCTTTTTCGTATATGCTTGAGATCTCTTGTAGTATTTTTACACTGAAAGTTAAGACCCAGTTTAAGCATTAAAACCATAAACATGTGGTTTTCTGTTTACACTGAAGATATAATAAATTCAGGTTTAAACAAACAAGTTGTCCAATAAATTTCATCAGAATAAATTTAATCTCTCAGAGGAAATAGAAGTATCTATACTGCCACTCTCTTTGTTTCTATAAAAAACAAAAAATGTTGCGTTGCTTTTGGATTTTGTTTATATTTAGCAAATAAATATTTTAGAATTGTGGAAGTCATAATATTGTCATAAAGTCATAATATTTTAGACCAGTTTAAAAAAGTTTTTCTTGTGTTGCATACAAAAAAGTCATAACATAATAACACTTTTTCAGGCATGTTTTTGATTTGTCATAGAACAGCTCTAGAAATCCGAGTCGAAGGGCTGAACGGCGAGTCGGCGATAGTGTATGTGTGCCGACGTTACTTATATACGACTCACGGCTAAAAAGTTTTCATACCTATATGTCTGTGCATTAAATCATATTTTTATAACATAAGAAAATTAAAAGGGAACTAAATCTCCTTATGTCGCCGCAAAAAGAAATTATTCAGCTCATATCATATCATTCAGCTGATCGATGTTTGAAATATCATACTAAGTTATGACGGCTTGTTCACACTAGTCATATTTTTCATGACTTATGACTATAGTGTGAATCCCTCATGTCAGTATGAAAATCGTCGCAAAATGCAGTCCCTTTTCATGCATCTCTTCAGTCTTTGGAGCAGAAAAAATAAGCAAAGTGACGAATTCCGTGACTCAATGTTGAATGTAATCAAGATTAATGGGCCAAAGTTGTGCACTTTAGTTTTACACCGCTCCCAAACAAACTAAAGATGTCAAAAAAAAGGAACGAGAATTAGCTAAACGATTTTAAAAACTAATGTAAGAAGTAAAATATTCTTAGGACAGTGGCCCGTTTCTTAAAATTTACAACTTACAAACTCACAAGTAAAATACTCATAAGACCATAATAAATTTTTTAAAAGTATTTTAGGTAATTTCACCTGTAGATTTGTGGCTTGTGATGTTGAGCAAGAAGCCCCAGGGTTCTGTTTCTGAAACCATGAGCTCTCCAACTTAGTTCTAAATATATTGAGATCATTCAGTAATAAAAAATTTCATTTGGAAAGGTAATTGTGCAACTCCACGCAACATGTTGCCCAACTTAGTGTTTGATGATAGAGCCAATTGGGCCTCGTATGGACGCATGTGTCAATGACATGATAAAATACGCCCGAGTGATGTTCTACAGATGTACAGAAAGTCTTCTAGTTTTAAGTGTCTGAATATTCTTAAACTATGTACCGTGCAATCAAAAGATTAATTGCGGTTTGACTGTGTGGATTTCTGGAGTTGTTGCGTCAGTGAAATTTAACGACCATTGAAAAAGTAGAATTCTATCACTTTCGTTCGTTCTCAGTTGTTGAAGTAGAACGGAGCCGTTTTTATTTTGCTTATTCTGTAAATACTAGAGTCGCGCAATAGTAAAAGTTCGACAAGTAGGCATCTGCAATTGGCATTCAAGATTCTTGAAATTGAGGAAAAATAAGAATTGACTTTTCGTATTGTCTTATACTCGTTAGACAACGCATTTCGTTTTCCCTCTTCCAGCCAATTAAAAATCTTGTTCACCTGAGTTTTGAGTGTATGTGCATGTCTGCAAGTATGAAATAAAAACGAGAAAGAAACATTTTGTTGTTGCTTTTCCACTTGAATGCTTTTCTTAATTAATTTTACATTGTGCATATTTAATGACTTCTTTGTATACAGCACAACAGCAACTTTTTAAACTGGTCGAAGATATTATCACTTTATGACAATCTGACTAAATAGCACACAGTGTGAATACCCCAAATATAATTGAAGTTTTATGTTTCATATTTTATCTCAATTAAAGTTGGGCTCATTGTATATAATCAGAACTTTTAAGAAAAAAAAACTGACATATTCAGGTGTTCAACTTTTCAAGATGCAAGTGCACATGTATACGAAATAGATATCAGTCAATAAATTCAAAGCTTTTTATAACAAAGAGGAGTTAATTTATTCGAATTTTCTTAATTATTTTGTAAGTGCACAGCAAAATTACAGCTTTGAGACAAACAACAATGAACATAAATTTTACAGAACAAAAAAGATTTGTAATAGATAAAGAAGTGTTACGTTGACTAGAAAAAAAAAAGTTTATAAACTTAATTAAGTTAGAAAGGATTAACTTTTTATTAATAAATTTTCCAAACAAAGTACTTTATGAAACATATTAAACTATTTGGAGAGATGATAGGACACGAAAAAAATAATAAAATGGCAAAACAGCGGTTTAATATCAGTTTAGTATCGATGCAGTTACTGTATAAAATTTACTAACAAAAGCTTTGCAAATATTTTTTTTTATTTTTTATTTTTATTTACAAATTTTGTCTATGGATGTTATATCCGTACAGACAGTTTAATAAATGTAATAACATATAGTAAAAAAAATATAGCATACAAGCTTATTGATTGTTTAACAAGATAATAACTTATCTTCTCTATAATCTATAATATTATAATACTTATTAAATTGACAACACATCCTTCTAAATGGGTCAGCATTTCCATAATTTGATCTGAAGTATTTAATTGACAGCAATTCAAAGTGTCGAGATGGACGATAAGGAACATTAAAAGAAATGTTGTCGAGCAGGAAAACAGAAAAAATATCTCCATTAATTAAATTAAATATAAACGACACATTCAACATAGTCCTTCTTTTTTAAGGCTTTTAAGAGTTGGAAGTTTAATAAGAGCAAGACGGCTAGTGTACGAAAGCAGATCTAATAGATTCCATTGTAGACCACGAAGGCAGAATAACAAAAATTGCTTTTGTACAGACTCAATATAATTGTTGTGAGTCATATATATATATAGGATCCCAAACTATAAAATAAAAACTATTATCATATTTGACTAGGCAGCCCATTAAGTGGTGCTACAAAACTACACATGAGTATTGGTGGTTAAAGAGAGGCGGCTTTCGAAAATAGCATTATTCTACTTTGTTGTGTGAGAAGAAGTAAATAGACGAAATATATAACAGATGTGAAATATATCTAATCGCTGAGTCGAAAAATAGTTTTTAACACAAAACTTTGAAATTTACCTAAAAACAGTTTTACAAAGAAAATTATTTAATTTTTCTAAAAATGTAAACAATTTTTGAGAAAACTATAGTTTTGGTTGTATATAGCGGACTTGGAAATCCTGTGAATTTTAGCCGATTCGAACCGGTCGATTTCAAGATATTTTACAAAACTTACAAAAAGGAACAATATGTTAGAATAATCTAATCAGCCAAAAACCACGTACATGGTTTTGCGAATTGTCGTTTTAATAGTCTTTAATTTTCGTGCTGATTCTTTTTTCCCAAAAGTTACATTAAAATTCAAAGTGATCAATTGAGGGGTTTTAGCTAGTTCCTATGCGCAATTCACTGGGGCTAATGCAGATCATCCGGCAACCTTTACCCAACATTTCTTAGAATAACTAAAGATATTTATTCCAAACTTCCACATTAATAAATGAGAAGCTTAAAAACAAACATCAAGGTCATAATAAGAACTCACTGATCACCTTGCCTTTTTAATTTTCTTACGTTTTTATTTCATTCTACAATTGGTTGGCTTTTTTCCTACTCTAATTATAGTTATAAGAAAAATAAACAAGAACAACAACTAATAATTGTTTTAATGTAAAAACAATTTATTTAGAGTGTTGACAACATAAGTTGTTTTAGCGCGGGCACTCGCTATTTGAATTAGTACACCTATTCAAATCACCGCAAATCGGGTCAAAATCGGTTAATCTGCATCGGGAACGAAAAATTTTAAGAAAAGTGTTTTATATTTAAAAAAAACTCCGAAATTATATATCTGATCAGTTAGTGTTTTTATAGTGATCGAACACTACATCAAGCGCATAGCGTGGGAATCGGTTGATTTAAAAATGAAACTAACACCATTTTACCTAGAATTGTAAAAAAACCAGAATACGAAAGCCTTGCAGTCAAAATTAGCGGAAAGTTACAAGGGAGGGTCAACTATATTCCGTGATAGACATTTACAAAGACTGATCAATCATTCAAATCTACTCCCAATTAATTTTTTGAATGATAGTGATGAAATAAAGACACTGAAAAGATACCAAGTACTTGATCAATAAGCTAAGTTCATTGTAAAATTCAATAGATCGCAAATAAAGAAGAAGGAAAAAAATCATTAGACCCAATTTCTGAACTACGTGAATAAATTTATATATATTTTCAAAGCAAATTTGGACAATTTCGAAACGTTCTTCTGACGTTAAACGAGTCATCATTCAAAATTTATGTCAGTTTTTAATCAGAATTAGCGCTGAGTAACTAAATAATTTTTTAACTAAAATTTAATTGTATAATTGAGAAAAATTCAATCTGCGGAATATATTTTCTCTACAACAACTTCGCAAAACTATTTGCTCTCTGATTTTCGATTATTTTCATGCAGTAATTCAAAACTTAAAAATTAATAGACCAAACAGCGAAAAAGAAAACCTATAAAATTACCGGCTAAAGAAGCTATTCTGTAGTAGAGCTTTCACTGCACTTATTGGTTTCGCAACAAGTTTTCTACATCAAAATAATTATAACTTGTTACATCCTACAGTTTATAAAATAACTGGATTTCTTATCTTTTTTTTAAGTGTTTTTATTTTCTCTTTTTTGTTCAGAAGATATAAATAATATAAACTAAACTAAACTGTCTTACAATTATTCTAAGAAAAGTGTAAAAGTTGTAACCAACTTTAAAAAGTAAATAACGAAGCAAAAAATAAAACCGGTAAAAATATATCTACAACTACCCAGTATGGCATTAAGAGATTCAACTTGAAAGAAAAGAAAACAAAATGAATCTACGATCAACTAACAACGAAAGAAAAAACATCATATATAAATTAAATTTTCTTTAAAGAGTACCAAGAATTTAATGATTTTCAAATTGCTTGTTAAGCAGTGAAACAACAAAAAAAAAAAACTGAAGAGAAAAATATCTAGTAAATGGCCATGACAGACACAGTTACTCATTCCTGCCATAGTTAAAGATATAAAAAAGTTACAAACCATAAAATACAGCAGCAGCCAGCCAACAACCAGCAACAAAACAAACATAAAAAAATGTCAACAACAACAATTACAATGGCATTAACAACAAAGGCAATGATCTTTTAACGGCAGACAACAAACAACAGCGAAATGTAACAATTCAGTGACATAAAAAAGTAAATGAAAAATTAAATAAAACAACTCAACCAAATGATTCAAATATTTTTTTTTTCAATAAAAGAAAAATAAAATAAATGAAAGCAAAATCCTCTTTATAAAAACGCCGACTAAACGAACAACGAGAAGTGAGCCTTAAAATAAAATTTAAAAAAAACTGCATTCTGGACACAAAACAAAAGATTACAAAACCATTAAAAGTAACACGAAATAATATAAAATTAAAAAAAACCCTGAAACAAAATAATTTCAAGTTCAAAGTACAAAATGAAATTCTGTATTTAAGTGTTCTTATTTTCATTCAACACGGTAAAATATTTTTCGCTCTTTTTATATTAAACTCTCGCTTTAGTATAAAACAATAACGAAAGAAACATCTTTACAATCAGCTTTATTACCTGCAGCAAAAACGTTAACAAAAAAGCAACGAACCAACCAACACCATCAAACCAGTGGCTGCTCTTTCGTTCTTCATCTGTTGTCAATCCTTAAGATTCTTCATGGATCTTTTGCGTTTAAAACAAAATTTCAACTACAATAAAAATTCCTTTGGATTTCAATTTAACACCGTCTTCAGCAGCTTTAGTTACCAGCAGCAGCAAGAACAACAACAACAAACACAACACATCAATTATAAAATTATCTTAATTTTTTTATACAAAAAATTTCATCAGCTGAAGATCCTTGGATTGCTTGAACGCTCTTTATTATGTCCACAGCAAAGGATAAAATAAATTTTTAAAATGCTTTGAGTTGTAACGCAACAACTGGTCGCCGCTCTGAAAGTGGGTATAACTGCAGTTTTTTAGGTAAAATTTCTCATGGTATCATTAAGATCTATTATTGGAATTATTTGTGATGTTGGGTTCATCAGAAAGCTTTTTATTTCCCTTTTTTGTAGCACCACTTACCAACACATGAGTACATTAACCGCTCCTTTGCTGGGGAAGCATTGCACAATGGGGCGTACAAATATATTCTTAGCATTAATATATCTAAGCTATTACAGCTCGATATAAAATATGTTTATTTGAGTCTGCGATATGGCGGAAGTTGCCCTGAAGCTTAAACACTTAGATGAAGAAACTGTAATACGGCTGCAAGTTGTTGGCCGTGCTTCTTTTGTCGATGTAGTCAAATGAAATTAATATCTGTTTTCGTTAGCGATTATGGGCAGATCCAGTGTTGCTAGTGCAGTAACAATATCTGACATAAATGAGAGCTTGGAGGTATTTTATTTCCCAAAACATTATTATTTTGGTGGTGTAGTTTTCAAAATATTTCAACAGCTGACTACACGACAACAATTAAAGCCAACAGCAGTTCTTGTCGTGTAGCTGCAGAAATCTAAGCGTTTATAACTTTGAAGAAATAAAATCGAGTGGTATGATGCGCTGGTTGACCATAAATGAAGTTAATTGGGATAAGTCTCTTCTATAAGTAGTTCCACACAGTATGACATTTGATATTAACGCAAGCAAAAAACGATATTGTGTACCGTGTAATAAACAAATCTACATGTAATTATCCCAAATTTTTTATGTAGATTGAAACGGAATTATTACGAGTAGTTTAAAAAATATTTTGTCGTGACTTGAGCCAAGAATATTTGTAACGTCGCATTTGTGTTGTCATTTACAAATTTAAAGCTTGGAAGAAAATGCCACACAGTACTTGAGATAAATTAAAAAAAAATTTTTCATGAATTTTGGTTTGGTTCTTTTCAAAGTAGGCCTTCTTTGATGTAATAGAGTTGTACCAGAGAATTTTTTTCAGTCCTTGAGGCAGTTTTGCCGCACTTCTTAGTACAGCGGGACGACTCTTAGCAATGGCGAGTGAACGGGTGCAGTATCGTGACGCAAAATCCATAAAATGGTTTTTGAGAAACTACACGATCCACTTATCCTTAGCAACTTCTCTAAGAGCGATTCCACGATTCTCAATAACGATTTGGGTGCTGTTGACTGAAGAAATGAACGGAAAGACTACGATTGATTAGATTTCAAATTCGAATATGGTGTCGAAATTTTCTAAATTTCATAAGTGCAGGATTGTGTTAATTGTTGTCGCAATGACGAAGGCGATTACCACTGTCATGTACTAAAAGAGCAGAATACAGCGCTTTCCTTCGTCGGTACCTGTAGCTAAAAATTCACGGACGAGGTAAACGGTTGAGCCTAATTTTAATCACGAATCTGTCGTAACCTGTGCCTCGTTTCTGTAACTGATGTGAGAAGTTCTCACATCGAAAAACTAAATAATTATGGTTGTCTAGCTTTTTATTGTAGAGTTATCCATAGAATAATATATTTATTATTATAAAAAACCAAAAAAATTTTAAATGCCCTAAGAAATATATTCTGACTTATCCTGTGTTTCACAGAGTGACGACAATTTTTTCGATGCGAGAAGTTCTCACTTCAGTTACAGAAACGAAGTGATAGCACTGGGTTTTGTGCTATTCAATGTTTTTAAATCAACCGATTTCGACGTGATAAGCTGTGATTGAAGTAGTTTTTGATTAACATAAAATAATCGAGAACACTTAGTGACCAGATACAAAATCTCGGATTCAAAAAAGAATTCCTTGTTCGAATTTTTTCGTTCACGATATCTCACGAACAGAGTGACGAGGTTTTCAATGACAGAAGTGGTTTTAAAACGTCCAGAGCTGATTAGTTTGTGGATTTGATCAATGAAGCATTTTGAAAGCTACTCTAAAGTAACCACTTCAAAAAATGCTTTTTGTCTAAGTTAATTTTTTAGAATATCGGGAAAACGAATGGTTCGAATCAGTTGAAATTCATGGAAAATCTAAGTTTAAGTACGCTCTGCAGAACGCTACCAATTTGGTTATGCGAATCAGCCATTCACAAGCTATAAGTAGCTCACATACACACACACTTCCAACAGACATAGCGACGGGATCTCAAAATTAGTCAGGGGAGCTTCTTAAGGCCCCAAAACGTAGAGATCTGATGAGAATTCGATTTTTGCAAATCGGGGCAAAGCCAACAACTTCACAATTTTGCAAATTTAAAACTTTCCCAGCGTATAGATAAAAATTAATGGTTACAAAAATTTTCAAATATATGCATTCAAAATAATGTTTCACAAGATTTAGATTGGCAAAGAACAGTAAAAGTATTGAAATTCAAAAATTCTTTTATGTACTTAAAGTTATTATCTTTCAAATTCACAACAAGGCTTCTTTGCGCCATTTTAGTTTTAATAATTCCTGAATGGAATTTATGTAAGATTTTTGTGCGACTCAAGAAATTTTATATCTCATACTAGATTCACACAGTGGAAAGAGATTTCTCGCTGTTAAACAGAGTACAAAATCTTTGATTGTATACTGGGAAACATAAAGACCCCAACTTCTTCTATCTGTGGCCAGGTCTGTAATACGAAGAGTCCACCTTCACTCTATTAATTAAAGTTTATTAACATAAAAATTTCTTCGGTTTAGAACAATGGACTTATCGAACAAAGAATCTTGTTTATTTCAATTCAACTTTCTCAAATTACAAAACGCATAAGAACTTGTAGTTATTATCCAAAATTCTTCTGCTTGTGTCATTAAGCGAGACGAGTATGTGTTTGTACTATAATAAGAATTTCCTCTTAACCAAGTTAATGATTCTAAGAACTACTTGTAAATGCTACTAAGGGAAAAATGAACAAAGTTATTCAGTTGACCATCATACACATTTTAAAATGTTATAACAATAAAAACAAAACCAGCTAAATAAAATAGCCTTTATGGCCACATAATATTCTCAACATTAAAGCTGGACTCTTCGTCGTTGCCAACATTATCAGTTAACACGACGTTATGCTCTCTATGAAATGAAATAGAAGACGAAATAGTTATGGTCCGCTCACATTAAAAATATATATTTTTTATAGCATTTTTTATGCTTGAATTGTGCTTGGCAGAATGGATGGACGACTACTTTCGCCGCTGCTGCTATTTTCCGCTTTCAGCTCTATAAATAAATTGATAATGAAGGGTACTTCTATGAATAAATATATATCCACTTTTGCAATTTTTTTCCCATTCATTTTGTACCACATTTGCTCACACACACACACTTAGTCATTGGCACATTGCAAATTACGTTCAACGGATGGATACTTTTCTATCTGAGAATTTGAGTAGTTATTGAATGCGTTGTTTAATGCGTCCCATTATTGTATTCAGTACTTTTAAGTTTACTTCTTTAACATTTAATTAAAATAAAGAAATCAAAATTATATAGTCTGCAAAAGTTTTAATATTTATTAAGGAAACTAAAATGAAAGAAAAAAGTGAGTATGAGTGGTAATAATGAAATTTATTATTATCTTAAAAGTTTTCTTTCCGCATCCACGGACTGTGGATAGTGGGACGGCCAGTAGATACATTGTCTATCTGCGCATTAGATAACCAGTTTCTCGTTGGTTTTGATAGTACAGACACGAAAAATATGTCCAATTTTCCATAATCCTAAAACATCATGGATAGAAAACGGCGAAAATAAACAATCACTGTAAATAAACAAGTTGGAATATCTGAAATCTGCAGCCCCGGTACCGGTATCGGATTCAAATGGCTAATCCCCACCTCATCAAATAGATTACCAAAAACATAAGTAGAAATAAAAGTGATCTCTATCTGTCAATGACTTTGAACCGTAAATCACCCACACGTTTCGGACCTTAGAGTATTCGAACACTCTTAGAACCAACGAAACTTATGGTGTTTTCTTTTCTGCACAAAAAATGTCACCTTGTTAAAAGGTGCATGCATAAAAAATATCTTGCCAAACCTGTAATAATGCAATTTGTTATTTCACTAGCACAAAACACAATTTGTGGAGAAATGTTAATAAATTTAACATTTCATCCTCATCAGAAGAGGAGGATGAATCCAGCAATTGACTAATTGCCATTTCTGCACATATAATTGATGCGGCAATATTAATATTTTTAACTTTTATTAAACGGTTTAGAATTGTTAAAAATTTCCTTTTTTTTGTTTTAAAAAATTATAAAAACAGTAATAATTGGTTGCCAGACTGCCAGTTTATCGACCCGAAGCTTTAACGATTTTTTTATATAAAGACTTCTTTGAGCGCAATTTCAAAACTCCAAATCCTGTAAGATTTAATATCACTTAATGTAATGTTTTCTCATAGTTGTTATATAAAACAGTAGAGATATTAATTTTAAAATGTAACTTTTTACTTAGTAATTCTAGGCGATTTCTTTCCAAATTCTTCTGGTAACACTATTAATAAACAAAAGTCAATTACTTTTCAGGGCACTATCAACACTGTCGATTTTTATGGGGCATATTATGGCCTTTCACCATTATTGAGGGAGATATTTTTTGAATCAAACACACTACCCTTTTATAGAGCAAAACATTTTTAAGAAACGAACACGAAATTACTCTTTTTACATGGAAATGTAGAATATTTTTGTAGAAAAGAAAACACCATTAATCAATTAGCCCCATTGCTAATCTTAATCAATGCTATAAAATTGGTAATCCTAAACAAATTTTGTTCTGAAACCTTCTTTTGAAATTGTTTTTACTTTAATCACTTGCAAAATACCTGAATTTAGAAATTTTGTTCGGTATGCACATATCGAGTTTGTAGATACTGGTGGGCCATCTTTTACAAGTCACATAAGTGGGAGACATTATTAAATTAAATATCACGCGGTAGTAAAGAAGGAGATATATGACGCTTACGATTTATTAAATTTCAAGCTTATAAACTTTCACTGCCTGGAACGAACTTTCACTGCCACAAATTCCTGCGACATCATCTTCGGCTGACGGTATCACGCTGGAAAAGCGTAAGGCAGGCTGTCGGAAGTAGTTAATTATTGTCCAAATGGAATACTCAAGTGATATGACGTTGGCAAACAGTTATGGGATAAAGGTCAATAATACTATTGATTACTTCATTTGGTTCTATGTTTACATCATTATGTGTAGTGCTTCTCCACCGATTTCTCCGTTATTCAAATCATCTGCTGCATCAGCATGTCAAATGTTCTAAGTATCGGCAGATTCAATTATTTCATCTTCTTTAATTTCGAAATTTCACTGGAAAAATACATATCACCCCCACTATCTGATCACGCATTGGAAAAAAATACTAGAAGATCACGAGCATCACGCGTCATATCAAAAAAATTCCATAAAAAATTTAAAATTTTGAACTCCAGAAGCCTGGTGACTCTTCCATTAACCAACCAAGAAGGCTATGCAGGATTAAGGTATTTAATACATACAATCTTCTTCTTCTTAGTCTCTGTGAAAAGAAATAGGTCACTATGGCATAATGACTTACAAAGACGACACATACTTCATGTATGTGGATTCCGGCGTCGGAATCCATTTATCTATGGAAGCTAAACCGGCATAAGTATCGTGGAAGCCTCTGCTGTCTGAGTTGTATTCAAGCGTTTGAAATGAATTGACGTACGGTTTATTTATATGTGTTTTTTAACAAACGTTTTGTAAGCTTCAACTGTTTGGTAACTACTTTAAGTTTCATATGCCCATAAATAATAATTTTAAATTTCTTATGCCTACGGCAACTATCGATTAATAAATCATATTTTTGTTGCTGTAATGCGCAAAGTATTTCTGGAATATTAAATAATCTCCCGCAAAATGCGAACTATTTAAGCGTGGCACAATTAAACAGGATACACTTATATAATTTTTTTCGTTGAAATAGTTAATAAATTTTTTTCTGTGCATCATTTGTTTGTCTAATTCGAAATTTTCTTTAAAAATTAGAGTAAAATTTTCATATCCTCGTATCAAAGTTTACTTCCGTACAAAAATCTCAAAAGATATCCTTTAATTGTTTGGGTATATACATTTTCAGCTTTTTCTATGCGAGTAGATCATAAAATAATTACAGCCATCATGAATGCCTACGACAAAATAGTTTCAATCATTAACACACAATTTCGTTAACAGTTAGCAATCATTAGAAATAAGCAACACTTCGTTAAGGTGTTCAACACCTTTATAAAAGCAAATAAAAACTGTCTAACTGATTTTTTCCCTCTTATTTTCAACAACAAAATATATTAACATTAACTTGTCTCTCCAGTGTATTCTCTGGAGTATAAAATTCAAACAAGTAAAAGTGCTAAATTCGGCTGTGCCGAATCTTATATACCCCTCTCAAACGTACGTCTGGCGTTACAAATATTTTTAAGTATGTACCAATTTTGTTTTTCTTAAGTTATAAAATAGTTCTAGTTAGCAAAAAAAAAAAGAAAAGGAAAAAAACAACGTTAGTTGCCATTTTGGTTACTGTTATGTATAAAAAAAATTTCAATATCCCAACCCTGGAAGGGAAATTAAATTTGTCTTATCAATGGAAATCTTCTTGATGTAGAAAGCGGTTTTAATCAAGGCAAACATAAAATTTTTAAACATTTTAGTTAGTACATGTACCACAAAACACCGAATCTGCCAAAAAAAAAACTTTTAATATCCCATCCCTTGCAAAAATTTTTGTTATAATAGACAGAATTGGGAAATTGAAATGTTTTTTATACATTAACGTAGCCAAAAAGCAACTAACTTTGTTTATTTTTTGCTAACTAAATTTTTTTTATAATATAGGAAGATTATATTTAGTATCAAAAATAAAAAAATTAAAATATCGAATCCAGGGTTGGACAAGTGCAATATTTTATGGTATTTAAAAATGACTAAAACGGTTACAAATTTAAAATTTTTTTAAAATAAAACTACTTTCTACCTCATGAAGACTTGAATTGATAATAAAAACAAAAAAATATATATCTTCGCTTCCAGGGTTGGGAAATTTAAAGTTTTTTGGTACATACAATATATTGTAGTACACGAAAGTGACCAAATTTTTAAAAGTTTAAGTTTTTCTTTAATAAAATCGCTTTATACATCATGAAGACTTACATTTGTAAAAAAAAAAAAAAAAATAAATTTCGCATCCAGGAATGGGAAATTGAAATTTTTTATGTATTAATTTTTTATGTATTAAAGTAAAGAGACAAAAAACGTCGTTTTTTTTACTAATTAAAACAATTTTTTATTTTAGGAAAAACGAATTCCAGGATTGGATAACTGCAATATTTTTTGGTACATGAAGGTGACCAAAATGGTTACAAATTTTAAGTTTTCTTTAAATAAAACTTTTTCACGCCTCATAATGAGCTGCATTGGTAAAAAATATTATTTAATTTTTTAACTGATACGAATTTTGAAAATTAACCGATTCCTATATGATAACAAGTGGCGGATGCGTTTTTCGATTCCTGTAAGAGAATAGAACGCACTAATTGATCAGATATATAACATTGGATTCTTTTAAACCAATTTTTTTTTATTTATTCCGTTCCCGATATCTCACGAGCGACTTGATCAGGTGTGCGGTGACCGATGTGGATTCCCAATATAAATTAATAAGTTTGTTGAAATAATCGGAAAAGCCACTTGATTCCAAAATAATTAAAATCTAACGGTTCAAATCGCTTCCAATTCACAGGAATTCTAAGTTTGAGGGATTTCTCTATTTGAACAAGCCGTTCAAAGATATGACCATACACGCACACGCATATACATACGATCACACACTCGCACATATACATAGAAAAGGGCCTCAGAAGTAGTCAGAGAAGCTTTCGCCGACTTACAATGAAAACTCGATTTTTTTTTCAAACGGAGTTAAAACCAATAAATTTCCCAACTTCGATTTTCTTAGCTGGAAGCTAAAAAAGTAGAAGAAATTCAAGTTATGGTATAAATATATAAAATCAGTTTCTGAACAATCATAGATGTTGTTGTCGCAGCCAGGCGCGACACACGATAGCTTTTGACTTTTGGTGTAGCATACAAAAAATTACGTTCAAATGATAAACATTTCGATCGATATGAATATTTTTTGTTTTTGCTTCTTCTTTGCAATGCCTGGTGAAATGGCTATAAAGAAGATTGTGGGTTTCTTATGCAGAAACATCATGAATCATTTCGTAGCCATAAACTTAACTTCTTTCACAAAATTTTGTTGCAGTCGTAAAGCTTTCATTTTGTATTCATATTTTACATAAATCCACTGAAACATTGTTGTAAATTACAATTATGAAGTTAAATTTTGTTGTTTTTGTGTGCTCACAAACAAAATTTCCCATTTACTGCGACTGTCTGTGCCAAAAGCACAAGTGTAACGTAGTAAATAATACGAGTTTTAATAATACGGTATTACATTTTTTAAAAAAGAAGAGAAAAATTATATTTTAAAAGTATACCTGCACACACTTTTATAAAATTAAAACGGTGGCAAACAAACGAAAAAGCAACGACGACTATCCAGGATTCGTTAAACAAAACGAGATATCGATCTGCAATAAAAAGTATCCAATTTACACCTCTTTTGCCGTTGTCGTTTTATTTAGCCAACATTTATTTGAATAACAACTGGTATTTATTATGCTGCATTAATGCTCGTTGCCTCGCTTATTTTCATTTTTAGTTGCACTTCATTGTGTTTTTTTTTTTTTTTTTTTTTTTTTGGCTTCTTCGGTTCAGTATTAAATGTACTACGTGGCAATTGTTAACACAGAAACGGGTTTTTGAAAGCCGCTTGGCCATCTATTGTATTGCTTTCATAAGATTTTAAATTTTATAACTTTAGATGGAGTTAAAGTAAAAAAAATTCCTGTGTTGCAAAGCAGAAAACTTATTATATTTTTTTTAGGTCTATAACAAATGCCTACAGCACTTTTTTCGATAAACGAAGGATCGCCGGGAAGAGCACTGCAAATGACCTAATTTTAATGCTTCAGGAGTGCGAAGAAACACATATTTCAAAGTACAGGTATATCTTTTAAATGCATTTAGCTTATCAGAGATCATGATAAAAAAACATTTTGAAGAAAAATTAAGAAATTTAAATATCG
The DNA here is from genome assembly GCA_963675445.1 of Linnaemya vulpina. Classification (NCBI taxonomy): domain Eukaryota; kingdom Metazoa; phylum Arthropoda; class Insecta; order Diptera; family Tachinidae; genus Linnaemya; species Linnaemya vulpina. Next base: position 65,349,629 of record OY776278.1, on the reverse strand, counting down.
AAATAATTGCAAATTTACGGCTGAAAACTTATTTCAGTCAGAAAAGTTTTCATTCAGAAAGCGTAATAGCTTTTGTATATATTTGCTTCCCGCTAGGAAAATTGAGCACTCATCAGATCTCGACGTGTTGAGTGCCGAAAAAGCGCTATTGTCACTATATCTGTAAACATGTGTATGTTGTGTAAGTACGTGGCCGGCTTGTAATCGATCTTATATATCCCATGATATATAAGACGGGTTTCACAAACTAATCAGATCTTGCCATTTAAAAAGCGCTTCGTTCACCGTAATCGATTAATCAGTTCCTAAGATATTAAAAAAAAATTTTATTAATTTGTTCATATTCTAATTATATTGAGAGCGGAATATTTTTTATAATCATCAAACCAGTTGAACGGATCAGTACTGAAATCGAGGCAGCTATAATTTTTGTCCAATCATAATTGCTTTGGTTGTTGTAATATTTTATTTGTGGACTTAGTACGGCAACCTCATGCGAATTGGCGAATTTGAGGTTCGAAAGAACTGAGCTGTCAGCCTTTGATATTTATTCAGCAAAAAGTTGATAAATATTAACCATCAAACGTTACTTATTTAAGTTGTGAAAATTTGTTACCTGCAAATTGGCTTTTTAAAAACTGAACGAAAACTATGCATTTTAAACCAAAATCATCTTAAGTGACGAGTGGCCTCGTCGTTCTTGTGACTTAGCGCAGACTTCTGAGGCCATTTGAAACAAATCACAAACAACTGACTCTCTGAAAGATGAAACTCGACGATATAATCGAAGCTCTGTTAGAAATGCTAGACACGTCCTATCCTCAAATTTTCCCTCCATCTATAGAATTGATTATCGGATTTATTTACCTTCATGGGAGGCCGATTTGATGGTACAACCACCCACCAGTTCTTAATCGATGTGTGGGAATTTAGTTGCTTTTACTTGAACTTTCCTATTTTTCGCTAATGTCAGAAGAATCCACTTTTATTTTATTATTACTTATTTTCATATCCTCTGTAGTCTTTATAATAGCCATTGACTTCGTGTGACTAAAATTATTTATTGTATAGACATTTTTTTAATGAATCTGAGCTACATTTCCTATTCATCAAATACAAATTAAGCAAACGGAACCAACGAAACACATATTTGTCTTGCATTTTATGAATGTATTTGTTGGAAATCACACGAACCTGATCGTACTAAACAGGAAGAGTAAATGGCTTTAAGACTATTTTCTTTACAGCGTATAACAAATGGGAAACAAATAAATAACTTTAGAAAGAGAGAACAACTTAAAGCGGCGCTTGGAAAGTAATTATGTAATTAATTTATGCCATTGCAGACCAGTTCTTGCGGCTGAATGAGAAAATTTATAAAATGCTAAATAATATTTTTAAAGAAATTTGTATGGCAATTAATAGATTAAAAAAAATAAATTATTATGAAAAAAAGCCAAAACCGCTTTAACAGCAAACAAAAATAGAGTATGAATATTTTGTGCTACATCAATGAAAATTGCCACAATCAATTATGACAAATTAATTTGAAACAAACTTGAAATAAAAACTTTGACCAACAGCCGCAGTTATAAAAAAAAATGTAAGAGTTGTTTTATTTATTTTCACATTCAATATCATATTAAAGTTTGCAACTTGGTTGACATTTAGGAACACTTCTTTGCTTTGCATCATGAAACAAATTATTTTAAATTTTTTTAAATTAATTTATTCTTGTTTCGTTTTCAAACGAAATCACCTTGTAGTTTTGCTACTTGAACAAAATGTTAAACGGCCTAAAGGACATGTCTGTAACTTCCCGCTAATTTTAACCGCAAACATATCGTTACATGATGTTTGTGCTGTTCTACGCCTGAAATACAAATTTTTCAGTTTTCAAATAAAAAAATTCACGAAGTCATAAGCGGTAGTTGATTTAGTTATCGATTACCACAAAAGAATCGAAAACACTAGCTATTCAGAAAAAAAACTACATTTTTTTTCGTTCACGATGTAAAACGAAGGTATTATACGACTTTGACCCGATTTGCGGTAATCGAAATGAATTTCAAATATCAAGACTTGATTTGTGTGTGGAATAAATGGATAAAGTTGTGCCAAAGTTATTGAAAAAAAAAACACAAATAAAAGGGTTTCTATTTAAAGTTTTTTTTTTTTTGAAATATCTAATCGGTGTGAATTCACAGGAAATCTAAGTTCAGAAACTAGGAACTGAAAATGACGATATCTGATGAAAATATTATTTATGCAAAACGGGGTGAAACGAATAACTTCCCTGCCATTGCACCAATTCGGCTGTGCCCATTGCGTTGTCGTTCACAATTCGTTGCACAGTATGTTGACCATGACGACCACAATCACTCCGCAACGCACAGTGAGACAGCCCTATAGTAACCGCGGCAAAAAATTGTTTTTGGCGTGTCGTCCAATTTGGATGTAATTTTCACAGTATATTAACAGATATATGGGTAACATATCCCTGAAATTTCAGCCTCATAACTTCATTACTTTTTGGTCTAGAGCAAGTCAAAGTTGAGGTATGCCAACGAGCTTGAAATATGTTAGTTCAATATGTAATATTCAAAAGCTTATTAATAAAAAACTATATAATAAATATAACTTTAAAGTATTTTTTAAATTAATTTAGTTATTGTAGAATGAGTAGATGAAAAAATAAAATTAAAAAAAAAACACAAAAAAAAAAATTCTTAACAACAGGATTGTGGTGTAAAAATTGAACATTTTGCATTTTCAATGGACTAGGAAATATAGAGCAGCCCCTCGCCCTAGGTGCAGACTTATATCAAATGAAAGATTGAAGTCTCAGCTTTCATTTGATGTAAAGGAAATATAGCAAAAGTTTGCAAAAGTACTTTAAACATACAAAAAATACGCAACGCGCACATTCTGTCGTTATACGTACTATGTTAGCATGCAATGGCATGTTTACAACTTTTTACTTTTATTTTTTTTAATTGTCACTCACTTATTGTTTATTATCTAAGAGAAGTAAAATATCTCAATTTTGTGAAAGTTTTCCAAAAGAGTTGATAGTGTCTGCTGCTAAAAAATATGAAAAGAGTGAACAATTCAAATCATTTACACCACAGAAAGCCCTCAGCCTTATAATTGATGCTTCATTATCAAGACACCAATATGATGTTTTAAGAAGCTCTGCAAAAGAAATTGGTTGTGATATATTCCCACACTATAGCAAAATGTTAGAAGTTAAAAAAAAAATGCTATCCTGCAAATATTAAGGTTGATGAACGTTTTAGCAGTGTTGGATTACAAGAATTACTTGATCACACTGTTTCAAGAATTTTTCAAACAAAAACAAAAAGTGAGATTGATGAGATTCCAAATGAGCTGAATTTAATAAGTAAATGGGGGTGTGATTGATCATCAGGGCACAGTGAATATCATCAACGTTTCACCGATGAAAATGTTTCTGATAAAAATATGATTTTAACATCTCTTGTTCCGTTAAAGTTAACTGATCTTTACAATGATTCTTATTTGTGTTGGAAAAATTCAGAACCATCTTCAACAAGACTTTGTAGGCCTATGAAATTCGAATATGTGAAAGAAACCTCCGATGTTATTAACAATGAAGTGGATCGTGTAAATACAGAAATTCAAAATTTAAAAACGACAGAATTCGAAATGTTCAACAAGAAGTTTGCGATATCTCATAGTTTAACTATGACGATGATTGACGGAAAAGTGGCAACAACAGTCAGTAAGAATTGCTCGATGGCTGTTTGTTTCATAGTGGAGCAAAACCTACTGAAATGAATAATTTGGAAGCGGTTATCTTGAGAACGAATTCAGCTGAAGCATTGAAATTTGGAATTTCGCCGCTACATGCTCCAATAAAATTCATGGAATGTATATTACATATCAGTTATAATAAAAGTTTTAAAGCGTGGAGGACAAATAAAGACGCAAAAGAACAGAAAGAAGCTGTTAAAACAGAAATAAAAAGAAATTTGAAATTAGTTCTGGGTTTAAAAGTCGATGTGGTGAAACAAGGCATGGGAACAACCAATGATGGTAATGTCTCTAGAAGATTTTTTGAAAATCCACAAATAACCGCTGACATAACTGGTGTAAATGAAGACTTAATTCACCGATTTAAAGTTATATTAAATACTATAAATACTAGTAAAAATATAGATGTTGGTAAATTCCATACGTATTGCATGGACACTGCAAAATTGTATGTGGAGCTTTATGGCTGGTATTACATGCCTATCACTGTCCATAAAGTTCTCATTCACGGCAGCAAAATGGTTTCTGAGGCCATATTGCCAATAGGTTTGTTTGCAATTTTTTTTAAAAGTATTTTTTAAATTTTATTTAATATTAACTCTTTTTTGCTACAGGAATGTTATCCGAAGAAGCGCAAGAAGCAATGAATAAGGAGTATAGAAACTGTAGGCTATTTCATTCTCGTAAAAATTCACGTATTTCTACGAATGAAGATGTAATGCACTATTTGCAAATATCATCAGATCCTTATATTAATTCATTTAGAATGAGATTGCAATTGAAAAAATTAGAATACCATGATGATGTTAAAAAATTATTGATAGAATGAAAAAAAATTTATATTTTATGATGATGTTAAAAAATTATTGATAGAATGAAAATAAAATTTCTTTTTTATTGCATTTCAATACGAGGTGGGCGTAATAATGGGCGTGTTACTGTAATTTTGGCATGAAACATTTTAAATGATATAAATTACAGTAATATCAAATTTGAAGGCTATACCTAAAATATTTTAGAAAAAATTGCACTTTTTATGTTGAGGTTGTATGGCTGATGGGGGTAAAAGTGGGCCAAAGCTCAAAATTTTTTTCCAATAATATTTGTAACAATATAGAATTCAAATATACCAAAAAAGAAAGTTATAGCTAAAGCATTACGGACAGTACGACATTTTACAAATTTTGATTGTATGGGAGGTGGGCGTAAAAGTGGACGAATTTTATCTTTTATTTTTTTTTTAACTGGAGTTGTTTGAAAAATAACCTGTGCAAAATTTCAGAACTCTGCAATGACTCCTAGTATTTAATGCCGGCGTTGTCTCACTGTGCAACGCTCGAAAAATGTCCATGTGTATTGACAATATTTGCACCTATTTTAAGTATTTTATCGCATCAGATGAGTGGGATATGCTAAGAATAACAATGCTTACGATTAATATATCAAGCAGCCGAAAAAACGCCTCCTGCAGATGTTGGAATTCTGACGTTATAACGGCGTCAGAGTTTTGTAGAGTTGCATGTTTTTAATGTTATTGTAAATAAATTGAAGTGGGAATTGAAAATGTAGAATTTACTTATAACAAATTAACCCAAGGATGCTATTGAGTGCAAAATAGTACTCAGAGATTTCTTTGTATAAAATGATAAATCTGTAGTCATGTTAAAAATCTTTTTCAGACGATCAACGATTAATAGAAACTATTTAAAGCTACTAAATTCTCTTTTACCTACGCATAATTATGCTGGGTTAACATGGCAGCTTGTTGCCACAATAAATTAAACAAGTAAAAGGGCTATATTCGGCTGTGCCTAATCTTATATAACCTTCACCATCATCCGTCTGGCATAACTTGCATATATTTTAAAGTACCAATTTTGTTCCTTCTAAGTTATGAAATAGTTTTAGTTAGTAAAAAAATAACGTCAGTTGCCTTTTTGGTCACTTCTATGAATAAAATCAGTAATAAATTGTCCACCCCTGATAGCGAATTTTTGATTTACCAATGCAAGTCTTCATGATGTATAAAGCTGGTTTATTTAAGAAAAACTTACAATTTTTAAGCATATTAGATGTTACGTGTACCACAAAATACCGAAGATACAAAAGCAAACTTTAAATTTCCCATACCTGGAAAGGAAAATTTACTTCTGTTTTGTTTTTTTACCAATGCAACTCTAATGAGGCACGAAATAGTTTTATATAAGAAAAACTTAAAATTTGTAACCATTTTGGTCACTTTCATGTACCATAAAAACCAACCCTGGAATCGAAATTTTTATTATAATTTTTTTTGATACCAATTTAGTTTTCCTGATTTAAAAAATAATTTTAATTACTAAAAAAACGACGTGGACCATTTCGCAAGAAGGCGGTCAAAAATATATAACTTTTTACCGGACTGGAATTTCGATACGTGTTTTTTTGTTTGTTTACTAGGTGAGACTATAGGCTTTAAGGTAAGATATAATCCTTTGCAATCGATTTGTTAGAAAAACAGGTTAGATTGACTTCAAACGAATTTTAATGGTTTGCTATTTTTGCTGCAAAAGTGACGTATTAAAACAATTATAAAAGTTTGTTTTACACACAGTCTGAGATTTTAAATCAAATTTACAACTTAAACATATTAAGATATTAATATTTTATCAGAGATTGCTAACCTTTGGCCTCTGTGAAACTTTTAATTCGAATGGTCAGAGGCTCGTTTTTCGAACAAGTTTGCGTTAAAATTTAGTTATTATGTAGCATAAACAATACAAACCTTGAGTAAATTTACTTTAGATAAAAAGGCTGTAATGAAGAAGACGTATGTTTCTTTTTGAGCTCACAGTGGACATTATATGGAAAATTTTATGAACAATTTGTAAATTTAAAATTGTCCAAAGTATGTACATTATATATTAAAACGATAAAAATAACGATGTTTTGAAGAACTATTATTACTTAAACAATTTTATTAACTTTTTTTCTAAATAGCCTTGATTTTCGTCTTTTAGAAGTAGTTGAATATGAATATTTTGTTTTTGCTTTTTTTTCTTCATTTTCCTTACTTTTTTTCACTGTTTCGCCTAACGGGCCAAAATCCATATCATAACATAATTTAAAAATATGCACCATATAACGTATTTTCGCAAATACGTATACCGCCTTAAAACTATCATTTTCTGGATTGGAATGCCTTAATTGGCTTGATGCCTTTTGGCATATAACGCAGTTTGACAAGGCTTTGGATTCAGTTAAGGCTTGTGCAAATTTTCCATCAATCATTGTGAGACACATTTTAAAATTTATTGCGATTTCATGATCATCAACTGTAATTACAGCAGGTTGAAGGGCACTAATTTGACCTTTAATTTTTTGACCTTCTTTAATTATGATATCTTTTGTTTCTTTTTTGAATGTAAATTGTATTGGTCTGCATTTCCATACATCAATTTCTATTGCTCTGCTGGTTGATGGCTCTAATCCGGTATAACTTTCTGTTAAGTGCAATGGAACGAAAGAGTTCGGACTAAAGCATAACTTTAGAAGTTATGCTCTACTAAGTGCGAAATAATAATTACTAAGTGGGAAAAAAATAAGTTAATTTCAAGAAGTTATAAACATGTTTCTTACTGCTTGTATAGCTAACAAGTTGGGCAATTATACAAAATATATTTTATTTAGAAATCTTTTAAAACAAAAAAGTTATAGATGTTTAAAAATTAAAAACATATTAAGAAATTTTTCATATTAACAAAATAATGAAAAGGTTAATTTTGAATCACCCTGTTCACTTTGATATAGTTAAAATAAAGTTTAAATTTTTTGGTTCCCGAGGTATGCAAGTGTGTACTTTCGAATAAACTTTTACATTTTAAAATCGGTGATAGTCAAAAAAAATAGTTTTGGCCGCGAAATGGTCCACTGTGCGTTGTTCGTCTTTTTAGTTACATGTATGTTATTATAAAAAAAATTTTAATTAAGGATGGGTCCTTGCAAGCGAAAATTAAATGTTTTGTTTTTGTTTTCAATGCAAATCTTGATGACCTATAAAGCGGTTTTATTTTAGAAAAACCTACGATTTTTAAACAGTTTAGTTATTGCAATTACCACAAAATACCGAATGTGCAAAAAAAAACTTTTAATTTCCCATCTCTGGATTTTTTTCTTAGTTTTTAATAGACAGTTGAGGTTTTCTAAAGCATAAAATAGGTTCAATTTACATACAAACAAAAAAATTATTGGGTTTTCGTGTTAATTTTGCTTCGAGAAATAGGTGTCAGCTTCCCAGCTCTGGAAGCGTTTTTCGAATTTCAATACCACTCTATTTAAGTTCATTTCCAATCCATCAGTCGAAGAACAAAGTCTCTATTGCTCCTGAAGCTTGGAAAACCCGATTTCACGTACCGACATCGCTATTCATAAGGATCCAGAATATATATGTATACACTATAGGGTCCCATATTAATATCGAAGATATTACACACGGAATGACGAACCTATATATACCCTTTCACTTATTTGTAAAGGGCATAAAAAAGCACATCACGTGTCAACTAAGAAATTTTGAAAGATTCACAAAATTTTGCCAAACGTATTAAGTTGCCAACACTGAATACAACTCCATCAGCCGGTAAATAATGCGCAAAATTTTTCTTGCTATCATTCTTGATAGACTCCAGATGACACCCTTGTCAGGTCGGCGATTTTCAAACCATCAACTCGTTATATAAATATAAAGCTATTTTAAGTATGTCTGAGAAAGTGTAGCGGCTTTCGCAAATAGCGCTAATCTAGTCTGTTGTTTATGTTGAAAGCTTCCTGGGTTATTCTCCATGTGTTGCGACCACTAGTCTAAGAAAAATAATTGAAGTCATGTCTTCTAATTCTTGTTTATTTGTTTTATTATTTTTCTTTCTTAATTGCAGTAGTAAAAATTTCTTACGTAGTAAAACAATAAATTTTGCAGAGATCCATTCGAATTTAAAGAAAAACAAAGTTATGCCAGTATGTGTTAAAAATACTGTTAAACTCTTCAGGCAGTTCCAAATCCCTTCACCATGCTGGCTAATAAGTGTCACTGTTCATTCCTTTTTTAAAAGTTATTTTCAAGCCTGATAAATTCCAAACCTGTTAGAATTTAGGTTAAACATCCATTAAATTCATCAACAACTTGTCTGTGTCTGTCTTACCATTGGAACTCTATTAAAGTCAATATTTCCTTTTCGAATGATTGTAAAATATAAAAGCGTGCTGATATTTTTTCACGATCCATTGAAGTGTTAACAATTTTTTCCATTGCCTTATAAAGAAATCCAATAAATACTGATATATCTTTGACAAACAAATGAAAATTATATCTGCAATGATTGTCTTGCAATTTCCAATTGATTTTCAGTTAATTATTATTGTGATCATTAAATTGCATTAGGAAAGCATTGTAAAATAATAAACTTCACTTGATAAAATGGCAACATTTGGTCACGTTTATGAGTTTTACATTTGTGTCGGTGTTTTATTAAAGAAAAAAATATTACATCTTAATTACATTTTCATGGCATTTACAAAATCATCACACCGCCAAGAGTCCTTAAAGAAATACAAGCATTCCAACAAAATAATCATACAACCTGCCAAAATTTCCTCTCAGTACAATAATTTGACAAGAAGAAAACTTAACAATTCATGATTAGATATAATAAAATTACCTGTTTTAAGTTGGCCAGTCTATTAGTCAGGCATCGTTGCCAACCAACTGTATGGCGGCCAACTAACCAACTTATCTGCGCACACGGATCACAACTGTCAAATAATTCAAAATGTCTGTCTAGCAAATCGTTTAATTTATTAACTTTAACCATTTCAAGCCGTTTCACCAAAAAGGAAAAATTGCTACGAGTGTTTTATAAGAAAACTTAAATCAACTGCCATCAAGTACGTCCGCCACTGCTTAATGGCGAATCGTGTTAAAAAGAACAAGAAACTTCGAATAAATACAATTTGAAAAAGAAAAACGCTTATTCATGTTAATGTGTAATTTAATTGATGTTAAACATTAGCGTGTTGACACGGACTAACTGGAACAAATAAAACTAATAAATATTTAAATAATTTTTGAAATTTTCAATTATTTTATATAGACCATAATGAGATTTGCATTTTGTTTAATTGAGTTTTAAAGCCAATGAAGGAGTATAACAAGTCAGCTGTCATTTAAGGAGTATTTGCGTGTTGTACGTGTGCATTTTAAGTAGTTCATTTGTTGGTTTATTTAATTGGCTGACAAATTATTTTCATGCATGTTAAGCGGTTAAGTAATTCTGGCTGAAGAGCCAGGGTAAATTTTTTTAACTACTGACAGTTAGAAATTTGTTTAGCTTCCAATTGCAGTTTACGCTAACGAAAATTGTTCCATTGCAGTACATAGAATCTGTCATGATGTGAAGGCATTCTAACTGCAAGAAAATATCAGTACACTGAAAGAATTTTGTTCATAGATTGTATGGACTTCGTCATCACTCCAATTAAATAATTCTTTCAAATTGAATCAACGTCACGTCTCGTTGGATTAATGACGCAAGCTTCGTTACAATCAGTTTAATTAAAACTTCTTTCAACAAATGGAATATTTTCATTGATACTATGAAATAATTTCATTGATACATTAAAGTAATTTCATCAATATGTGAAGTAGTTGCATTTATGAAATGTAATAATTTCATTGATAACATGAAATAATGCCACTGATTTTGTCGCACTAAAATGTAATTCACTTGAGATTTTTCTCATTCAATTGATTAACTGTTCAATTGTTTTGATTAATGAGTGATCGGGTAAGTCTATACGAGTCGTCAATACGTATAAATTTTGGATATCATCGTCGGAGAATTTTACAAGAAGAGAAATAGCAACGAACTTCTAAAGAAGTGAATTGCGTCGGAAATAATGGCTAAAATTTTGTTATTCTTTTACTATTAAATGCCGCGGTCTAAATTGAATACTTCCCCATGCAGGAACGCTTTTCATGCTGTTAACACTAAATTATTTCTCCTATGATAAATGGGTGACATTAAAACCGATTAGTATTTCAGTGCATTAATCACACTTCAGGCTGAAGACCATAATTCAAAAACTTTTATTAATTGAAGACATGAATTTCATTAAGATGTTAACATAAAATTTTGCTCTTTTCGTGCAGTTCATAATCGTTCCGTACATTTTGTTTGTATAATAATTTTTAAAGCCATATTTTAATTAACCAATTTTTAAACTTTCTCAAATTTTACATAAAATTTATGCATATTCAGCCTTAATTGTTTTTATGACTGCTGCATTAAACAATTACAAACACGTTTACTTTTAAAATCCAATCTTGACTGCTGCTAAAAACATTTTTATGCAAAAAAGAACAAAATTTAATTAAAATACTTGTGTGCAAACCACTGGCCACGCAAATATTTTTATATTATATTTTTAATGTGCCCATTTGATTAATAATTTTGCTGTTCCTTTGGGGCAGACAACTTTATAAAATGTCCAAATAATAAATTAAAACAAAAAACTGTGCTCATAAGAATAATTTCAAGATATAAATCAAATTTTCTGACACAGGATCATTAACCCTAAAAGACATTATAAGACTGACAGACAGACTCCATTAGTAAGAAAATAAAATAACCAAATGCCCCCAAAATAACGAGCATAACAAAAAGCAGCAACATTTCATTTTTTTAAGATGCGAGATGCTTTTATGCAACATGAGCACCACAAGCAACGAGCCAGTGAGCCAGCCATCCATATTGTTCGTGCATAACTTATCAAAGAATGCATGTACAAGTGTTGTATAGACAATTTGGGTTTCTCCTCCTCCTCTTCTTCATATATGCGCACTCTTGTGTTGCAAACGAACGGGTACGTGTATTTGTATACAACAAAATAATATTTTATTTTGTGCATATTTTTTAAAAACCGTAAAAGTTGCACCTTCAAAGTAATTTGCTGACATGCAGTTTTTTTTAAACTTTTTGCTGTTGTTCATTATTGTTACCTTTTTTGGTGTCAAATATTAAATATTTACGGCATGCAAACATTTTAAATAAATTTTTTAAACCTTTAAAAATGTTTGGTTTATTCTATAGATAAGAAAGCACCCTACAAAAATGGACGCCATCAGAAATTTAACTCTTATGTGTATTGAAATATTTATGAGGGATATTCTTCTTGAAAATATTTCAAAAAACATTATCAAAGGTTTCGGAACTTTTGAAAAATATAACTGAAATGCTGCAAACGCCAATGAAATGCAGGAATACGAATACTTAACCCACAACAAATAAATCTTCTTCAAATATAAACTTCAGTAAAGAATTATGTGGCCACTTGGCTTGAATTATATATGGGCCGATTCTTAATTGGAAGCGCTGAGATGTGAAATAAGATCTCCTCCATTCTATGGACGGGTGGAATAGTTATACGCATGTTGGTAATTTGCTTATAGCTCATAGTCGTATACAGTCGAATCCGGCAAAAAGAAATGAAAATTCACAGAAATTCTGCTCTGCTTATACGAGACTTCTAATAGATATAGATTGAAAACACTAAAAATCATGCTTTGTAAGAAAATCGGACTAAAAACCTAAAAATAAATGTTAAAATAAACTTAAAACAATAATGATTCAAAATCAGCGTTGTCAATTTTTTAATATCCAAAAGCACTGAAGCCGAGATAAAAGCGGGTAATTGTAGTAAAATATCGCCGAGTTTAAAATTTTTTAAGTTATAAAAAAATAATAATAATCGTAAAATAATATGTTCTTGAATAAAAATATAAATAAAGAAAAGAAAAATAAATAAGTGTTCTTCGTTAGTCGCATAATTGTACTTGTCCCCCTGTTTATTATGACTTTAAAGACATTTTAGAAGCAAATCGAAATGACTTTGTCAAAGTAAACATTCTCTGTGAAAACAATCTTGTTTATACAAATTTGGTTAAAACATAATTTTAAGTTTTGATCTTAGTTTTGAAAAAGCACAAAAAAAAATAAATTTAAAAGCACCAACTTCAAAATTTTCGCATCGACGAAGCGAAAATACTATAAAAACCACGAAAGGCAGGACAACGTTGACCACAATACGAGTACTATAGTGAAAATATACGAAAGTAGAACACAACGCATTTTTTTCGCAATAATAGTTGTGTTTGGGTTAATAATTCTTTAAACTTATTTCAAAGCTTATTTTTAATATTTTAGTTCGGTTGCTTAGATTGTATGCACATTTCTTTATAATATGCTTCCAAAGCGTGTAAAAATACTTACACATTATGAGAAGATAAGAACGTGAACCACACCAATAACAGCGAACGAGTGCAATGAAACGTACGAGTAAAATTATTAGTATACGCGTTGTAGCACAATTCAAAAGGAGAGTTGGGTGCATGCAAAATGCAAGTGAAGCTAATAAAAAGCATACATTATAATAAATTCTTCAATGCATGTAAAAATTATAAAATAAATTGGAAGCACTTTTTAAGAAAAAAAATACTAGAGCTAATTCCAAAATATACTTATTTTTGCAACATAAATTGTCTGCAATACATCCTTTGTAGTATGTAGGCTTGATAAAACTTATTAGGATATCATCATCGCTGCGTTCCACATTTTTATCCCATTCCATGTACGACACCTCTAAAATCGTATGTCTCAATGTTCTGAACTTTTTGTCTATTTTACTTCTTTTATTATTTATCGGAAAAAAATTAAATAAAATTTTAAGAATTAATTAAGATTATATATTTAATTAAGATTATATATTTTGATTTGATTTTAAGTAGGTTTAAAGCTAAGTTGAGTGCTGCCAAGTTATGAATTGGGAACAGCTGATAATGTGTGAAGAATGTACACAAAAATCTAAGAAATCTGCATTGCGACGCCACTCGTGGTAGTAGGTCTACAACGGAACTTCGGCGAACCACTTTTTAGACTTTTAAATTACGGTGCATAGATCCCATAGTATTTATCAATTATATCCTTGGTTTTAATGATCTTTTTATACCCTTCACAAAAAAATGAAAGGGTATATATAGGTTTTTCTTCGATATTAATATGCGTCCCTATAAAGTATATATACTCTGGATCCTTATGAATAGCGATGTCCGTCTGTCTGTACGTGAAATCGGTTTTCCCAAGCCCCCAGAAGAGCTAGACACTTCGTTCTTGGACTGATCGGTTGGAAATGAGCTAACATTGAGTTGTATTGAAGAATCATAAGGAGGGTTCCAGAGCTGGGAAGCTTACACCTATTTTTCGACGCAATATTAACACCGAAAATCAATTATTTTTTTGTTTATTTGTAATTTGAACCTTTTTCAAGCTCCTTAATTGTCTATTTAAAACTAAAAAAAAATTTCTAGGGATGGGATATTAAAAGTTTTTTATTTTGGCACATTCGGTATTTTGTGGTAAATATAATAAATAAATTGTATAAAAATTTAAAGTTTTTCTTAAATGAAACGGTTTTATATATCATGAAGATTTGCATTGATGAAAAAAAATTTTAAAAATTAAAAATTCTCAACAGGGTTAGAAAATTTAATTTTTTTAAACTTTAAAATAACCAAAAATTAACGAACGTCGTTTTTTCCTGGATAAAATAATTGTTTATTCTGGCAAAATAAAATTGGTATCTGCAACATTTTGTAGGACGTGAAAATGAGAAAAATGGTTACAAATTTCTGGTTTTTTTAAATAAAACCGCTTTATACATCATGAAGACTTTCATTGGTAAAAAAAACAAAATATAGTTTTCAGGGGTGGGAAATTTAAATTTTGTATACATATATAAACCAAAAAGCAACTAACGGCCTGTTTTTTACCAATTAAAACTTTTTATTCGATTCCAGGGTTGGATAACTGCAATGTATTGTGATACATGAGAGTGACCCAAACGGGTATATATTTAAAGTTTTTCTTAAATAAAATTATTTTATGCCTTATTTAGAGTTGCCTTGGTAAAAAAACAAAAAAAAAAATAATAAAAATATTTCGCTTTCAGGGATGGGAAAATGAAATATTTATATACAGAAAAGTAACAAAAAAGCAACTAACGCCGTTTATTTTTACTAATTAAAACTATTTTTTAATTTAGAAAAAAAGATTGGTTTCAAAATTAAAAAAATTAAAATTTCTATTCCAGGATTGGATAGCTGCAATATTTTATGATAAATGAAAGTGACTAAGATGTTTACAAATATATAAAACTATTTTACGCGTCATAATAAGTTACATTGCTATAAAAACGCAAAGCAAATTAAAATTTAATTTCAGCGGTGGGAAATTGTTTTTATTTTATACATAAAAGTAACCAAAAAGGCAACTAATTAAAACATTTCTTAATTCAGGAAGAACAAAATTCGTATTAAATATATGAAAATAAATCAAAATTTCGATTCCAGGGTTGAATATTTGCAAAATTTGTATCGCATGAAAGTTACCAAAATGGTTAAGATTTGTAGTTTTCCTTAAATAAAATCGCTTTACAATTATGAATTGGTAAAAGAAATTGGAAAAATTAAAATTTCGCTTTTAGGGGTGGAAAATTAAATTTTTTTCATTCATAAAAGTAACCAAAAAGGCAACTGACGTTATATTTTTTTTCTGGCTAAAACTATTTTATAACTTAGAAAGGACAAAATTGGTACTTAAAAATGTATATCATGCCAGACGTATATTGGTGAACGATATATAAGATTCGGCACAGCCGAATATAGCACTTTTACTTGTTTTAATTCAATTTTATAAATTTTTGTTAAAGTTCAAGAGGTTTTGTCTGATTTTTATGGCTGTCAAACACATACTAAGAAACGCAAAGTTTTACAGCAGTTGGGTAATAAATAGTTGGACGTAGACGACACAAGTGTTGCATGTAAAAAATTGAAAAATTTACGGAAATATTAAAAAACCCTCGTACAATGATGATATGCAATTTGAATGATTTAATATTTTATGTCGACTTTTATTTCGCAAATTTATGCAGCAACTTTATTTTAATATAAACAAACATATTCGAGCATGATTATGCATCATATTCAGTTCGTATCAGACAAAATATGTGTGAACAAATACAAACAATAAAATTATTGTGGAAAAAAACCAACAGCGAGCATGAGAGTTGTAAACAATATGTAAAGTTCCTAATAAAAAAAATCATTATATATTGTTTATAGAAAACAAACCAAAAAACGTTAAATAGCTGCACACTCTTAACCACAGTAAGTTGCAGCTAAAGCAAACTTCCACTATTTGAACAGCCATTCAGCCGACTCTACAGTCAACATGTTGATGCAGAGATGTTACGTTTTAGATAACAAGGTGTTTGAAATGTTTAAAGAGAAACCAAAATTTTCATTTTTTAAAATGTGTTGCGGTGCTTTTATTATTTTTCATTATGGTAAACACATCGTTGCAGGGTGCACACTGGGGCACAAGCTCTGCACACAGCAATAACTTTGATTTTGAAAGATTCCAATTGAGTTCCCTGATTTAATAGAGGCACTAAATATTTGATGGAGAAAACTGATGTATATGAATTCAGAAATGATTAGCTATTTTTCTACTTTAATAGACAAAGCCAACTTGTTCTTAATCATACATTTATAAAATGGATTGGCTCTATAAAATACCCCGTAACTTCCCGCTGAGGTTAACAGCAAAGATATCGTTACCTGGTTTTGTGCTGTTGCATGCTTTTGAGCAAAAACACTATTATTTTACTATATTAATATTTTTATAGGCTAATTGTTCTAACTTAGTTAAAATCTCAGAAAGACATGATGATAATTTTTAAAGCTGAATTTTATGTAGTTTTCGATTACTACAAAGGAATCGATAGCCTTAACTAATCAGATACATAATTTCGGAAGAAATTACTTTTTTTGTCCACGATTTAACAGATTTTTGCCCGGATTTTTATATGTCAAAAGCTGATAAGTTTGTGGAAACGATCGATTAAGCCGTTGAAAAGTTTTTTAATAAAACACCTTGAAAAGTTGTTTTTCTTTCGAAACTATATTGAGATATCTTGAAATCTTCCGATTCGAATCGTTTTAAATTTATAGGAACGATATTAGATTGATTTCATTTGGTTCTGCCAAATAATAAGCGGGTCACTTGGTTACAGGTACACCCGAACACACACACACACACTTTGAGCAGCCATTCAACAGTGAACACATGCAACGTGGATTATAACTCGATGTATTAAAAACGTGGAAAAACTAATAAATTTCTGAGTTATAAAAAAACATATAAAATTTTCCTTTCGCAAAGTTAAAAAGTCCCATTGTGCGTTTTCTTGTGTCTGTAATAATGATTTATGCTCTTAATATTTGTATACCTGCATCTAAAAATAACGTTCAAATTTTTAAAACATTATGGGCAGAATACAATGAAAACCGTATTTCGCAAAATGTATTAAATAAATATTATTATTATGGAACAACAAAACAAAAATATTAGAAAGAATAATTTATTGTGTTGGTTTTTATTTTTATATCTGCGAGACTGCTACTCTTCCGTCCATGTGTTTATTTCACAACAATTCAACACGATGTTAAAGTAAAAACAACAATAAAAAATCACAAAACTACACTGTTTATAGAAGAAATTTTTAAAGCGAAAAATTTTAATACAAAATTATGTGATTCATATGCTTTCAATGTATTTATTAGATGTTTAAAAATTTATATATAAAACTTCAATATATTGAGTTCTACTCTGTATGGATTCGGTTTCTTAAAGACCCAAAGTAATTTTAAGTTTTTATAAATCAGAAAGCTGCAGTATACAAGAAATTTTAAAATTAAGCCATTGAAAATTCTGGAGAATTTAATACTGAAAATATGGGGCACGATTTGAGAAGTGATAAAAACAAAAAATATATTTTATGAAAAAAGAAAATTCTCGATTTTTGTGAGAAGTGAAAATTTAGAAGAAACGAGTGTTGATACAAAAATAATATATTACGATGTGCACTTAGCCAGTAGAGCTTGAGCTGCATATAATACGCTTCACGCTTTAACGCATCTGCATGTGTGTGTGTTTGTGGAGAAGTATGTGTGCAGCTTACAAGTTTTGTATGGCGTTCGGAAGAGCATTCCTAAACTTTGATTTCCTGTGACCTTGAATCTTGAAAACTACATCAATCACGGCTAACAACGGGGGAATCGGTTAAGTTAAGAATTGAAACAATCAAAAGCATAGAATTGTTCTAAAACCAGGTTCCGATAAATTTGTGCTACTCTTTAGGATCCATATATTTTTACTGAAATTACTTCAAGGAGTTCTTATTTTGCTGTAAGACTTTTGAAATTGGATTTCAAGCAAAACTGGATATGACCATTTTGAAGTACAACGTTTCTTTCTTAAACCAAATGTTTTCATGTCCTTAAATATGTGGAAAATTTTACGAAACTGTGAGAACATTTTAATGTAAAATTGTTCGTATTAAACAAATTTTGTTGTGGAAATTTTGAATTTGAAGTCATATTAAGGTATTTTTGTTTACTACTACAATGACATTTTGTAGAACTTCTCTTTTAAATAATAAAATTGTTTGCTGGAGAAAAATCATTTGTTTTTTGTTAGACTTAACACGAGTTGCTACGAAGTCAGTTCGGCCCTTTTAAATCTTATTAATAGCAACTTAAATCTTGCTATAATTTTA
Source organism: Linnaemya vulpina (assembly GCA_963675445.1). Taxonomy (NCBI): domain Eukaryota; kingdom Metazoa; phylum Arthropoda; class Insecta; order Diptera; family Tachinidae; genus Linnaemya; species Linnaemya vulpina. The sequence goes on along the minus strand of OY776278.1, from coordinate 65,331,128 downwards.
AAATATCAATTTCATCTTGCACTATAGTTTTTTATACTAAGAAAATTAATCTCCTTAGATATTTTTTATACTAACTTTAACTCAAATTAATATGCTTATCGGTCATGCTCTCCACAATATATCCCTACGAATATCGAATCAACGAAATGGTATATCGTTACCGTTCTAATGATGACCTCTTGTTTGAACTGACAATTATGTAATCATCCTTTGACTTTCTTAACTGCAGCAGTTATAATGAGAGTTTCACAAACCAGATGATGTATTTAAATATTAACTATTTGTACTAAAATCACTTGAAAATTTAAAGTAAAATTTTGAAAAACTCCACCTCTTAAGATTATTATCGATTTTTAATTACAACCCTACTGTTTCAAATGTGTTATTAATTTATATATTTGTCTTCTAATTTTAGGTAACTGATGCCTAGATTGAATCTATATGTATTTCTGAGGATCTAGTAAGTAGAATAATATTATATCAATTCTTTAAATATGTATAAGAAAAATTAAACTTAGAAAGTGTCGCATCTTTTAATAAATAATCGAAATAATTAATTGTTAGTTCACTGATTAGATATTATCGGTCTAAGTTATAAAAAGTTAAGAGTTTATTCGCTCAAATCTTTGTATATAAGAAGTTTCATATATACGATAACTTATTGTATGATCTTACCTCTTTTAAGCAAAGAATAGGATAGTTTGTACAAAACATTGTTATTGTTTTTTTAAATTTTTATTTATTTAAATACTTTAATTTATATTAAAGTAGAGCTTGAAGTTTTGGTTATGAGCGCCAAAATATATATTTTGGCACTTTGATGTACAATCCCACTAGATTATAAAATGTAGACTAAATGAGTCCATCAATAAAAATAAATGCAATACATGCGTTTCAATATAAAAAAAAACCAAATATTTCGCCTTTTTTCAATATAAATGATTTTAATTAATTTAGTAGAAAAGCAAGTGCAGAAATATATACATTTTTAATTATGTAAAACAATCCGAAAAACGGTACATTCCGACGGTAGATATTCAAGAAATTAATTGTTCTGAATTATTTCTGGATCATCCAATAAAACAGAAAACATTCAATGAATATCTGATCTGAATATTTGTACAGTCATACTTCTTCTTCTTCATAAAATAATCAAAATGAAATGATATTTTTCGAAAATGTGCCCCCTATTTGAGATATTCTTTGAGAGATGACAAAAAACTTTGTTCTGTTGTGTTGCACCGCATTTATTAATTCAAATTGTATCCTTAGGTCTGCCAAAAACTAATTTCAATTCAATCTGTTGTCTATATAAAATCTATTCAATCTGGTTTTAAATTCTAAATAATTGTATTGTCTTCTCAAAATTATATGAAATATTTTCTATCCGCTCCAAATGTTGTATTCCTTTCTAATAAATGTGTAGCATTTTCAATATGCACCGTGATTGCCTCAAAATATTTGCAACTAACATCTACTGCAACTAAAATCTACTTCAACTTTCCTTCACGGCGAAGGTAAACTTTTTTAAAGCAATTTTGCTATGAGAATAAAATTTTTGTTACTTCATTTTTGTATGCAGAACTCTTTCGTAGGAATGAAAATTTGAAGTAGGGTCTTAGGCGCTAATAAATACAAACCAAAAGTATTACGTGTTTATAATGCCCAATAAATCAGTGGCTATTTAAATGTAGTTTATATATAAACGCCATTTAAATATCAAATTTCGTTTTTCATCGCAAACTTAAATAAGACTTAAATTCCCCTCAATTGAAGTATTTTAATCTGACTGTAAAACTGAAAGCGTATTTAAATAGAGTTTAAATATTAACAAAATTAACTAAAACTACATATAAATATCCACTGATTTATTGGGCATAAGGCTTGTAAAACGGCCACTTATCAAACGTTCGATTGTTTGTTTGCTGGGATATCACTTGATGTTCTCTTAGATACACTTCTTTATAACTGGTCAGTGCGGATTTTGTTTTTTGGCGAAGCAAGTTTTTTATAAAAAAACAAGTAAAAGTGCTATGTTCGGCTGTGCCGAATCTTATATACCCTTCACTAACGTACGTCTTCTTTCTAACTTATAAAATAGTTTCAGTTAGCATAAAATAAAAACAACTTCAGTTGCGTTTTTTGGTTAATCAAAAAAATTTCCAAAATTTCCCACCCTTGGAAACGAAATTTTAATTTTTCAAATTTTTTTTACCAATACAAGTCCTCATAATGTGTAAAGCTTTATTTAAGCAAAAGTAAAAATTTTTAACCCTTTTTGGTAACGTTCATGTTATACAAAATATTGCAGTATCCAACCCTGGAATCAAAATTTTTATTTAATTTTCTAATTTTTCATACCAATTTTGTTTTGCCCAAATAAAAAATAATTTTAACTTGGAAAAAACGACATTAATTGATTTTTGGTTAATTATTGTATAAAAAATTTTAAATTTCGGAACCCTGGATGGGAACTTTAAATTTTTAAATATATTTTTCATCGATGCAAATCTTCATGATACCAAAAATGGTTTTATTTAAGAAAAACTTAAAATTTTTAAGCAATTTAGTACCACAAAATACCGAATGTGCAAAAAAAAAATCAATTTCCCACACCTGCAGACAAAAAATAAATTTTTAAAATAATGTTTTATCAATGCAAGTCTTCATGATGTATAAAGCGGTTTTATATAAGAAAAACTAAAATTTGTAAAAATTTTTGTAACTTTCATGTACTACAAAACATTGCAGTATCCAACCCTGGAAACGAAATTTTGATTTTTTTTAATTTTTGATATCAAATTTGTTCTGCCATAATAAAAAATAATTTTTCCCAAGAAAAAACGACGTTAGTTGATTTTTGGTTATGTTAATGTATTAAAATATTCAAATTTAATAACCCTGGATGGGAACTTTAAATTTAAAAATATTTTTCATCCATACATATCTTCATGTTACCAAAAACGGTTCTATTTAAGAAAAACTTAACATATTTATATATTTTTAGTTATTAAATGTACCACAAAATAACGAATAATATTTCAATTTCCGATCCCTGGAGGAGAAAATTAAAACTTTTTAAAATTATTGTTTACCAATGCAAGTCTTCATGATGTATAAACTGGTTTTATTTAAGAACTACAAATTTGTAACCATTTCTGTCACATTCATGTACTACAACATATATCAGTTTACGAGCCCTGGAATCGAAATTTGTTTTTTTTTAATTTTTGATACCAATTCTGTTTTATCAGGACAAAATATAATTTTAACCAGGATAAAACGACGTTAGTTAATTTTTAGTTATTTTAATGTACAAAAAATATTAAAATTTCCTAACCCTGTATAAGAATTTTTAGTTTTTTAAATTTTTTTCCATCTATGCAAATCTTCCTGATGTATAAAACGGTTTTATTTAAGAAAAACTTAAAATTCTTAAACATTTTAATTATTATATGTACCACAAAATACCGAATTTGTCAAAAAAAAATATTCAATTTCCGATCCCTGGAATCGAAAATTTAATTTTTTTTAAATTATTTGTTACCAATGGAAGTCTTCATGATGTATAAAGCGGTTTTATTTAAGAAAAATTACAAATTTGTTACCACTTTCGTTACTTTCATGTACTACAAAATATTGCAGTACCGAACCCTGGAATCGAAATTTTGATTTTTTTTTAATTTTTGATACCAATTTTGTTTGCGGAAATAAGAAGTAATTTTAACCAGGAAAAACGACGTCAGTTGATTTTAGGTTAGTTTATTGTATAAAAAAATTTGAATTTCCTAACCCTGGATTGGAACTCTAAATTTTTAAATTTTTTTTTCATTGATGCAAATCTTCATTACACCAAAAACGGTTTTATTTAAGAAAAACTTAAAATTTTTAAACATTTTAGCTATGATATGTACCACAAAATACCGAATGTACAAAAAAAAAATTTTTAATTTCCCATCCCTGGAATTTTTTTTTTCTTTTTTATAGTTTTAAATAGAAAATTGAGGAGTCCCAAGGCATGAAATAGGTTCAATTTTCAAATACGCATGAAAATAATCGGTTTTTGGTGTTAATTTTGCGTCGAGAAATAGGTGTAAGCTTCCCAGCTCTGGAACCGTCCTTCCGATTTTTCTGAATTTCAATACCACTCTAAGTTAGCTCACTTCCAATCGATCAGTCCAAGAACGAAGTCTCTAGCTCTTCCGGTGGCTTGGGAAACCCGATTTCACGTACAGACAGACGGACAGACGGACATCGCTCAATCGTCATCGCTATTTATAAGGATCCGAAATATATATACTTTATGGGGTCGCATATTGATATCGAAGAAATTACACACGGAATGACAAACCTAAATATACCCTTTCACATTTTTGTGATGGGTATAAAAACAAAATTAAATTATTTAAAGTTTTAAGTTGTTCAACAAATTATAACATGAGTAACTTCATGTTTAAGACTCCAAGTTAACAGGGCCAATTTGTTTCTTGTGCAATTCCTTTTATTGTTTTAATCTGTAGGTGTTGTTTGTATTTATACAATTTGTGCACAGCAATGAGAAACCGAATGAAACAATAATTCGTATACGTCAAAATATTAATTATTATATGGCCTCAAAAGATTTAAGGTTGATATAAAAATTACAATAAAATTTATTAACTTTCACTACTGACAGCGTTCATGTGGAGATACTAATTTGTTTGCAGCAATAAATTTCGGGATGTAATCTTGTGGCAACAGTATCAGATGTCCGCAAAACAAAAAGGAAATTGAAGACGGACGTTTGAATTTTAGTGCGTGAGTTCAAGTTACTTTTATCAAAAAAACATTGAGAAAAAGTGACAACGTAGAGCTTGAGAAATTATATCAAAGAGTTAGCGATTTTGGTCATTTTACTCAACTATTCACTATATATTCCATTTGTCGTTGTGAAGGTTGCATTCAATACGAGTATAGTGTCAACATCATTTTGTTTCAACGTCTACGCAGAAACAATTTATTATTCTCTAACAAGATGGCGACAACGTTGAAGTTTTATTCATTTCTAAACAGTGTTAAAACGATAATTCCGATATTTTCAAATTACTAATTTTCCTAGCGTGAAGCTGAAAAATACATCCTGAGACACTCTTTTTATTGATAAATATATACATATTTATTCCTCAATTAAAGCTTACGGAGTTCTTATAACTCAGCAACAGTCCGGCGGCACTTGTACATATAACAATCACCAGAATTTCTATGATCTATTATTTTTTTTACAAATAAATATTATCAGTAAAAATACGTACATGCATACTTTTAATTTGAACATGTTGTATAATAAAACAGAAAAAAGTCAAATACATGAAAGAAAACGCAACATTTAAATCTTCACACAATGAAGAATGGAAAATACGAACGGGTTTCTTCCTATTCAGTCAGTACTTTCCGTGTAAAGTTTACAACAATAAAAAATTAATGCACGTACAAAATGCTGAACAATTGTGCATGAAAGCTGTGATAAATACAAATTTAAATTCACTAGCGCCATAGGGTGCACGTGAACTGAGGACTTATACGAGGGCAGGCTATAAAGCAAAATCATACCAATAATAAGTGGAAAACATAAGCAATTAATTGTAGTTTTTAAGAAATATAGTTTTAATGATCTTATCAATTCTTCAATTCAGTAAGTATTTTTCCATAACAGCAAAATTTTTGCAGTATACAAGTAGACATTAAAAATATCTTGGAGAATTTCCCTCAAGGCAGGGTACGTTGCTAATTTTTTAACTTGAGGTCCGGAACTTTACTTTCGAAGGGCAGGTGCTTTTCACATGATGCTCTCATTGTAAAGGGTTAATTGACATAAGTGTGATACAGAGTGATAGCTGGCTTTCTTAAAAAATATAAATCTGAAATCAAAAAAGAACTTTTCATATGGCCCTGCACGTTATCTTAACTTGCAGGGCCATAATTCATAAATTATTATTATGAACCACATTGTCTTTTTATTCCTTATAATAAATTACAAGTAAATAATAAATACTTTTTAAAAGTAATTACAGGCTAAGGAAAGGTACGAAAAAGTATAGTTTGATAAAAAAATATGTTTGAAAACCAGTATCTTTAAGGCAAGGTAATTTAAAAAAATACTTTTAGGAAAAAGTATTTCTTAAGAAAGAGTACTCCCAGAGTAAAAGTACCATTTTAGAAAATGGCACAAAAAGGAGCGTTAGAAAATACATCCTAAAAACGCCTTTAAGGAAAAAGTAGCAATAAAAAATTAAATAGTATATCAGAAGGAAAACTTCCTTTCAATGAAACGTGTCTTTTTGGAGAAGAAATGTATCGTTTAACAAAAAGGATGTCTAGTCAAAAATCTTTTGACTAAAAGTTAGGTGGAGCTGTTGCCTTTAACTAGCAATGGTCATATGGTCTTTTACCCCCAGATGGAAATAATTTTTAGGAAAAATTAAAACTGAAAAAAATATCTCTGAAAAAGCAGTTCGTACACAAAATTATTTTCTAACAAAAATTTCCCCTGTAAAAGAATACTACATATGGGAACTATTAAAAAAACTGTTTTCAAACAAATTGTTTTCAGTTATATCCTACTCGTAAAGAAAGTACTTCAAAGAAGAAACCTCAAAACGCACCGATTAAAACATACGAAATTTGACAAAATAAAATAAGTACTATTTTAATCACGATGTTTCTAATCGAAAATTGCATGAGAAATTTTATAGAAGAGAAGACCGTCTAAAGACAGTCCGTGTTAAGTGACTTTTGTTGAATATTGATTGAATATAACGCGGGCACTCTGCTTTAATAATTTTATCTGAAAAACATTTAGAACACTGATGAAATTCTGCATAGTTAAGCTTCTGCAGAATTTGGGAACACTTTTTCCTTTTCCTATTAATTTTCGCTGGTATATGTGAGTCTATCGCTGTAACATATTCCTGCCTATATTCCGCTCATAATAGAAGTGGTTATACAAAACTTTAAATGTAACACTCTTTCGCTGCACTTGTGAAATGGATTTTTCTGTTTCCAATAGACCTCTAACGTATCATTCATGAAGTCCCACTGTGCGTCTGCGCATTATTCAAAATGCATTCGCCAGTATCGCATTCATAATCACTACAACTTATTGAACCTTGAAACCCATTATTATTATTGATGAGATTTTATTAAGCGACACTTGTTGAATATTAATCACGGTTGTCTGCTAACTGCTGAACAAAGAGCCACGTGGTGGACAATATAGAAACCAAACAAACAAAGAAGTGTGTTAGAAATATCAGTACATACAAGCAGTAGAACGATCTTGCTGCTCATTATTATTATAGAAAATTACAATGAAAATAACAACGTTGTTGCTATCGAGAGAAATTTTCTAAATTACAGTAATTTTCGTTTAACAGCACAAAGTTCTAGATTTTTATTTCAATTTATTTTTTATTAACTTCTATATCTGTAAGTTTATAACTTTTTGTTGGCTTTGAGACAAGGTGCCATTATTGCAGGTCTTTTTGTGTTTTTCTTTGTTTTCGTTGGTTCCTCTGATTGATGCGGGTTTTCAATTTTAGAAGCGTTAAATTACCGATTACATGTTTTTAATGCTTTTTAATGACAGTCTGAGTGTCTACCATCTACAGACATTTATTTTATTATCAATTTGGTTTTAGACTCAAATTGAATTTTTACTTTTTATAATTTTTTATATTTTTGATGATATGAAATTTTCAATAGAGGAACAATATTGTCATAATCAAGTTGAAAACAATTTAACTCTTCTTAGGGGCTCTTTATTTTATTATTTTGTTGAAATGAGTCTCGATAGTGTTGCACACCTTAACGTTCCCAAACATATATACTGTTGATAATACTCGTATGAAAAGACGAAGTGTTTCCAATAAAAAAAGGAACAGTCACCATCATATACATAAAGAATGCGAGCTTTAAGACTTGCAAAGTATGTATTTTTCTTAAATTAGATGAGAACTACTGTAGACAAGTAAAAGTATATTTTGTACGTTAAATTTTCTTTTGAATTACAATCTTCTGAAAAGCTTTTCAGCAACTTAAAATCATCTATTTATGTGAAATAGTATCGTAACCATTTTTCTTTTGCACAAACTTAAAACAACTTCAAAAAAATTACCGTAAAAAAGGTTAAAAATGTGTTTGAATTTAACGTTAGTTCCTGCCGTTAAAGTCTAACCTAAAGGTGTGAAATTGAGTAACCGGCACCACACTCGATCGGATCACCCCGATCCAAACGCAGGTTAAGGCTATACTGTCCTTCTCCAGCAACATCTTTGTAGCTTCTGTTGAATTCTTTAGTACAAGTCGCAGCCAGGATGTGCACTACAAATCTAAGGAGATCTGGACAAACAATCATACATCTTTTATTAAACAATCAGCGATGTCTCATACTCAGAATCATCCCAACGTATGAGCCCAAATAGAAACATAAAGGTGGTGCCATTGCAGCGCAACGAAATCAAAAATTTTATTTTTAATTATATCCAAGATCAATAGAAAACAGAATTCGTCCAATAGGAATTTATAACAAGAAAAATATATGGGCATTGGTTGACCCTAAAGGCCATCCCTGTAACTTCACCCTCATTTTAAGGTTAAAGCTTTCGCAACCTGCTCTTTGTGCTATTCTATGCTTCTGAACTCTTCGAGGTTAAACAATATTGTTTTAGTTTCCAAATCAACAGATTCCCACGTGTTAGACGATAGTTTGTGTAGTTACTATAAAAGAATCGAGAACAAAAACTGATCAGATATATAATTTCGGAGTTTAAGAAAATATAAAAACTTTTCACCAATTTCTTAGTGATATAGACCAACCGATTCGGACTCCGTTTGTGGTGATCGACGTGGCTTTGCAATGTCAAGACCTGATTAGTTTGGGATATCGATCGTTGAATTCCTTTAAAAATGTCTCTAAGTTTTTTTTTTTTGAGATATCTTGAAGTCGACCGGTTTAAATCTAAGTTCAGAAACAATCTTCAGAACAACACCAGTTTGATTCCGTTTAGACATTCAAAAGTTATAAAAGCATAACGTATGGTACTTTCGCACACATACACATACGCACATATATGTAAATATACACACATTCACTTACATACAGAAATAGTGACGAGCTCTCAGAATTAGTAAACACGTTCCTTAAGCCTCAAAATGTGGAGATCATGTGAGAACATGATTTTTTAACATGATTTAGTGGAAAGTAAGGAAATATTTTGGAATCATATCAGAAAAATTTTTATATATTCGATGCCAATTTTATTTCATTAAAATATTATTTAATTAACTCCTGATAAAAAAAGTTTATCGCGCAATATGTCAATTGCGATTTTGCTTAAAATTCAAGTTGAATTTTAAATCATATTTAAGTGCAATTCCAAACATTTTAAAGACACATCAGTACATAATATTTTGAAATCAGTCATATTAAAATATGGCTTTAGGATTTGCTGAAATTATCTCTTTAGTCGGTAGCAGCAAAACGTTTGTCTCTATGATATTCGAATGACTCGGTCTTTTTGCCATAATTTTTCTAACAAAAAAGAGCTCAAAAACAAATTTAGCTCTAAATATAGAGCGAATTGGAAGCTATGAGATACTCTTATGGACAAAATAAAAATTTATTTGCTTAGAGGGCACTGGAGCACATCAGTTGGAAAGTTTTTAACAAAGAGTAGAGATATAATTTTTAACTGGCTAAACAAATAATTCAAAAAAATATAACATATAAAATACAATATAACAGTCCGTATAAACTCTTAAAGGGTTAAAGAAATACTCTGCTGTTAAATAACACTATGGCCACCTTGAAAGTTGATATTTTATGTGGTGACAACATTAAAAACCAAGTTAATCATATTGAATATCCATAAAAAGTATCATGATTTTGAATATAATTTATAAATATTGAATATATTTTCTATCATCTAACACGTCAAAGACACTTGTCACCTACTTCTTCCAAAGAAAAACTACAACACCCCGAATATTAAATAATGGCGACAGTTTTTATTTCAACATCGTACTCAAAACCAAAAATCAGTCAGCAAATTTTTTTAAATTATTGTTCAATTTATTCAAAGTAGTTTTAATATGTATTCCTTTGGGTTCTACAATAAATGGCGCAAAATAATTTATACAATTAAATTTAAAGAGTGTGTAGAAAAATATTATTTAGATCATGGCAGCAGTTTCTTACACTTTATTTGTTATATTTTTTTGCTTTTAGTAGAAACTGAATCATGAGTAACATTTTACAGACGATTATTATTTTATTTCATTAGTTTATATTTTACTCGCAAAGTTCCAAATATATGCTACGTAAAATATAGAATTCAGTTTTAATTTGAAAAATCATAGAATTTAGTAAAACATATGAAATCTTTATTTCTCAATGAAACAGTTCATATGATTCAGTGCTGAAAGATGATTTCATGTAAATTTTGTTCCAAACGTTGAATTTCGGAAATCTGTCTCCAACACATCGGCTGGTATCTTACGAATAAATTCTTCAATATTGAGTTCGAGTACGTCAAGTATTGCAGGTTTGTGCCTATAGGTATGAGCTTTAGCACGATTTCATAAAAAATATCCCGAAGGCGTTTAATCGCAAGAACGTGACATAAACTGTTCACCGAACTCCCCTCTCGATTGGCTTATTTCTTCTCGTACTGTGTGTCAGCTAAGCTCTTCCTTTTTGCGGGCAAAAACAAAATTTGTAATCACCGCACGGTAGTGCTCGTCATTCACGGTAACGTTGCTGCCGTCGTCGTATATGAAAAAGTATGATTCGAGTTGTTGTTCGCTTATAAGTCGATTCGTGATTAATTATAAACCAAACTGAGTAACACGTTACAGAAAAACAGCTGAGCAGTCGACAAAATTGTTGCCAAAAAAAAGATGCTAAAAGAGCACTCTGTATCAGCTGTTAAATATCTCTCATTTAAAATGATAAAGTAAAATTTTTGCCATTTACGGATATGAATCGTTAACCAATCGAGTAACGCTAGGAAAATTTAAATTTCACTCACACTTTTCTAGTGTTATGGGCTTCGCAATCGACGTAATACGCAAAGAAATGGGAGATTTTATGAAGAAATTAAGAGAAAATAGCTTGTAGTTTTGGTCTAAATCCGGCTGACCTTTTACATCCACGTAGATTTATATTTGGATGTATTTAAATATAGATTTTTTCCAAAAGGAAAATTTCTTTAGCAATGGAGCTCATTTCTCACTCAGGTTGTACTTAAAAAACAAAACATGCGCTCGAGGAACCCTAAAATATTTTAGAAAAAGTGGTTGCATTCGAATTATGTTTTAGAGATGCTTTTGACTCTGGCTGTACGGTAACGGATTTCTTTAAGCCATTTTGAAAGATCTTGAAAAGGCCGAAATGTAGTTCTAACATCATTTTCAGTGTCATTGAACCACCGTTCTAAAAACAATAATTTTCCTGTCTGAAACATCACGGAATGTTGAAGAAGTCAACGAAGTTTACTCATCAAATCATTATATTTCACTCTGATATATCTCAAGTTGTCCATGATTTTTTTTCTCACAGTGTACCGTTAAAACAAATATGAAATTTCGCTTAATTACAATCAATTGACACAACATGTAACCAGTAATTAATAGACGTATCAACTCCGCCTAACAACGCATTTTTTGTTTGTATGTTTGTTAAATTCTGTTAACAGAAACATTTAAATTAACCTTTTGCCTTTTAAAGAAACATATACAGAGAATAAAGAATATCTAGTTTTTTATATAGAATACAAAAATTTTCGGGTGCTTTGAAGGCCAAATTCAATTAACTGTTTCCAAACAGCACGCAAATTAATATAAAAAACTTGTTTGCTTCTTTGACCCAAAACAAAATGTGCCTCAATAATAAATAACTGATGTGTTTTAATCCTCCTATAAAAATGTAAGACAAGAAAAAAATGACTTATATTTTATGCGTAATAATAAATTTACGATAGTTTTATAACATTTTAGGCGTGATTTATTGTTAAAAGAATATTCTTGAAAGACGATAATGTAGCAAAAGATGCGACCAAGTTTTGTGAGATTTCGTCTGTTAATAAACAATTAACCAAATTAATAAGCCGAATTGATTAATTATTCAATAATTTAAATGGCTTAAATCATCACAAAACGATTCTCACAATATACGAGTATATTTATGAAGTTTTAAAATCTATTGTTTTTCCGAATTTTAATGTGCTGATGCATGTTCGAGGTCTATTCCAAAAATTATGTGAATGTTATTAGCGTTTTCCTTTTTTTAATTTCATAAAATTTAGAGTTTATTTTTTGGAGTTTTCGGCGACTCCAAAACTCCAACAGCGACTGCTGTTGAAATTTGTATCACATTTTGTATAAAGAATATAATTATTTGCTTAATTGGAGGCATCCATTGAAGGCGGAGCATTAATTGCAGAATCGTTGAGCAAAAGGACATACAAAAAGTGTATATCAGAATTGTTTCTAGGATCATTAAAAACTCTGGCGGTGGTGTTATACCTGAATGCTTAAACAGAAATTGATGAGTAAACAAATATATTTTCACCAGACTTCGTATATTCTAAGCTCCGTATATATTTGCGCTACTCTTTAACAACAATGAGTAAAATTATGTGCTAGTGAACTAATTTTCTTATAATTTCTGGATCTGACAACCGATTATAATGGAATTAATCTTGAATATAAATTGCTAAAGCCTACTGAACAGAAATTTCACCACAGCGACATTCTCAGCATTTAAATCGCAGTTACCGATATCGATACTAAAATCTAAAAAAGAAACACCTGATATTTAAACAATTCATCTATATTCTACATACTTTTTTAGCAGCTTTCTATGACAATTTTAGGAACATAGACCGACCAATGATGCAGACAAATCTAAAACCAATATAAATAAATAAACAATTTCATAATCAATAAAAATATTTAATAAAAATATTTGATAATCGTGACGTCTGTGGCATTGAATCACTGTAATAACAGAATTCTATAAAACAAATAAAAATTCTATCGTTCCAAATTGAATCTAACGTACAAACAATTTCCTTAGACACAAAATCAGGCAGTTCAATTCATTTAACCCTAAACTACCACAGCATTACGTGAAAGAAAAAAATCGTTAAATGCTTTAAATACTCGTAAAATAATGTTTTCTCGCTGACATGATTTCAATTAACTCCGGCTTTAATGTGAAAATAGCCTTAAAACCATCTTAAATGTAATGAAATAAAACCTATTTTTGAATTTTGCACAAAAATACTAAACATGCAAAAAACTATATCAATATGCACTGCGCATATGAAATTGTTATTCCTTATGACCTCATTTTTTTAAATAGGCAAGGAGCTGTCGTTAATGTGAATGTCGAGAGCTATCGTGCTATGCTGACTGAAGTTAGCATGAAGTAATATGTCTTAATTGTAATATTCAATTATTATAATTGAATCCAGACCGCTAAATGATTAGATATATAATTCGGAAGTTTAAAAAAGCCACGTTTTTGTAATTGTTTCATTTACGATATCTCATGAACGTATTAACCCGTTTGCAATGATCGAGCTGATTTGTTTGTGCAATGGAGCGGTGAAGATGTTTAAAAGTTATTTTAAAGAATATTTTAAAAATGCTTTTCATCAGTTTTTTGAGATATCTAAAAATCTACCGGCTCGAAGTTCACGGGGAAGTTCACGGGAAAGTTCTTCGGAATGCTACCAATTCGGTTCGACTCGGATCAGCCATTGAAAATTTTTAAGAGGGTCACATACTCTTTCATACACACACTCAAACACACATACATAGTGACGGGCTCTAAAAATTAGTCAGGGATGTTTTCTAGGACCTCAAGTCGTCAAGATCTGATGAGAACTCAATTTTTTGACAACGGGGTAGAACCAATATCAACCCGATTTTTAAAACTTTTAAATTTTAGTACCATTAAAAATTCCTGGTTAAAAATTAACATCAAAACTATGGCTTGTGCTAACCGAAAAAATAAATAAATAAAAATAAAATATAAGGCAAAACCGTTCAGAAGTATGGAAAATACCGGAAAATAGGACATGAAGAAAAGAATTAAACGACAATGCTGAAACAAATAAAATCTTAAATTAAAATTTATTTTATTGAATTTTTAGCTTATTTTCTATGCTGTTTATGGCTGGTTGAATCATGTATGTGTGTGTGTGTGTTGATTTGTTTTATGTATTGCAGAAATGAAATTTAAATTTGTCGCTTTAAAAATTATCTCATTCGCTTATTGATTATAATGAATGTGGAAACAAATTTATCTTAATAGACCACATAATTTGCGCCAACCGTCTTGTATTGTTTCACAAAAATTGACAACCGATTAAAATGTATTTCGTTTCAGTGCGCTTAAGTAATCACTAAATCACTTTTATGACATAATTTACTTGAAATAGTCACTATAAGTTTGACTCAATTCAAAACTGTGTCATTTCATTTGGCTGGCGTGTTACAAAATTTCGACAGCACAGTAAATCACGAATGTTTGTCAAAAAATTTATAATAAATTTTTTTAATATTTTCGTCAAATTGATAAATACTTTCTGGATTACGACATATAAACAATTGTTCTGTTTGGATTCTACTGAATCTCTGTTTTTGTTTTTATTCAAAATATTTCTATTTATTATTCAGCGCTTTAATTTGGTAATATTTTGTTTAGTATTTACAAACCTGGTCTCATGTAATGGTTGCTGGTTTTCTGATTTATTGCTTTTTTATTTGTTATTCACACAATAATTTTAAGAACTTTTCATAAAAACATACCAAATATTAACACAAAAATATCTTTAATGCATTGAAGTTGAGATAACTTTTACGACCTGCTTTACATACATTCACAAACTTATTTATATTCGTTTATTGAACTCGATCATCGCGTCACTTTCAACTTAAGTGGTGCTAGAGGTGGACTCTTTTGTGGCGCCATGGCAAACAAAAATATAGTTGTTTTAATGGCTGGAGTTATGACTAACGTCATTTGCTAGTTGTAAAAACAAATTAACTAAACATAAAAAAAATATTTCCAAAGATTTTGAAAACGTTAGAATTTATTTACTGAATTGATATTGTCAAAGTAGAATCACTAATAACTGAAGCTAAAATATTTCCCACTAAAATTTTAACGGGATAAAACTTTTTCGTTCTCATACCTTGAATTTATAAATTATCGAGTGTTTCTACGAATACTGCGAATTCCAAATAAAAATATTTGCTTTTTAAAAACAAAGACACTAAAAGTACATTCAAACAAAGCAAATATGCAACAATTGAAATAGACCCACTATTTAAAAAAATTAAATTTGTTTGTTTGTAGAAGGATGATGGCAAAACTTCATTTCAGTGAATAATACCGCGTTGTAGTCAGCGGTCTAATAAAGTACGTAGCAGGTTGCAACAAGCAGCATAAAAATTGTACCAACAACATTGTAAAATTTTCGACACCAATTGTACCAAAAAATTTTATTGGTTACTTGAAACAAAATGCATAAAAATGCGGTTATTTTTTCAATTATTTATATCCTAGTTTATAGAATATATTTTAACAGGCTGATAAAACATATTGTCTTAAAAAAATTATTTATGAGCTTCCATTTTTCATTTAAAAAGGCTGTAAGCATTTAATTTTTTATTAGTTATGCAATAATAGTTATAATAGATATTTTTGAATAAAATTAAAATCTTGTGTGAATTATTGTAATAAGAGAACACTAAAAACACAAAGTGAAGTTATTTGTAGATGTTTGAATTTAAACGGGAATATAAAAAAAGTAAGGATGAGTTTTTATCTAAGTGAATTACAATTGTTCTAACTGGTACAACCCTGCAATTTCCACTCACCAACATTATGGTGGGACGCATATAATTCTAATTGTATAGGCTGATTGTTCAAGAAGTGGTTAAAATTCAGAAACATAAATATTCAAAAGAACAAGGGAACATCAACAACACTTTTAAATAACCAACTTATACAGCAGAGGACCCGCAAGGCAGTGTATTTGGGCCAATTTTATACACAATCTTTACGTCAGACATGCCTGTCAATGATAATGTTTTAATAGCCACATATGCAGATGATACTGCAATTTTTTTGTGTAACTGTCCAAATGATGCTTCAGATACAATACAAATTCAACCTAATGCGTTGGAAATATGGAAGAAAGAATGGAAAATTAAAGTCAGTACTGATAAGTCATATCATTTAACATTTTACGACGAGGTAGTTGTGCTGTCCTTCATTTTTATAATGAATTCATATTGATAAAAGGATAACATGGACAACTCATATTAGAAAAAAAAACAGTTAAATATTAAAACAAGAGAACTATATAGGTTACTCAGTCCAAAATCAAAATTAAGTCTACAAAACAAGACTCTTATATATAAAACTATATTAAAACCAGTGTGGACTTATGGTATTCAACTTTGGGATACAGCCAGCAATTCAAACATCGAAATACTTCCAAGGTACCAATCAAAAACTCTCAGATCAATTTTTGGCGCTCCGTGGTACGTCTCAAATAACACAACACACAACGATTTATACATACCAAAACTCAGAGAAGAAATTCGGAGATGCAGTGAAAACCATCTAGAAGGATTGGGTCATTACGTGAACCCGCTAGCTATTGTTCTAATAGATGACACGGAAAAAACAAGGCGACTTAAAAGGCACCACATCCTGGATTTGCCGTTTAGAAACTAAACTATTCAGTAACATGATCTCAATATAAATACTATTTGTTATTTCTCTAGTTTTCATCAACTATAAATTTTGATTTGTGTTGTTCTCAATGGAGTTCAACTCAAATTTACTTATTGTCCTTAGTTGGATAGATTGTAAGTAAAGAATTTAAAAAAAATACAGAGAGGAGTTTGTTGTTTTCGATAGCCGCTACATTTACATCGTTTAATTGAACTAGCTTCAGTGCATTGTTTACCTACAATTCTTTGCCGGTATCAAGTTGCGAATCTGGAGCTGGTGGCCCGAGTTCGGCTCCGCAGACAGTCATGAATATGGTGTCGAAATTTTCTGATCTACAGGATTGTCTCTTCAGCTGCCCTCTTTAGTTTAACTTAAGCTACAGTTTAAGTCGAACTATAAATCCAAAAGTATGTCCTTGCGATTGTTATATCTGACAATCAGCCTGATTACGGTTAGGGTTTTTTACCTCCAATATCAACAATAATAAAGCTTTTTGTCTTTATTATATTACAAGTTATAAAATTTTAAAGCGAAAGATGCCAACCGTAGGCAGGCTGAATATAATAAGACCTGGCGATGTGATCATAATATACTGACCAAAAAATTTTTGACAAAAATCAAATTGTCAGCTCAGATAATTGTAAGAAAACATGACAATTTACCAGCAGAATAGGGAGTTGTCAGATGTCTTGCAATGTTATTGTCTTACAATTTACCGACAATGGTTTTTCTGAAAATATTGCCAGACCCAAATTGTAAGTTCCGCACGTGCTTAAACATTTTCTGACAATATTGTCAGATCAAACTGTCGTTTGTAAATAGCTTTAGTTGTTACATTCAAAGTGTAAATATTTGAAATACATAAAAAATTTACCTTGATATGTTTTTAGAACTTTTTAGTTAAAGAAAAAAAATAAATCTTTTGAAAACATTTTCTAAAACTTTTTCATTAATTTGATTTTATTATATTGAAAGGCGACGCTTTTTTGGAAACATTGATCAAGTTTATAAATATATTTTTAACTTAAATAAATAAATAAGAAGACTAACTCAAAATGAATTTTCTGATGTGAAGTTATATTAACAAGAAATATAACTAAATTAGGTGAAACTTTTACCACGGATATATCTCAATGTTGTTAGAAATCTTGCAAAAGGCAAATATATTTAAAGTTCCAGTGCAATGTAAAACTACTGTCAATGCTTATTTCGTAAAATACTTGCCTTGTCCACTAAAAAAATTTTTATATTTTTCTAGCTGTTTGTTTATTTGTAACTCTCAATCAGATAGAAACTCTTGACCTCAAAACTCGGTTAATGCATTTAACAAATTAGCATAACTTTTTCATATGTAAACGAAAACGTTTTATTTTAAAAATCTATTTACTAAAATTTTATTTGAATAATAAGTTGAGTAGCACAAGCATGTGTGTATATGTGTTCTTTATGTAAATCGCCAAAATGTTAAGCACATTGTTGGATTTAAATGATGGTGCACTGACACTCAACACCATTTGCGGCATGTGCAAGTTGAATATATAAAATGTAACTGCACTTCTGTTACCTACTGGCCTACAGACAAAAAACAAACAACATAAATGCCAAAAGTATGTTTTTCATGACTGGCAATGCAGAGACAGACACTCAAACAGCCACTTAACACCCAACTATTAAACCAACAAAACCAGTATCACATAATAATTTGACAACTGTTTGAAAAAAAGCAGCGAAAATGAATGAATTAATGAATGAAAATAGTAAAATCAAGAAGGAAGAAAAACCAGAAAATACTTAAAAATCTTGTGTGGGTTGTCGATTGGTATGATTGGAAAAAAATTGTGAAATTATTCAATATATTTAGGAAACCATGTTGCCAGATCATTACAATAATTTAAATCGATATTAAAGATCTAACAACAACGCAATCAAGATATGACTATATATGAAAATATCTATTTTAAAACCTTTCCAGAAAAAGCTTTTATTAGTATAGTGAGACACTATTGTCTGACATCTGGCAATCTCTTGTCACTGCGAGATAATTACTAGACTTTCTACGTTAATTTCTACTGGCGGATGTGTTGAAATTAATGCACCTGACAATCGTAACACAAAAAATAAAGTGTGAACTAAATTTTTTTTAAATTACTTAGACTTCTTAGAAAACTATACTGTTAGCATTTGATTGCAATAACAGACATTTAATATCACTGAGTTGCCATCGGTGTTGCCGAATGAAAATTTAATTTGCTACACAAACCTTAAAAATTATATAAATATTTCAAATTACACAAATTTTTAAGAATGTTCGAGACGATCAAAATAACACTTCACTCACAGTTTATGCGTGAGTGTTACCTTTTTTGTCTTTTAAAAAGAGTCATGTTTGTCAATCAACAATCTTATCTTCATTTTGCTGTGATCTTTTGTATAAAACCCGACATATTTTACTATTTTTGTTGCGTATTCGCGGCGCTAGAAATATCTTTTTTTTAAATCTGGCATGACCACAAAAATTACCTGTTTTTGTCAATCAACGTTGGAGACTATCAAAGTATTGAATTGTCAAATAAAATATATAAAATGTTTGGTTGTATCCATCATTGTCGACAATATAGAACTATGGCAGAACTATGGACTGATATCTCGAGGCATTGTGAAACAGACAAAAAGATTCAGTTTTTGGATGAAATAAATAGTTAAAGGTCTTGATTAGATATCATACTTAACCAATATAAGATTTCATTACTAATTCCCATATTTCTACTTACGTCAATAAAAGTGAATTTGTCAAAAAAGTGTGTGTTTTCAGCTAATTTAATTCCCAATCTCAAATTTGATCATCCTTTAAATGTTTTCTAAAATTTGTGTTATGAAATTTTACTTCTTGCGATCGATTTAATTGTGATCACACGTCTTTGCGATAAGAATAGCTAGTTTTTTATTTATTTCATTTTAGTTGGAAATGGCGAACCCAACACCAAAAAATTATAAAAATAAATTTTTTGAAAGCAATTCGAATGTGAATATTTGCGATCAATTTGATTAAATTACTTTCCGACTTCAATGGACTGCTGGCTTGAAATCCAGCTTTTGCCGAAATTCGCTGGTCAGTGATTCGTGAGTTCATGTATTCGGTGTTTCTAGGCTGTTTTCGATTTACCAATTGGAATGTTGACGCACAGAAATCTTCCACTCCATAACCCATCCAGTTCCTTTAAACTATTTCACCATTTTTCGAATGGTTGTCATCGAAGTTTGTAAGCGGTCTATGCAAACCTCTCAAATTTGTCTAATAGGTTTTTATAATTGTAGCGCGTAGTTCTTTTCTAAATGCTTCAATGAATAATGGAAATAATAATTATATGGTTTAGCTGCCAAATGAGGAGTTGCCACTGTCACACAAAAAATTAACACTAAATTCTGAGACAACCTTCATGTTGATGAACAATAACTTTTTAAGGAGAACCAGTAGGATTTGAGCTTTGGAATCCGAAAAGTTTGAGAACCTCTGAAGTAAATTAAATTTGAAAATTAAACAAGAGAAACAACTGCAATAATTCTCCTCGTACTGCAGTAACATTTTGGTAAACAAAAAAGCCGCCATTCCATGTATGACAAATTAGTAGTTCAGGCGTTAAAAACGACCATTAAATAAAAGAAAAATTAAATGGATTTTCGATTTAAATTGATGTTCTTATATTTTAAGTGGAAGGAAATGAAACGCGTAAAGATTTTTATAAATGACTAAATTTTTTTTTTTTTACAAATTTACGTTCAAATAAACACAAAAATAAAATAAAAACACAGCGAGTGGGTTTCGTTGAATTGATGAAAGAACACAAATTTCATCAAATAAAAGCCTTTAGCAGAGACAAAAAATTAAGACTGCCAGCATTCAAGTATTGTTTTTATTGATTTATGTGATTAATTTAACACTTTGATTTGTTTTTTTTTATATGCTGAGTTTAATTCAATAACAAAGTGAAGGTTTTATATTATATTGCTGATTACCAAAAAAAAAAAAACAACAATTTTCGACCTACCTCAAGCGCAAAGTATCAGATTGCTTTTATTGTTGTGTGGTTTTATTTGTCACATTTATCTGGTAACAGTTTCCGGTGTGCCTCATTGTTGACACACACTAAACAAAACGGTTTATGCCCATGATTTGCTACATATTATATATTCTCCGAATGGAATGAGAGGACGTACGTACGTTGGATTTGTGACAGACTTCTTGTTCTATATTTGAATTGAACTCACTTATTGTGGTGTTACAATTTTTACTTGTTCTGGTTAGTGTTGTTTTTGCTGTTTCTATTAAAGTGGCTATAAATCGTTCTTATAAATAATGTATTGCTAGTCAAGTTATAGATAAAACAGTGATGGGCTTCGATCATGTGATTGCGGTGAGGTACACGTGATCACAATTAATGAAAATATTATGTATCGGGTGTTTTTATTCAACTACATGAATTTTACCGATATCGACAAGTATGATTTGACAGCTGAGATAATCAAACTGATTTGAGTTTGGTTGGTCATCATTTATAAAAAAGAATTGAAACGGACTTGGATATTATCCTAGTTAACAGTTTTTGGATAATCCCAACAGCTGAAGATTTTTGATTAATAAATTATGATTGACTTTGTCGAAGGGTTTACTAAAATCTTATAATCAATTCACCAACGTACGTCTGGCGTTACATATATTTTTAAGTACCGATTTTGTTTTTCCTAAGTTATAAAATATTTCTTGGTTACTTATATGAATGAAAAAAAATAAGCTTCCCACCCCTGGAAACGAAATTTTAATTTTTTTATCATTGCAAATCTTTGTGATGTATAAAGCGGGTTTATTTAAGAGAAACTTAAAACTTTTAAACTTTTTAGTTATTACATGTTCTGCAAAATACTGAATGTGGAAAGAATTTCTAATTTTTTTAGTTTTAATAGACACTTGAGGCTTCTTAAAGCATCAAATAGGTTCAAAGTGGACTAGTGTTGCTTTCAAATATAACAGCTCTTTAATCAGTATTTCAAGATTCAGCTCTCGTGGTAATGCCTGAAGGAGCGATTCCTTACCAGCCGGCATAAGTATAAAGAAAAAGTAACGTTGCCATCTCTATACTGAAGTTGTTATCTGAATACCTTCGGTGACAATAATGACAACTTCTTGTTCAACAAATTGTAGGAAGAGCATCCGTCGTGTCACAGAACTCATCTATCTGATTTATTGAATGCACTAGAAACTGGGTCAATGTCAGTTAATGGTGAGGAAATACTAAATTATAATAACATGTTGTATGTATCAAAGTCCTAAGAGGTTTCAAATTACATATTGTAAATTATATATTAAATATTAAAGTTTACAACTTTTAAAATCATTTGAATATAAATGACAAAAAAATTTACTTATATAAATTTTATTTAGCACATAATTTGATTGAACGGCATTTGTGATGGACCATTTTGAAGCCCACGATTTTAATTATTTCCGCGCTTTTGATTTTATTCGCTTAAGTTTCTGTCACTGCTAACAATTTCATTTCCATAAATAAAATATTAACATGCCTCAAAGCTACAACAATATTTAATTGTAAATACAATTAAATTTAAATAGCTGCCAACGAAGCGTTAAGCAAACTGGCTAAGTTGAAAAAAATTATTTGCCATGATCTTGTTGGCAAAACTGTTTGCAAGTCAAAACCAAAATAACTGATTATACAAAAGTGGTACTTAAACTAAATTAAGTTTTTTTTTTTTTTTTTTTTTTTTTTTTTTTAATAATTATTACATTTCATTAACTTTCGCACAGTGAATGAATGTAAAAAGTAGTTACGCCAGCCACCCACCAGTGCTGCTATTATAGAAATAAACAAGAATGTAAAATGTGTAGTAAAAGCAAGTAAAAAGGGTAATAAAAATTCATTAGAAAATAAAGAAAATTGTTCGACGTATTATGGAAAACAATTGCTTTTTGAAATATTTCTTTTCCGCTCACAAAATACCTTCAGAAATGTTTGACTGGAATTAATTTTTAGTCTCTAATTGCAAATTGCATTGCAACAACAAATTTTCCAATAACTTGATTTGATTATAAATTGGTTATATTTAAAGCTGTTAAAACTGGTGTCGCAAAATGCCATATTATGCTCTCGACTTAATATAATAATTAAATTTAACAGTAAAATAAACAGTTCGATACAGATATCTTCAGTTAAAAAATTTAAAAAGCTGTGGATTGTGCTCACCCGATAAAAGGCCAAAAACTTAAGAAACATGGAAAAAAATTAGAAAAACGCCAAGAAATTTAATCAATCGGTAACACAGGAAGTCTGTTACCATCGGTTCGATAGTTCGATAGTGTTCTCGTATCATTTTTCATAATAAAATTGGTACAAATCATATTCAGCTAAGTCACCCAACAAGTGGTAATAAATAAAAATATACATGAGTACTGATGATGAAAGTGCAGCGGCTTCCGAAAACAGCTGTTTTGCTCTATTGTGTATGAGTTAAATGTTTAGTACCTTTTTTGTTTAGTGGTTAGTTATCATTGTTAATTTTTGTTACGAGTGGGGAATATTTTTGGCTTAAATATGAAAAACCACATCGCGCAAGTGGTGGCCATTTTTAGCTTCCCAAGTTCGTGCTCTTTTGTTTTAGATGTGGTATCGCCGCTGGCATGTTTACGTACTCAACATCTTTAAAATAACCGAACATAAAACGGTCTGCTGCTTTTAAATCTGGTAAACGTTGGAACCAATTGAAACCGCTGAAATGCGTTAACCATAGATGTCTCGTAACCGATCCATTGTATTTCTTGCAGTGTGGGCTGTGGATCCATCTTGTTGGAAATATAACTGTGGATGGTTTTCTACACCCGGCCTCATATAATAGTCCAGCATGGTTCGATATTTATCACCATTAACTGTAACAGAAGCGTCATGTGCTTTTCCAAGGCAGTATAGAGCGATAACCCGTGCACTCAAGTGGGTGTAATTGTTGCTTATGAACTGTTTTTAGATTCTTCGGAACCATATCCTGCATTTTAGCTTGTTTATTAATACATTCATATGGATGAAGTCCATCACTTATTATCAAATTGTTAATGAAATCACGGGTTTCTTTTGCATTTCAAATTCCCCAAATATTTTCAAAATACTGAAAAAAAAAATTAAAAAAGTCTATTAATATTATTAATAATAACCCTGACAATAGTTTTGCACCATCCTGTATATTACGGGCTACACATTTTTGGTCATGCTACATGCTTTGTAAAGTTTTAAATAAATAGCCCAGAAATAACAAAGAGAACGGCAAGCATGCGCGTGCACGGCTTTTGCACTTGAGGAAAAGGTTTCTCATAATTTCAAATATTATCATATGAAATATTTTTGCTGGCAACTGTGCGCTTTTATTTGTTTAAGCTGAGAATAAATAATTTTGAATTAAACCAAATTAAAATTTTTAGGAAATGATAATAATTTATAAGGGGGAGTTAAACAAGCCTCGTCACGAAATGAGTTCATCAACTGTGCAAAATCTCACGACTCTTGTTACTTTTTCTTTTTAATAAAGTTGCTACTACAACTTGATGAATCTTCTTTCCGCAGACAATTGATGTTGTGCTTAAGCCAAAAACAAAAAATAAAAATTAATAATAATGTGACCAACCTCTTAAACGAAATGTAAATGTACGAGCTCGTTAAGACGTCAGTTTTCTACAATTTCTCCATTCAACAAAATATGAACTGACTGTGGCTGTTTATGAAGTATTTCATGGCCTAAACTCTGTTTGCTGGAAAGCGTATAAATATAAAATATATGCACACGTATGTGTGTATGTATATAAAATTGTTAACAGTTTTCTGTTAGCCTTTTTTTATTTACTTAACAAATTTGATAAATATTTTATATATTCTATCTTCCTTTATTTTTGTATTTAAAACTTATTTTTTCATCAGCCACATATTAACTCCGCTGCTTGCTGTACGTTTTTGCATTTAACATGGACATTTTGCTTATTAAATTTTTGATAGTTTCATTATGAAAAACAAAAAAATTGTTGCATAAAAATTATTGGTGTAGGAGAACAAACAAATCGGAGTCACATTACTTTCGCTGGTATTATTTACTTGAGTTTATAATTAAAAGTTGGTTTATTCTGTTTTGCATGGTTTGTGCCAAATTAATTTGTACATTTTTCCAACCGAATGATTTCAAGCAGTTATCATGGCTAAAATGGTTTTTCAACATCAGTTTAAGCTTTATTTTAAATATCAAGTTTCTTTAGTGTTCATTTGATATTTATTTAGGTTATTAACTTGAGCTAATGAAATCCAATCTGTTGTATGCATTTCTAATACTGCACAATACAACCTGATACTAATTCATTTTTATGGTTTGTCATTCTCCACAAACCATAAAACTGAATTAGTATTCAGTTTTATTTCAGAATTTTATATAAAAGAAAACAGTAAAATTTTGCGAATGGCAAGTTATTCAAATACGTTTATTAAAGTTTAAGGGGGTTATTCCTATTTCTCTCCCCCTGTGTCCGTGCTTGAATACAACTGACGCTCGATTTTGTCGTGGCGGATTTGTTTAAAACGTTCACACTTGTCAAATATTTGCCCAAAAAACCGCCACCACCATATACCAATAAAAAATACTTCGTTTTAATTATGATTCAGTAAATCAGTTTTATGGATGGCTAATAGACAGCACTTGTCTGAAATTAATTTACGCGTTACGCATTTTTGGAAAAATATTTGACAAGTGTTAAGCGTTACTTAACAATTGACTTTTAAAGCATACATGACTCAAGGGCGAAGTTCTTGTCCGTGCATGCTCTTGTTTGTCGCCATCAGCCAGATGTCTTCTCTTGGAATGAAACCTGTTAATTCTTATTCACAGGATTTGTATGTTCTTGGGTGTCAACTCTTGTCCCTTTCTAGTTTCCACCGATTCTAGTATTGTATCAGGTATTTGTTTTAGCTGTAGGAGCCGTTTGATAGCTGAGAATGTCAAACTGTATGACATATCAGTTGAGTAAATTTGGACCATCCAGAGAACAACGTTTGCAAATCGTGGAAATTTACTTAGAAAAAACCGGCCTAATGAGTTGGCAATTCGTTTTCGAATTGTAATGTGCTGAGCAACGTTGGCAGTGCCGTCGTAGATTATTTATTTCGAAATGAGCACTATTGAATCATGTTGACACTGAATTTTTCTTTTCAAAAATGAAACATCGAATCGAAACTGAGCACATATATATATATATATATACATATATATATATATATATATATATATATATATATATGTATATATATATATATATATATATATATATATATATAAATATATATGTATATATATATATATATATATATATATATATACTTATTAAAAGACTTCCAAAAACCATCTGAGAATTATGTTAAATAATAAATTAAATAATAAATAATGGGTTTGGTTTGTATAAGTTTCATAGCCTGCTACACTTATTATAATGTGATTTTTTGAAATCGTTTGTGAATTTTTATAGTTAATTTATTTAACATAATTCTCAGATGGTTTTTGGAAGTCTTTTAATAAGTTGAGAAGTTTGAAACTTTGCAAAACTGTGGTTGAAGTCTACTGACGATTTGGTAAGAAGCGCCAATAAAATGCATATAGACATTGCTTAACCACCCAACAAATAAATTTCATATTATAATAGTACAATGACAATATGTAAAAAAATTAGTTTATTAACTATATATATAGGAAGTATGTTTAAAATAATTTTCAGGTATCTCCAGCTGGGTGCGTGTAAATAAACCCGACTTTCTAAGATAACCTTAAATTATCTAATTTTTTTAACAGACTTCGTACTAAAATCATGACACAAACAAACATTGCAAAACTTAATAATCCAATATTCTTCGCAAACCATTATTTATTGTTTCATGCTTCCTTAGGGTACGCCCACATGTGGGGAAATATTTTTGCCCAAACAAACAACCACAAAATATTAACATCTATTTATTGAGAGAAAAAAATTTCCATTCATAATGGATTCATACCCTCCGACTATCAGTTATTTTTGAAAATGTTTTACTTAAGAAACGCGTATAAAAATATTTTTCTCTACTTGTTAGTGGTCACGATATTTTGAGCAAATATTGAACATTTGTGCCCATACCTTTATTTAATCCAATTTTATATGGGAACTTTGTTATTACAACACTTTTTAGTTTTAAATACTTCCCATTGAAATTTTCATTTATCATTTCAAATGTTTACTTCTTCAGCACGTCTGATGGAAGGCTTAATAAAATGTCATTTCAAAATATTTTAATTGAAAACATAAAGAATATCATACTAAAGAATATATTATTTTCAGTTTTGACGTCATTTGCATGTGGACAAGCCATCCACTGAAAATAAAATATATTTTTAAATTAAATTCCAATGACTTAATGACAGTTCATAGTCCACTTTTTATAAACAAACGAACGAGGGCACTCGCAACATGAACAGCTAGATATATAAAAAGTAAAAGTGCTATATTCGGCTGTGCCGAATCTTATATACCCTTCACCAACGTACGTCTGGCGTTGCGTATACTTTTAAGTACCAATTTTGTTCTTCCTAAGTTATAAAATAGTTTTAGTTTTAGTTTTTTTGGTTACTTCTATAAATGAAAAAAAATCTATTTCCCACCAATGGAAACGAAATTTAAACTTTTTCTCACCAATGCAAATCTTCATGTATACATCGGTTTTTTTTTAAGAAAACTTAATATATTTAAACATTTTGGTTATAATATGTACTACAAAATACTGAATGTGAAAAAAAAAAATTTGATTTCCCATTCCTGGAATTTTTCTTATAAATTCTGTATTTTTTAATAGACAATTGAGGCGTCCCAATATGAAATAGGTTCAATTTACAAACAAACCAAAAAAAAATGGGTTTTGATATTAATATTGCTTTCCCAGCTCTGAAACCGCATTTTTTTGAATTCCAATACCACTTTATTTCAGTTAATTTTCATCCATCAGTCCAAGAAGGAAGTCTCTAGCTCTTTTGGGGACTTCGCTCAATTGTCATCGCTATTCATAAGGATCCAGAATATATATACTTTATGGGGTCGCATACCAATATCGAAGTAATTATACACGTAATGACAAACCTATATATGTACATATATAATTTCACCTTTTTGTGAAGGAGGTAAAAAGCAAAATTATTGCAAACTAAAGTGCCAGTTAAAATTTTATATAAGAAACATAAATTTAAATAAAGTGGAAAAAACTACATGTGTATACCGGGTCTGTTTTTCAGATACATTCGCACTTAAAATAATAACACAAGATAAAGATTAGAAATTTTTTTTTTTGTTAAAATATTTTAGATAATTTCATGGCATTAATTCTTTAATGTGACTTTCGGCATTTGTCCGACATTGAAATTTCTTTCATGGTCCATTCGATCAGTAGGATTTTGGACTAACATAAAAATAACTGAGCGTATGACTTCAATAGTGGCTTGAATATAGAATTTCAATGGTTCAAGAGTTTCTGGTTTGTCGGCATAAATGAATGGCAGCGCCATAAAAAATAATCCAGAGGCGCTAAATCGTATGAGGGAGGTGAAGCCCGTGAAGTGGAAGAGTTCTGTAAAGAAAGTCACCAAAAAGCAACTTGCGTCGACTGGTTCGAAACAAATGTCGTTGGTTTTTAGTTTATTAATATTTGGGAAGAATAACGCAGTCAGCAAATATTATAGCGCTTGAAAATAAAAAGTACGGTAAGTACGCATTCTCTCCAGTCAAGTGCAGATAGATTGACTTAAGTGTAGATTGCTTAAGAGTGGCTTCAAATAGTCGTTACTGAATTCAAAATCTTGTGTTTGGTGTATGAGAATAATGCGATTTATAGCAGCATGAATTCCTTGCTAACTAGGCTGTAAAATGAACTCAGTAGTCTATGAACCTCACGAATAGATATTTTTGTAAAATAAATTTCAAAAGTTCTTAAACGTTGTTCTGCTGTTATACGATTCATGATGACTGAACAAATATTAAATTCTCAGGTATCAAACCACAGTTATCGACATCGTTAGTTGGCATGCAACTGAAAAAAAAAACACCCGATACATATATATTTTGCAGTAATATTTCGCTATATTTATATCAATAAGCTTGTTCTTTTCAGTGTGTGCAAGTCAACGATTGTGGTTTGGAAACGACTATTTAGTCATTCTCACTGTAGAGAATAAGACTAGAGATAGGACAGAAATCGGTTCATTTACAAACCAAATTTGATGCGAACGATCGAAATTTCTTTCTTGTAGATTTAGACACGCATCTTACCATGATTTGAAACGAAAGGGAAAAGCAGATAGATCGTGTTATGGTGCTCAGAAGCCGCCCACACTTTATATTGACACATTGCGATAAAGTCGGAACGATTTTGGGTCTGCTTTGAAAATATTTCCTTACGATAATAACTTTCTTTCCCCTCAAGTTATCCGTCAACGGCGGTAGTGGTGTAACGAAGTGCAAATACCAGTTAATCATCTGAGACTATTTGGCTCTATAAAATGACTGAGCTCGACATCTGCATTGTTCATGAATTTTTTTAAAAGACAGCATTTTGTCATGAATGCGAAAAGTTGTAAGAAACGCCGAACATACCGGACGTCTCACTAATCTAACTTAAGCCCATATGTATTGCTAACGACTAAATCAAACAGTCTAGTGATGAGTTAACAACAAAAACCTTATCTACTTGTTGCATACTGCAGTCAACAACAGTCTTGTTCAATAAGATGCGAAATGAATGTTAATTAATTTGTCGTCGGTATTTATTAAAGTTTATGTCGTTTAAAACAAAAAGTCAACTGAATATTGAATTGAACGACAAATAAATAAGTCAAGTTCAATAGACGTGAATGAAAACGCAGAGTTTTTTGTTTTAAATCGTGTACGATTATTTGCTCAAAAATTAAAAAAAAATTAAAAATTATGAATCGGGAATTTAAAATTCATTAGACGTACTTACAAGATATTGTAAAAGTATAAAACAAAATATATTTTCGGCAAAAAATAACTTTTCTGAATTATGAAAATTGGAAAAGAGTGTTTTACGAAATTCAACCACAACCGGGACGAGTTTTTAGTTCATCATTCAAATGTAGATGGAATACGAACTGTTCGTAATGTGCCAGAGACTAGGGAACAATAAAAAGAGTGGATTTCACCAACTTAACGTGCACCCAAGAAGGTGGACGTGGGCGTGTCAGTCAACCGTGCCATGGCGACTGTTGAAGGATCATCGCCCTACATTGTTCAGAGATTTTGTCCAACTCTCCTTTTGTATTGTACTCCAAGCACATTCAACTAAAAAATTTATATATTTTAATATATAAAACTAAAAAGTGAGAAATAAATTTTAAATTTCTATAAACCCTATTTTTCATATATCGAACGCCGACGCTTGTTTCGCAATAATACTGGAAGTTCGGTTCATTTTTGGTTTTAGGTTCATTTAGTTTTGTCTCTTTAGTTCGATTTTCTTAAACAACGTTGTTAAAAATTTTTACTTATTTTATTTATATGGACACTGAGTTATCAAACAGCCGACGTATTATTTTAAATTTTCTGTTGAATTTGAATTTTTTGTATTAAGAGCGGAATATATAGAATATTAAAAATAATCATTATAACAGCAGAACTTATCAATATTGATTTCGAGTTCACTACGCCATCTCATCAGAGTTCTCTGATAAATTTTTCCACTTTTCACGGTTGTACTGGTCATTAGGAATATCAACTATATAGCCAAAGTGTTTAGAGAATAAAAGTACGAGACTAATCACTATCACATTTACTTTTAAATTACTTCAATTTCGGTAAGTACGAGATTCCGAAACACTAACGACTAATAATCTAAATATTTCAATTTTCTCTTTGCTTTTTCTAGAACCATTGACTGCTGAGATGAAAAGCCTTTTGTTATGTTCGCGCAATTGAATTCATATTTACCACCAGTTTTTGACCTCTTATTTAAGTACAAAATTATTTAATTTTTTCAATTAACTTATGCGAAAAATGTAAACAAAAATCGCCATTGTTCAGAAAACAGGTGTTTTGCTTATGATTCAAAGTATTTTAAATGTTGTGCATGAAATTATTTTAAGTTTTTCAATTGTGCTAAGAGTCCGTTTGTACAATAAATATTGTTTTATTAATTTTAGATTTTATTCTATTGATAATTAACTTTATTTACGCAACTTTTTAAAATTTGTTAGCAAATTTTTCTCAACAACATAATATTTTCTTTCTGTGCTCGATTTAAATTAAATTTAAATAACCCATGAGGGATATTTAGCTCTTATTTAAGTTTGCAGTTAAAAACGAAATTTGGTATTTATGCCATTTAAATTAAAATTAAATTAAAGTTTAATTACATTTAAATAACCACTGATTTATTGGGCATTAGTCACCATGTATGAAAGGTACAGGTGACTTTTACATGGCGCTGTTATTAGAGCGGGGGAAAGTAGTGAACACAAGACTATGACACTTGGTAATAACAACATGTTTAAACACAGAAAGATGTACTGATGACTTGCCATTGACAGCAACCCTTACTTTCGTTTTTGTCTTGCAGCCTTGCCATTCAGTAATTCGGAGGAAAATAATTTAAAATTTCACATAATGAGCTATTAGGATGTTCTTGTTAGAAGCCTAAAATCACGGGTTCGCCTTCGCACCCAGTTTTCAATATGGTGTCGAATTTTCCAGTGCTATTATAGCACTGGTTGCTGAACGTTGCCTACAGTGATTCACTTCGTTATTAAATAGAGTGCGGCGCATTTCTTCGTCGGCACTAGTGGCAAGAATATATACCGGCGAAGTAAGAAATAGCGTCAACAAAATTCCCACATCCCAATATTCGGTGACTATAATCGACAAAAAATTTTGGAGTTCTAAAAAATAATTTTTTCCAATTATTTAGCTCACGGTATCTCTCGAATGGACTAACCGCGGCTTTCGGTGATCGACGCTATTTTTAAATGCTAGGAGCTGACTAGTTTGCGAAATATATCGTTGGAAATCTTTGAAAAGTTGACTTATTTTTTATAAATCATCCGATTCCTACGTGATAAGGGGTTATTGATGAAGTTGTCGAGCCCCATAAAAGAGTCGATTACATTAACTCTTTAGATATATAATTTCTATATTTTTAAACCTTTTTTTAAATTTCATGACTATTTGAACTGGTTTGTGGCGACTTACGTAGTTTTTTATTGTCAACAGCTGATTAGTGTGAACGTTTTTTCGAGATAAACACTTTTGAAAATATATCTTTTCTAAGTTTTTTTTTTTGAGATTTCTTAAAATGTACTAGTCCGAATCTGAATTCATTAAAACTCTCCAGAACGTCATCAGTTGGGTTCGAAACGAAGTTTTAAGGCCCAACTATAATGTGCTTAATGTAGCTCGGGCGAATATGCTAGTCCATACAATTAAATATGTACAACCATAATTTACTTTGCTAACTTTTCGTTAAGTTTTCTTAAATTTGACTTGCGTATGCATAGAGCGAATCTGATCGCACTTTGCTTAAGCGGCCAACTGTTTGTTCTTTTTTATCGAAAATTATTTTTAGATACACACAAGTTACGAACGATAGTAAATGAAAATAATAAAAATATAAACTATCCCTTGTTCCTATCTATAACAAAGACACTTTCCCCAAGACGTAATAAAAGACAAATATTCCATTGTTAGAATTTTAAGCATATGTATGTAATTGTAGATTGTAAATTCTTTTTAGATAAGAAATATAGACATGATAAGTTTCGTTAAAGTACAAAATAACAAAACAAAGTTCATCATGTCCAAATGTAGGTACCCACATCTACATACATTTAGTTTAAGAAATCTATTTTTATTTTTTAGTATTTAAGAAACATATTTGAAAATTGTAATGCAGTTAAGAACTAAGAATAACTCACCAGAGCTAAAAAAAATAAATAACGTAAAAAGACGCATAGACGTCTAGAAATAATTTTTTTAATTCAACCAAATGTGAAAACTTTAATTCACATACCATAGGCTGTGATAGATGCACGATATATTTTTAAATGCTTTCTACATTGGTACTAATCAACTGATATATATATATATATATATATATATATATATATATTTAAGTTGAACACATTTATTTATGTATATTATATATGAAATAATTTTCATGT
Organism: Linnaemya vulpina; assembly: GCA_963675445.1. NCBI lineage: Eukaryota > Metazoa > Arthropoda > Insecta > Diptera > Tachinidae > Linnaemya > Linnaemya vulpina. Next base: position 65,298,061 of record OY776278.1, on the reverse strand, counting down.
ATGTTTATGGAATAAATGAGTTTTGCAAAAGTACATTTTTTTACAACTGAGTGCGGTAATTACTTAAACTCAATAAGTATAACAGTCACACAAAAGTTTGTGATGTTTTGCATCTTTTCGTCGAGTTTTGTTAGTAGCCTAAGTAACCATAAGTACATTACAGTTGGGCCTATAAGCGGATCACATACTAACATACATATATACAGACACATACACACCCATACATACACAAATAAATATATACACATACAGACATAGTGACGGCCGCGCTCAGGCTTTGTCAGAAAAGCCTTCTAGGACCTCAAAACATCGAGATCTAACGAGAATTCGATTTTACCCAAAAAGGGTAAAACCAATATTTTCCATATTTTTAAAACATTAAATGTTTTTAGCGGCAAGTTAAATAACTAAGATATTCATTGACCGGTTCTAGCCCCAACCTTTATATACTTGTCCTTTTGTGGCATCTTTAATACTAAAACTATTCCAGAGTACCTGCTACTAGTCGTGGTTCAAGAGCTTTCTGTACCGTTCGCATTTTCATCGCTTTTCTTTATATTTTGTTTATAGTTTACAAAACCATTTCATACTTTAATAAGAGCATTTGTGTGCTTCCTTGAATAAAAGAACTGAACCCGTCTAAAGTGATCGCTTTTACATTTTAAAATTATTTACTTCGGGAAAAACAGCATAATAAGTTTAAAATATAGTGCTAAAAAATATATGTAGTTGTTACGCCACTTCGTCCAATTCTACTGCTTTCTACCAGTTAAAATAACTATGCACAAAATATTTTTCATATTTCTTTGCCTGCCAACAAGTAACCAGTTTTGAAATAAAATGGCATAAACTTTTAATTAAACTATTAACTTAATTGATTAAATATGCAGCCAATTGGCTCTTTTATTGAAACTACTTTTAAGTTTAACTCTACAACTTTTCCACAAACATGCATTTGAATGTTGAAATACATGAGAGTGTTTGCATTTCGGTCGCACGTTCAAACAACTAAAGTTGCGCATCTAATGAAAACTGAATTGCGTGTTAAATAATTGAAATTTTCCTCGTTTGAAATTTAAGTTTTATGAATGAGTTTTTATGTTTTCAAGCATTTCCGAACAATTTATTGCATTGTTGAGATTGCAAATATAGAGTCAGTCATCATCATTGCAAACACAGCACACACACACTTACACATAAACCAAATCAAATAATAAAATGCCCGCCTACACAAAATAAATTGCCGGTTATAGGCGTTAAAATTTTACAAGTTTTCAATGTAAAAAACATTACGGACGGTGTAAGTGTGTGTGTGTTTGCCGACATAAATGAGAACTGAAAGAAAATAGAATATGTTGTTCGTTAAGTGGGGATTCTATTGAAATCTTTTTGTTGTTGCTTACCCCCAAAACCTAATGCAATCTTTATTTATTATGATTAAGTAAAATTGTGTAAAAACATTTTGCATGCTGCCTTCCCTTTAACTTGGACCAGGCTTTTGATTGTAATTGAAGTGAATTTGCGGTCAGTGTTTTACATTTTCATAATTTCATAAGTTTTCCGTGTTTCATTTGTTTATGCTTTTATATTTTGCATGTTAATTTCGGAGCGGACTCTTTAACCCAGAGAGTGATGAAAACACGCATGAAATTGTATTTGAAATTTAATGTCTGATTGCTGTTGGTAACTGGCAAATTTTTCCTTTCTTTTCTATTCATTGAAATTAGAATTTCCTTTTAGTTGGGGCTAGAGTTTAGCAGAAAATTTACGCACTTAAATTGATTTGACCGCAATAATTTTTTGCGGTGTTTGTTCAAAGAGAGCGTTTTTCCTCATGCCGTCGATGGCAATTAAAACAACTAAAAGTGCTATATTCGGCTGTGCCGAATCTTATATACCCTTCACCAACGTACGTCGGGCATTACACATATTTTTAAGTACCAATTTTGTGCTTTCTAATTTATAAGCGCAATAAAAACTACTTCAGTTGCATATGTGGGTCACATTTATAAATAAAAAAGTATTCAAAATATCCCACGCCTGCAAACGAAATTTTAATTTTCCAATTTTTTTTTACCAATACAAGTCTTTATAACGTGTAAACCGGTTTTATTTAAGCAAAACTACAAATATTTAACTATTTTGGCAACTTTCATGTTATGCAAAATATTGGAATCAAAATATAGATTTTTTAAGTACTTGATATTAACTTCGTCTTTTCCTGAATTAAAAAATAGTTTTAATTAATAAAAACCGCATTAATTGCCCTTTGATTTTTATAAAATTTCAATTTCCCACCCCTGGAAGCGAAAAATTTTTTCATCAATGCATATCTTCATGATGTATAAAACGGTTTTATTTAAGAAAAACTTGAAATTTTTAAACATTTTAGTTATTATATGTACCTCGAAATACTGAATGTACAAAAAAAATGCAATTTCCGATCCCTGGAAAAGAAAATTTAATATTTTTTTAAATTATTTTTTACCAATGGAAGTCTTTATGATGTATAAAGCGGTTTTATTTAAGAAAAAATACAAATTTGTAACTACTTTCGTTATTTTCATGTACTACAAAATATTGCAGTATCGAACCCTGAAATCGAAATCATGATTTTTTTAAATTTTCGATACCGATTTTGTTTTGCCAGAATAGCAAATAATTTTAACCAGGAAAAGCGAAGTTAGCTAATTTTTGGTTATGCTAATGTATGAAAAGCTTAAATTTCGTAACCCTGGATAAGAATTTTTAACTTTAAAATTTTTTTCCATCTAAGCAAATCTTCCTGATGTATAAAACGGTTTTATTTAAGAAAAACTTTAAATTTTTAGACATTGTAATTATTATATGTTCCACGAAATACCGAATGTGCAAAAAAAATTCAATTTCCGATCCCTGGAAGCAAAAATTTAATTTTTTTTTAATTATTTTTTACCAATGGAAGTCTTCAAGATGTATAAAGCGGCTTTATTTCAGAAAAACTACAAATCTGTAACCACTTTCGTTACATACATGAACTACAAAATATTGAAGTATCGAACCCTGGAATCGAAATATTTACTTTTTTATTTTTAATTCCACTTTTGTTTTTCCGAAATAAAAAATAATTTTTATGAGGAAAAAACGACGTCATTTGATTTTTGGTTAGCTTATTGTATAAAAAAATTTAAATTTCTCAACCCTGGATGGGAACTTTAAACTTTTAAATTTTTTTTTCATCGATGCAAATCTTCATTACACCAAAGACGGTTTCATTACGAAAAACAAAAAATTTTTAAACATTTGAGTTGTATATGTACCACAAAATACCGAATGTGCAAAAAAAATTAATTTCCCATCGCTGGAAAAAATTTTTTTTTAGTTTTAAATGGACAATTGAGGAGTCCCAAAGCATTAAATAGGTTCAATTTTCAAATAAACAAAAAAATAATATATATACTTTACGGGGTCGCATATTGATATCGAAGAAATTACACACGGAATGACAAACCTAAATATACCCTTTCTCATTTTTGTGAAGGGTATAAAAAAGATTAAGTTATAAATTTTCTGCACAAAACAAACAAGCAGTTCCTTAAAATCTGTCGTGCAGCAGAAAAAAATGACGTTGAAAAAATAAGGCACCATAGATGAATTTGTTTACTCCTCATCCAGGTGTGACGTAATGGAAAAGTGTGTATTAAAATAATTTTACAAAGATCTTTCAACTAAATTTTTAACAGCATGGCTGAGTTTGTTGCAAATCAATAAGATAAACTTGAGTGTAACGTGTACACTTAACGACTGTTGCAGGTCCCAAAATATTACAAAAGCTTTCCCTGGCACGAAAATCTATTTGATTGTGTTATTTTCAAATAGTAAAGGGTGTTTTTTATAGAGTGAAATAAAGTGAAATTTTTTTATAGAATGAAATCCTTATTGGATAGCAAATTTTATGACATTAATGTTTAAATATGATTTCGGCCATGCGGCCGCCACGGCTGGTGCGTACAAAGCGCAATCTGGAACACCAATTTTTACAAACAGTAACATTCTAACCATCATCGTTTTTCAAGACATATGGGCCAATGACTCCGCCAGCCCATAAAGTGCAAAAACAGTAATTTTCTGTGGACAATTCTGTTTATTTACGTACCCATTCAACAAAAAATGGGCTTCATCGGACGAAGTGCACGATAAGTTTGCCGAACAGAACCATTGTCTTGATTAAAAATTTGCACGCGTTGCTCTGTGTAAGTCGATCCATAATAAAACATCAAAGCAAACTAAACAAAAAGCAACTATCATCTGTTAAATGGGTGGTCAAATAAAGCAGTGATGCCAACTCAAATTTCGTTAAATGTCGAATGGCTTAATATCTCCCCAGGTATATTTGGCAAAATAGAACAGAACATTGAGAATATAAATTTTGATAAGTAATAAAACACTTAGGTTAAAATTTGCATCCAGGCGCGTATACAAGAGGAGGGAAAAATAGGATGTACCCTTGCTTCCTCTTGAATAACTGTAGTTGACAATATTACACTGTTTTGTTTTATATAAAAGCCGTTTAAATTCGCAAGCGTAAGAAAAATTTAAGATGCTTTTTCCTGTAGTTTCTATACAATTAATAGAGTATAATGTTTTTTAATAATAATGGAATTGTGTGGTTAAGACTTGAGTTTATTTTAAAGTTTGTTTTCCTTGAACACTAAAACTGAAGAGAAGAATCTGTATGCACTCAAATTTCTTTTTTAAAATATCAAAATTAAACGACAGCATCAACTTCAATAGTAAAAGCTAAACTGAAGGTTCATTGTTAAACATTGTTGAGCAACAACAACAACAAAAAATGTTTAGCTTTACTTTCAAACTCAAAACAAACAACACAAACAAAATTCACTTTTTCTCACTGTGCGCAATAACAAAAAAATTTTAATTGTCAATAGCTTGTCAACGGTGGAGTGAACGAACAGACAGACAATCGTTTGCAACTGTTATTTCTGAAATTTCAGTTAAAGACTTTTATAAAAAAAAAAAACTACTCTGGTACAACATTCATGCAACATATACTTGAAGTCAACAACAACAGATGCCAGTTGTAGGGAAACAAAAATAAAGAGCGCATTTTCTTGTTAGTCTAAAGGCACCATGTGTCCAAGTTTTTTTACATTTTGCGAATTTAAGGCAGGCAGCAAAATTTTTTTTATAAAAACGTCGATTTTATTGTCGTGTACAGCAAAAAAAAATTTAGCAAAATTTTGGTAATTGCCTTAAATGTTGCCCAATACAAACTTTAACTGCTTATCATAGCCCAGCTATCAGGGGCAAATTACAGCATTCGATATGGACAAAAATTTGTGCACAAGTTGTACAAAAACTCGATCGGTATCGAGTGGCGTAATTTGACTCCTAAATCCTAATGAATCATCCTAAAGAGCATCTTTGTAACCTCCAGCATTATAGAATTAAACCAAACTAGTGGCGTTCTGAAGAGCATTTTTGAACTCAGAATTCCTATGAATTTAAACCGATTCCAACTAGTGAATTTCAAGACATTAAAAAAAGAAAACTTAAAAAGAAAGCACATGTCAAGGTAGTTTTTCCAAAACAACTTTTAAACGCCTTTATCGATCGATTTACACGTCGTTCACGGTAAAATAGGTCGAAATATAATCGTATCGTAAGACATCGTGACAGAAAAAATAAATCACTATTTATTACGAGGGAGAAATCGGTTCATTTTAAAATTAAAATAATAGTGTTTTAGCTCGAAAAGCTCAAAAGCATAAAACAGCATAAAACCAAGTTATGAGAGCTTTCAAAATTAGCGGGAAGTTGCAGGTATGGCCTTTGGGGTTCAATCGTTTTCCATATTCTTACAATGTGCGGTTTCAGCGAACGTGTCCAACGATTAGCAGCTCTAGTATACCATTTGCTTATCAAACTTTGAATTACGTAAGGAAACTAACAAGTAGGGATAAACAAAAGTACACATGAGTTCCGATGATGGAAGTGTAGTGATGGATAATTAAATAGAAGTTAGATTTTCCCTAACTCCTTTGACTATTTACCATGACTTTTCGATCAGTCTTCATATTCGGACAAGCAAAAACTGTGCAATTTTTTAAATGTTTTGCCTTCTTTGTGAATTTCTGTCATATAAATTGTTTAATTACTAGCAGTAGATATTATATGTTCCACCTGTAGTGCTTTCGAATTAGTAGGTGGTGAAGCCATAATTTCTTGCTGTGTATACATCATCTCAAATAAAACACTTTCTACTAGTAGCACAAATACCCTTAATATTAAAATGAAGACCCATTTTTTGTTTCGACTTCCAGTTTTGAGTGTTAACAATATGGCATATAATGGGTGATTTTATAAGAACTATCGGATATTAAAAAAAAAGAAAACACACAAAATTCAGAAAAATGCATGAAATATTTATTTGGATTGATAGTTGGGTCGATATAATTTAATGTTTGAAGATTATTTCATGCAAATGTTGGCCGCGGCTGCGCCTCAAATGGTCCATCCGCTTAGTCCAATTTTGGCATACTCTTTCCAACATTTCGGCCGGTATCTCACGAATAATGTTGGCAATGTTGGCTTCCAGTGCGTCAATCGAAGCGGGCTTGTCGCTATAGACATTAGCCTTAACATAGCCCCACAAAAAATAGTCTAGAGGCGTTAAATCGCACGATCTGGGCGGCCAATTGACTGGTCCCAAGCGTGAAATAAACTGTTCACCGAACTCGCCTCTCAATTGGTCCATTGTTTCGCGTGCTGTGTGGCAAGTGGCACCGTCTTGTTGAAACCACATGTCATGCAAGTCAAGCTCTTCCATTTTGGGCAAAAAAAAGTTTGTTATCATCGCACGGTAGCGCTCACCATTCACAGTAACGTTGTGATTCGCATCATCTTTGAAGAAATACGGCCCAATGATGCCGCCAGCCCATAATCCGCACCAAACGGTTGTTTTTTGTGGATGCATTGGTAGCTCTTGCAATGCTTCTGGCTGCTCTTCACTCCAAATACGGCAGTTTTGCTTGTTCACGTATCCATTCAACCAGAAATGAGCCTCGTCGCCATTCACCAAATATTTGGCGTTGTGGTAGGTCGTTTGGCTTCAATTCTTGCACCAGCTGTATCTTATAAGGCTTCACACCCAAATCCTTCCGCAAAATTTTCCACGTAGTGGAGTAACAGAGGCCCAATTGCTGCGAACGGCGCCGAATCGATAATTCACGGTCATCACCAACACTGGCCGATACGGCTGCGATATTTTCTTCAGTTCGCACTCTACGTAAGCGTGTTGGTGGTTTAATGTCCAACAATGTAAATTTGGTGCGAAATTTTTTTACAATAGCCCGAATAGAAGCCTCAGTAGGTCGATTAAACTGACCATAAAATGGAAGAAGCGCGCGATGAACTTTCTTAACAGAGCACGCATTTTGGTAATAAAATTCAATAATTTGCAAGCGTTGTTCGTTTGTAAGACGATTCATGATTAAATTATAGACCAAACTGAAGATGTTTGACAGTGACACAAGATACAAAACGTGCGCGAGCTGTCAAAACTAGTGTTGCCAAAAAGATAATAGCAAAAAAATCACTCGTTATATATATATATATATATATATATATATATATGTAAATATATATATATATATATATATATATATATATAGATATAGATATATATATATATATATTTATATATATATATATATATATATATATTAGCTAAGTAAAAAAATTGAATTTTGTTTATTGTCTATAAAACATGGCAAAAACAAACATTTGCACTTGTTAAATATCAGAGTACAAATGCGAAAAGAAAATGTTTAAACAAGGTTTTGCATTGAAATGCATTTAACATCCTGCCACTTTGCTCCCTTTTTTTTTTGTTAATGTTATTACTTTTTGTTGTTGAACGTTTGGTGTGTGGCTCCATTCATTTTTCTCTTTGTCTGTGTTGTTTTTCCTAGACTGGTGTCTCTACAGCCTTTTGTTGCAAGATAACATATATATTATTATTAATTTGTTTGCTTGTTAATTCTGCGCATTTGCGAACGTGGGTTAGTTACTGTCTGTTGGTTGTCTTTATGTTGCGTGGAAATGCGCAGGCGTATCTTGACATTGTAAAGTTCAGCTCATAGTTTACCAATTACCACAAGTTTGAGGTAACATTTTATAGCAGAGATCTAAATTTTTTTAAAGGAATATTCAACACCCGGTTTGCTTCCCTATAATAAAATCAAAGAATTATAGAAAAAAATTATAAATTTTATTACCAGTTTTATTTGTTTAATAAGTTGTTTTAAAATTTCATGAAATTCAATCGAAAAAATTCTGATGAATTTTTGTTTAATTCTATAAATTGGTATGACTCTACCCCGCTGTAGCATATAAGGTTATTTCTCATAGTCATTGTACACATATAAACAAGAGATGGGCAAGTGAAATTGGGAGAGATTTTGAAATTGTTCAAAAAGGTTTTCGTCGGATATTGGCATGACGAGCAATCTCTTCTTGATCTGGTTGCCTGCCATGCGACTTCTGTTGTCGAGTACTGCCGATTTACTATAGACGCATTTCTTTCTAAAGACACCGGAGAAGCCTGGGAAATTAAATATTTAAGGGTGACTTCTGAACGAACTGGAGTAAAATGATGGACATTTATTTAAAATTTCACTTTATTAGCTTTTCTTCCAAGTAGAGGTTGGAGTGACTCTTATTTTATGTTCATGAAATATATGTTTAACCGTACATCGATCTTTGGGTCAAGAATGTTCCATATGATTTTGATTTATGCTTTTTTTTTAGAAGAGATTAAATATTGGTTTTCAGCTGATTTTTGGGAATGTCATAAAAAATTGCGTTGTCTATATTTTAGGAAAGAGCAGAAGTACGTGGAAAAACAAGCACTTTGTTTTTCTAAATCATTTTCCGGTAAAAAGTATGGGTAAATGCAAATAAATTATAAATTGCATCGAATGCAAATAGTTTTCATAAGTCCGATAAAAATTAAGAATTTATATTAAGTCTTCGCATACAGGAAAGAATATGAATAGAACCAATGCAATAAATATCGATATGGCATTTGAGAATATCGACGATAAAAGTTTTCAAATATATCATTTGATCAATACTTTTTGCTGTACTGCTAATATAATATATAAATACCATATAATTAAAATTTACATAGAACTAATAAGAGAATAATTATGAAATAATCATTTAAAGCTAACAAAAAATTGGGACCACATATTAGTCGGCTATAATCTGAGAGAAAACAGATATTCTCACTAAGCAGTTTTAAAACAAGCCTTTCAGCTGTTAAATATCTCTCACCTCACGGGTAATTTATTTAATGCGAGAATTTACGAATAGGGATCGTTGCGCAACCGAAAAACCAGTAAAAATAGTTAAAAACATGAGTAGTGAAGAATACAAGATAGCGCATTGCGCAGGTCTGTTAGCTTTTAGTTCTCATCAACGCGTTTTACGTGACGTCACTCTAGTGAAATATATTGTGGCTGGTATTTCAAAACAGGTACGATTGGAAGTTTGTAAAGAATATGTGAAATATAAAGTATGTTTGGGAGGAATCTATTGATTTAATAAATGTTACGAATTACAAATTATATCACAATTGACTGAGAATAGCACCACCGAGGCACTCTATGCAGCATGGTCTTGCGCTTCTTAATATAATAGAGATATACTGCACAAGAAAAGTGTTCGTCTTATTTCGCAATTTCTCAATGTAACAAAAGTTGACCCGCTTTTTGCTATTTCGATACATGAAAAAAAATTTATTGGACCAAACTGAATGCAAAACCTTGGAATATTTTAAGGAATCAGGGATTAAATTATAAAATTTTTCAAGCTTTAATGGTTTTTAATAAACAAATTTAAACTCCGGAATATTAGAATCTTAAAACATTCAATCTCATTCCCTCGTATGCACTTTAATATTTAAAAACAAAAATATATATATATATATCTTTTGAATTCAAATGATTTTAAAGTTTTTTCTTGCGCTTGCATTTGTTTTGATTTTCTTTAACATGCTTAGCAACTCCAAATACAGTAAAGTTAGTAGTTCACATGTTCTTTTGTTCGAGCTTCCGCTGCTAACATTTAAACTCTTATTATTTAAAGCGATCGAAATGAAGTGCATTTAAATAACCATTAAGTTAAAGTCTAAATAAGTTATTATTGAAACAGTCCCACTTCGTTGCATTTTTATTTTTCATACACTTTGCAACGCAATAAAAATGCAAAATAATAATGAATAATGGTCCCGTATTTCAAAGAGAAATCTGCAACAAAAAATTCAATTGACGCAATATTCAGTGCCAGACTTCATGTCGTGGTTGTGATTATTCTGATTTTTTTTCTCCTCTCAATTCCACTTATTTTGAGTTGTTATGAAAAATCGTGGTCTACAACCTACACAAGAAACCAAAATATAAAAAGGGTATATTTTTAAAACATACTCTCAAGAAATAATTTTGCATGAAATTGTTTATGTCATCCCAACGAACATGTGAGTTATCTGTTGATGTATAACCTTTTATACAAGCGTTTTGGTTGGACGGTATGGGATAAGCTGTCAATATCGTCACCACGAATTAAGATTTGATGAATTCCGTAAATGTTGATACTTTTGTTGAAATATTTTTTATTAAAAAAGTTGGTGAAGAATATAAATAAACTCCAAAATTATATATCTGATCAGTTAGTGTTCGCGGTTCTTTTGTCACGTGCGAATCGATTGATTTGAAAATTATTATAACAGCGTTTTAACTCAAATATCTCAAAAGCATAGAATAGCACAAAAACCAGGTTACAATAGCGTTGCTTTTAAAATTAGTGGGAATTAACAGTGATGGCTTTTAGGGTTAATCGTTTTCTTTATTTTTTAATTAGAATCGTTAAAATGAAATATCGTAAAACATAAATATATTTAAAGCAAAATTTTGTCCGCATAAATAAAACAGTTTATGACGCAACGTGCATGACTTAATTGTTGCATTCAATTATGACAATAAGACATGCTAGAACTCCGTTTAAATACCCCAAGTAAATTATAAAGCGTATCAAATTAATTCAAAAACATTCATCAGCGTGTCAGCCTGAGCATTTTCTTCTTTATTTTACTGGGTTGTAAATGTAACTGACCAAAAGGGAGTCTTCCATTATAAAACGTTTGTTTTATCTTCAACTTTTCTTACCTCATTTCCGAATTTAAAATTATAAATTATTTCCCAAAAATTGACTTTGATTATATTTCTTTTCGTAATAATTAAAACAGTTTGTTTTCAATATTTTTATATACCAACTGTTATATTTCGCTAACAATGTTGCATTGTCAGTTATATTAATGGAACAAATCGGCTGAAAAATATTATTTTACAATGTCTGGCAATACCTTGTTTTACTTCGTCTGGCACTCAGGGTGTGAACTCTACTTATGCGATGCGTTGTACTGGATTAAGGAGGAATAATTTATAGATTATAAATGTAAAAAGATCACAAAATGGAAAATTTGCTATAGCTTTTGAAGTTCTGCCGTAGTCGATGAATTTATGCTTCATTTCCAACGATGTGCCAGTCGCCATTGTAACAAGTCGATAACAGTTAACACAACCACGCGCTAATGCAGATCAGGAAAATTCGATACCATATTGAAAACAGGGTGCAAAGGCGAACCCGTGATCTCAGGCTTCCACCAAGAGCATCCTAATAGCACATTACGTAAAACTCTTCTCAGGATTGTCAGATATCTGAGAATATTATTATATTACGATGTGCTGAATTGCAAAGTTACAAGACAAAAATTTTATGAAGAATTTTATTGCTGGGTATGAAAACTCATCAGTACACCTTTCTGTGTCTAAATATATTGTCATATCTAAGTGTGTGTTGGGTTATTTTGTATATTAACGTTTGTGCAAAGAATATACATAATCTTTGGTTTTTGCTAGCAGCTGATTATTATTGGGCAAAATTTTTCTGAGTGCACCGGACGCTGTATGGTTAGTTCTCATACACTATTGAAAGCCGGTAAAATGTTTAAATATTACAGCACATTTCAGTTAAATATTCTGCAGTTAAACATTTCTTTCTACATATTCGAAATAATTTGCAAGAAACCTTTTATTATAATTTCTCAAAATCAAATGACGTACTTAATTAATGAAAACGTTATATAAAATTTATTGGTTCAAATATAAGTATCGGCTTAATCTGAATGTGTTATGAATCCAATGCCAAGATAACTTATCACCTAGTAAATGAATTTAAATATTTTTATGGATTGAAAGGTTGGAATAGCCGACCGTTGAAATTATAAATGTTAGCTAAATGTTAACGTTGTGGAAATGGAAATGTTGCCACACTTATCGAATGCTTAAAATCGTATTAAAGTGAAATATCCAGTCAAATTCATAATTTTTTCAATATATCTACTAGGTTCAGACAACACAAGATATGAAATGGGCCTGACAACACAAGATATGAAATGCTAAACAAATTAGATACTAATGCTACAAAATATCTCTTGGAATTTTACAACATAATTTGGACGAAACAGGTATTTCCAAGCAAATGGAGGGATGCGGTAGTTATCCCGATATTAAAACCGGGTAACGACACCCTAAACGCAAATAATTACAGACCAATCTCACCGTCAATTGTATGTAAGTCCTAGAAAAAGTGGTTAACAAAGGGCTACTTTATTATTTGGAAATAAATAATTCTGTAAGTATAACTCAGTGTGGATTTAGGAAGAATAGAGGGACAATAGATAATTTAGCGGTCTTACAATCTGACATTATGGAAAGTTTCTCCTTAAAAAAGGATGTATTTGCAGTCTTTTTCGATCTAGAGATAGCTTATGACTGTGTTTGGAAACAGATGATATTCATAAATTGAAATACCTCCAACATACAAGGAAATATGGCTGCTTTTATTTCGAACTTCCTACAAGACTTCTTGGTTGGAAACTCGCCATCAAACTATTTTGGCCTCGAAATTGGAGTCATAAGGATCCGTCATAAGTGTCACCTTTTTTTTTAGCAGTTTATGATATTTTAGACCAGTCTCAGAAAGATGTAAAGGCACTCTTGTATGCTGATGATTTAGTCATTTATTGTTCAGGATAGAAAATTACCATTCAAAGCACATATTAAGAAAATTAAAGCTAAGGTAAACTCAAAATTAAACATTATTAAATGTGTGGGTTCAGACCCACTATCGCTTCGAAAAATTTTACACACAATCGTCCTTATTACAATGGACGCATAAGCAATGGCTTATGCGTCAGTTATATATCTATCTCCCAGCAAAATAGACATAAGTAGTTTGGAATCCATCCAAACCACAGGAATAAGACTCTCTATTGGCGCCTTTCTAACTGGTCCTGCATGTAGTCTTCAAGTTGTATCAGCGTCTTCCCCTTTACACCTTTAAAGATTAAGACATTTACTTGATTACACTCTAAAAATCCTTTCAATGCAAATTCATCCTTCATACTTAATGATAACTAACAACTCGAAAATAGAACTTCTTAGGCAAAAACACCCAAGATACCATCCGTCTTACGTTACAGCTGCATTAGAAATGTTACCTCAAGATATACTATAGATACAAGCACAATAAAAAAAAAGTTATATGACACTGCGCCGTGGTGTTTTTCCTACATTAACGTAGATTTTTCCATTGCAACCTGTAACTAGCGTAATATGTCATCCCCTGAAATACAAGAGACTTTTTTGGAATTAATTAACACCTCATATCCCAATCACCATTACCTTTTCACTGATGGCTCCGTTATGAATGAAAAAGCTGGATTTGCAATTTGTAGCAATTCCATTACCATCTTAAACCGTATTACAGATTATTCCTCCATTATACCACCGAATTACTTGCTATTAAAAATTATGACAAAAAATATCGTATAATATCTGGCAGTAGAAGCGCTTTGCAGAGACTACAAAATCCGTTTAGTATAAATATAATCGTAAATCCAACAGACTTTTTCGCAAAAAATTCTTCGGAATAATCGGCATCAGCAGATTAAAAATATCAGTATTCAGACTATAAACAATGGATTTGAAAATACGTACTTGACTTATGCAATGAATCGTGGAATAATAACAACTCATCTAAATTATACCTAATACAAAATTGAAGTTAAGTTAACTAGAACAACCTTACCAAGATCAGAGTTTGTTAAATTAAATCGGTCATTGTTTATTCTCCCATAAATACAAAATTGAGAAAGCTCAACCTCCACTTTGCATTTGTGGTAGTGAACTCAAAGTTGTTCATATATATAATGAATGACATCTTTTAAAAGCAAAATGGGCGAAACACAAAATACATAATATAGAAATGCTTAAAAATTTACATGAATTTAAAAATGTAACAGAATTCATGATAGAGATTAATTTATACAACTCGATTTGAATCTAAACCTTTACATTGTTGGGGCCTTAAGTAAGAAATAAGTACCAAAAAAGGTATTTTATGCCCCATTCTCATTCAACATACATACAGTCCATCACTGTCTTTCAACTGTCACGTAACTTTAGAATGAAATTCTATTTTCTGCAGGTTGGGACGCTACGACAACATTTCATTACAGTGAAGTAAGCATTTGCACAAATTGCCATATAAAAGGTTGGATCAGCTGACACATTTGGCTAACATTTACAATTTCAACGGTCCTCTACTCCATTCTTAACAAACTCCAACAATTCCTGTAACGTAAAACCCAACAACCCACATAAGTTACACTTATTTGCGTTAAACTGTAAGCAAGCGCAAGCGATTGTTGTCTATAACTATATAACTTTTAAAGTATCTTATTTATTGTACACAAGAAGTTTTAAATTTAGAAGTGAACACAGCAACAACAAAACCAAGCAAACTTGTTAACTAAACAGGTTAAAAAGCCTTAAATGAGTACAAGTACAACCCGCCGACTGTTGGCAATTCAATATCTTCAATTTACAACAACTGCCCACACTTGCAGCGAGAATACAAAAATTGTTGAATAAAAGTATTAGAAGAATAAACAAGATCTGCATAAGATCGATTATCTGATGGTTTTCAGATCACATTTATTTACTAAGCATTTCGTTTTTATTGCTGGTTCTTTCTGATGGCAACTGTGAGTGGACTTGCCAAAGTAAAATGCGACAATAACACTGCTCAGCAGCCAAATCCGCCTTTGATATCAAACAAAAACTGACTCACTTATTGTCCATCATTTCCACATATACTGCTGCAATAAATATTAGAATCTACTCTAATTTTCTCGATTTAGAATCACAGGTTAGTGAAAAATACTATATTATAACTTTTAAGTCCAAGATCCATGCAAAATACGGTTGTACTTTAGTTTCTTTACCTGTTCACTTAACGAAATGCTATCGTCACGCATATGAAAGGGTGGTTGCATTACAATATTGGGTACCTGCGGTAAATTGAAAATAAAATCTAAATTTTTGAACCGATTTCTACGGTTTATAGCTTATTTTATTTCTAAGTCCTGTAGCTATAAAACAGAGGTGCAAAGTGCTGAACATTTACTTTAAATTTTTTTCAATTCCACTTTTAATCTGAAAAAAATGAAGAACTTTGCACGAAAAAACTTTTTTTTCTCGATTAATTTCTGAATATTTCCAAAACGATAAGAATTAAAGAAAACCTGTATTTGACTTTAATAAAAACAATTTTGTTACACATCTTCTGGTGTTTTACTTTTTAAAATCGGATGACTCGTTCCCGAGTTAGGGTGAAATATGTCTACGTACCTGGCTAATTTAGGGGCAAAAAAGTGCCACGCCCATAAAAAATATCTGAACCTGATGGATAAAAACCGAAAATGGATTCGCGCTTAGCGCATCAAAATCCATATAGTGCACATAGTTTTATTTAAAGGCGTGACAAAAGTTATTTTTTGCAGAGCAGTGTAATTAATGACATACTCGTATATATACCGAAACAGTGAAAGGAATGGTCGCTCGTATTCTCAAGCATGGACGGATACCTTGCACTCAAAGTTAATTCTATATACTTTGTACACATGAGGGATCTCTCCGCGATTTAATTTATTTTTATCTGAATCGGTAAAGCGACATCCTGATATGAACTGAACTAAAAAAGAAAGCACAGCTTACTTGCGAAACAAATTTTTATATCTAAACATCATCTCCTTTTAAAGCGAAATCTTGTTGGTTCTTTTTTGTTGACTAATCCTTCACCACATCTTTCGTTAATTTCTTGAAGCTCGAAAACAGCGCGAGGAAGTTTAGACTGATGTAATTCCCTTATCAACATTGGAACGCAGTTTTATGCAATTACTCCTGGTAGCGGGTATTGTTTTAGTTGCATGAGAACTTTGAAGGATAATAAAGACACACATATTGATGAAATGAAATCTTCTACTCAGACACCGATACAGTGTTCGTTTCATCGGTCCAATTCTTAACTACTTATTCCAATAAATCTGGACGTGGGATGTCAATGGTGGATTGAATATTAGCCTCCAATACTTTAAAACTTCCTGATTAATTCATATAAACCCATAAAGGCTAATCGAGAGACATAAAACTGCACGAACGAATAGTGAATAAAATAAAATTGTCAACAAATTTAATATGCATCCAATCGATTGAAATGAGCTTAAAATAATTAAACATAATTTTTTGATGAAAATGCTCATGGTCACCCAGTTTCAAACGAACCCGATTACCAAAATGCACGCTTCTAAATTTCCAGGGATGGATATGTAACGCCAATCCCCAAAAATGAAGAGGAAAATAACGCTGTGAATTACCGAAGACGATGGAATAATTGCTTAACCTCCATCTTGTGAAATGGCTTCAATCGAAAAATTTACTTAACGGTGGCGTATTGACCATCCTTTCGGATAAACGGGGTAGTAAAGTAGTGGTATGTAGCTCTTTTATTGCATTTTGACATACTTTCCTTCGGTTTATATCGAGATTTCTCAGATATCGTTCCAGATGAGTTATTGTATATGGGATCTCATCAATCAAGTTTAAGGTTAGCTTAAGGGCGCCGCAGGGTTCCGTTCTTAGCGTTACGCTATTTGTAATGTTCCTTAACGATTGGATATCACAAACTTCTATCCCATTCAAACTCATTTAAGAGAAGGCCGTCAATGTCTGAGATCGAGATAAAGCGGCTGGGTATGAATGTCTTATGAAATCACAATGAAACACGCGATCTCTTCAGTAGCCACATGTTTTTATCTTGTTGGTTGTTTTGAATCGAATTGCTTGCTTTCTAAGCCGATTATGGTGACACAGTTTGACATTCTCAACACAGTTCTTACAGCTCTGAGTCTGTTTATATCAAGTCTCAAATTGTCAATTATTTTCAAGTGCAGTCCGACCACTGATCGCATCTCTTTTGCGAGAGTTTTGCGTCTCAGTTAACTTCCGCACCTCAGATAACTGTATGGGATTACGGTTGATCTGAAAATTTTTTTGTGGTTAACTACCATACCACTTCTTATGTAAATGCTTCAGTTGTATACAGTGAGCCACAGTAACGGATAAAATACGTGTTAACATCATGGCTTGAATGTTCGTAGTTATTAGTCGGCATGTGTGCACCGATACTTTTGCAAAGTATTTAAAATCCTATTATAAAAATGAAATAGAAAATCTTCTTTGTTAACAGTAAAATATGTTTTAGTGTGTTATTAATAGCGCCAATTTATTTATTTGTTTCCTTGTAGGTTTGCAATCTGTACGACTTTTATTGGAACATGATACCAGCAGTGCGGGTTTGTCCCCCAGTTGACGCATTTCGTTGTTGCTCTTGTACGTTTCGCAACGATCGGTGCTCGATGGGCATGAATAGTTCGCTTAAAGGTGAGTGTTTATACCACATGTTTAATTCTATTCTGAAATATACATTAAGTGCACTATTATCTTCATATTATAAATTTTTTTATAAAATTATTTATATATTTTTGGTTTTTAGACTAATCAATTTGGTCCCATGGACCTCTGACATTTTTTTTTATAAAAAACTAGCGAACCCTCTGCACACTTCGTATTGCAAAAAAAAAAAAAAAAACTATATTATTTCGAGTGATAAAATGCTTTTATTTTAATGCTCTGTGGTAAACAACATTTGTTGTTTTTCCATTTTCGGTGTAAATATACAAAACCGATGGTTGGCCAACGCGCGAACAGGTTACATACAACTGTCCATGTGAGAAAACTGGATACTCTAAATTCACTCCACAAATTTCTAAGGATTGGCCTTGCGCCTTATTAATGGTAATCGCAAACACAAGGCGAACAGGAAACTGTAGTCGTTTAAATTCAATTAGTATATCAGACGAAATCATTGGGATACCTAGAATGAATACATCTTCGCCTTTGAATTTTCCAGTTAAAATAGTAGCTTCAAAAACATAAGCCATTAACCTTTTTATAGCAAGTCTTGTACCATTAAACAAACGGGGTTGATTGATATTACGAAGCATAATAATATATTGTTGTGTTATGTAAGTGAAAACACATTCAATGAATTCCTCTTTGAATGTACGAAACGGCAAAAATCATTTGGGAATATTATTAATAGGTTTGTCATCAATAGGCATTGCACCATTCCCAATTTTTAGCAATTGCTTAGAGAACTAATCAGCAGGTGGATCATTCTGCAACTGAACACGAACGTTGATAGTGAGTTTCAATATATTAACATATCTCCACAAATATGTAGACTTTAAGCAAGCGTTAATTTCATCGGCAGTTGCCGATCTAGGAATGACGGGCAATGTTTGCCTAAAATCGCCTGGCAATAAAATCAACGCACCACCAAACAACTCTGAGTTATCTCGGAGATCTTTCATTGTGCCTTCCAAAGCTTCAACAGATTTCTTATTCGCGTACTCATGCATAACACATGGGCTGCGCATGGACTGTGTATCATATTTTGCACAACAACATCATATAATTCAGGATCACTTATTTGATGTGGAATTTCAGAACATATAACATTGTCAACTTCATGCAATGTGATTTTATTCACCAACCATATTGAAATGTGAGCGTGTGGCAAACCACGCTTTTGCCACTTCACAGATTACATCCAGCACTTCACTTCACCAAACACTTTAGATTTCACGCTAAAACCCATAAGCGCTTTCAATTTCTGCTTAAAAACACGGGAAGTGATATCATGGCGGTCGGTAGGACTTTGGCCAGCGAATATTATCTTTAATGTCACTCCATTGCGGATTACACGTTAATGTTATAAATAAATCTGGTCGACCGTAATGACGCTCTTAAGCCATTGCATCCTGCGCGTACTCATGAATATGACGTGGGCTCTGCATAATATTTCTAAATATTTAAGTTTTTAGTGGTGAATTTATATAATTTATTTCACAGATCCCTGAAGATGTTATTCAAAGTAGCTAAGTATAAAAATTAAATTAATTTTAATTGTAATGAATTTAAAAACAAATTGTATTTCAGTTTTTCAAAATATTAACTCAAATATTTCGAAATGATTGCAGTGTTCACTAAAATGGCTATAACTCATAAACCAATACACATAGAGAAACCGTATATACATAAAAACCTTGGTATTGATATCACCTCTCATATAAAAAACAAAATCGGCATTCCGGAGAACATCAATTACTAACACAATGCAACTTATTATATATATATATATATATATATATATATATATATATATATATATATAGAAAAAAATCTATCGCGTCGAACTGTTTAAAGCGCTGAAAATTTTCGAACAGGAATCCAGTGGTATGATGGAAGATATTATCTGAAAAAAATTGTTTAGACAACGAAAAGTTTCTCAAATATGTACCAACACGAGTTGTATATATCATTTGATGTTGTCTTCACACGGTGAAATATTTTTATTAATTAATGAAAAATACGATTAAATAAAATAGAATGACTGTTAGTCACGTTATTCTATCATATAAAATTGTGCTCAGGTTATGGTCCATTCTACCATACAATTTGTTGAATTTAATAGTAAGAACAACAATTTATATTTCACACTTTAAGCCGTTAATTATACAGTTGGTTATATGATATACGTGCAAGTCTTAACCAAATAAAGATCACTGCAACTTAAAGTTTATATAGACACACACTAAATAACAAAGAGCAAATCACACCTTTTTTCGTGATGTGTAAAAAAGTAAACATAATTGCGCTTTAGATGAAAGATAATGAGCTGATTGTGTTGAAAGAAGGCTAACTCCATTTATACGGAAACAGGTTGGACGTATAAGTAATGACAAACTGTTGCAATCTTTTCGTTTCGCCGTTTATTACATGAGATTAACAAAAATTAATTAAGCCAGCATTTTGCGTTTGAATAACGAACTATCAAAAAACTATTTATTTTTTCTTTTGCTAAACAATCACAAAAAATTCTGAAGCAAACAAATCAACGCTCTATTAATATTATGAATGGTTATTTAATCTTAACAATTGGAAGGTTATATTACCCGATTAAACATTACTTTTATTAACAGTGACAAGCTTCTTCGACTGATTGGATTACAAAACAAGTAAAAGTGCTATATTTGGCTGTTCCGAATCTTATATACCCTTCACCTACGTACGTCTGGTATAACATATATTTAAGCACCAATTTTGTGCTTTCTAATTTATAAAATATCTTCAGTAAGCGCAAAAAACAGCTTCGGTTGCATATTTTGGTTACTTTTATAAATAAAAAATATTCAGAATATCCCACTCCTGGAAACGAAATTTTAATTTTTGAAATTTTTTTACCAATTCAAATCTTCATAATGTGTAAAACGGTTTTATTTAACGAAAACTACAAATTTGTAACCATTTGTGTCCATGTACTAAAAAATATTGCAGTATCCAACCCTGGAATCGATATTATGATTTTTTTTTTAATTTTTGATACCAATTTTGTTTTGCTCGAATAAAAAATAATTTTAACCAGGAAAAAACGAAGTTAGGTCATTTTTGGTTATGTTAATGTATAAGAAATTTAAACTTCCTAACCCTGGATGGAATTTTTAATTTTTTTTATCTACGCAAATCTTCCTGATGTAATTATGAAAAATTTGGTATTTTTAAACATTATATGTACCACAAAACTCCGAATGTGGAAAAAATTTTAATTTCCCACCCCTGGAAGTGCAAATTAAATATAAAAATTTTTTTTTTTACCAATGGAAGTCCTCATGATGTATAAAGCGGTTTTATTTAAGATAAACTACAAATTTATTACCACTTTTGTCACTTTCATGTACTACAAAACATTGCAGTATCCAACCAGGAATCAAAATTTTGATTTTTGTTTTTGTTAATTTTTGATACCAATTTTGTTTTGCCGAAATAAAAAACAAGTAAAAGTGCTATATTCGGCTGTGCCAAATCTTATATACCCTTCACTACCGTACGTCTGCCTTCTAACTTATAAAATAATTTCAGTTAGCAAAAAATAAAAAAAATTTCAGTTGCATTTTTGTTAAATTAAAAAAATATATTTACTTTTTTATTTTTAATATTCATTTTTTTGCCGAAATAAAAAATAACTTTGACCAGGAAAAAACGATGTTAGATGATTTTTGGTTATGTTATTGTACTAAAAAATTCAAATTTATTTACCCTGGATGGGAACTTTAAATTTAAAAATTTTTTTTCATCCATGCAAATCTTCATGTTACCAAAAACGGTTTTAATTAAGTAAAACTTAAAATTTTTATACATTTTAGTTATTATATGTACCACAAAATACTGAATATGCCAAAAAAAATTTATTTCCCATCCCTGGAAATTTTTTTAAATTTTTTTAAGTTTTAAATAGACAATTGAGGAGTCCCAAAGCATGAAATAGGTTCAATTTTCAGATAAGCAAAAAATAATCGGTTTTTGGTGTTAATTTTGCGTCGAGGTGTAGGTGTAAGCTTCCGAGCTCTGGAACCGTTCTTCCGATTTTTCAATACCACTCTATTTAGGCTAATTTCCAATCCATCAGCTCAAGAATGAAGTCTCTATCTCTTCTACGCGCTTGGGAAAACCGATTTCACGTACAGACAGACGAACAGACGGACATCGCTCAGTCGTCATCGCTATTCATAAGGATCCAGAATATATATACTTTATGGGGTCGCATATTGATATCGAAGAAATTACACACGGAATGACAAACCTAGATATACCCTTTCACTTTTTTGTGAAGGGTATAAAAATGGGCAATCTTACCAAGTTTACCATCTCTTGCGGAGCAATTTCTTCAACGAAATCACATAGATATTTTTTCAGAATTGCATTTATTTTTAAGTATTAAAAACCACGCCAAAGGCAACAAAATTAAGGCTCTAATTTTTTAAATCCGATAATGAAATTTACGGAAAAGTTTAAACAAATTTGTAAAAATCATGATGTGAAAATTTCCGAATTAATTCGGAAAATAATTTTGTTGTGAATGTGTTCCTTTAAAAAAATTTCATATCATTGTGAATGGCTCGAATGTGAAATTTTTTTGTAAAATACAAAGAAAAATGTTCACAGAATTTTTTCTGTCTGAAAAATTTAAAAATGTTATAACAAAAAAATAAAAACATTTAAAACGAGATGTTTATTTAATCTTTTTTATGGGAGTAAAACAGTAAATAAACAGCAAATAAATAGTTTATTTGATGAAATGATAGAGAACGGCTCTCCATCTGTTTGAATTGATTTAAATGAATGAAGATGAAAAAAAAACAAGTTAACATACCAACAATACGTTATGACTGCAATTTTCTTTACGGTTATAAAACAAACATCTGTTTGAGGGAAAAATTATTTTTACGTGCGTACCATAAAACCACCTGACCACACACGGTATTTTATATACTTCATAAAATATTTGAATAATTTCTTTTTTCTTGGTCCTCCGACAACGAAATCCATTCTAGACATAACTTTTCTTGCAATACGTTAAGTACTTCGGCTAACCTGCAGCTAAATGGCACGGTACGGGCCTTTGGCTCCAACTTTCATAATTGGTTGCACCGCAAAGCTCTTTTTTGTAGCTGATAAGGCGTCATTCAACACCTCCAACAGATATTTGAAAATATCCTCTGTCACTCAATAATGCTGATGAAACCTAAAAAACATGTTTTTGAAAAATATGCAAACAAAAATGGATGTACTCAAAAATTATTGGAAACTTCCAAGGGATTGGAATCATCCCGTAGACGCTGTTTGCAAACATTTTCTTCCTCCTCTAGTGCTAATAATGTCGCAAAGCTGTACACTTTTAAATTGCTATTTGAAATTTCCCCCGATTTTCGAGAAAACGAGATTTTTTCAGTATTTTTATTTTAATATTTTATTCAACACATATTTTTAAAACCACGTATTTTATTTTATTCACATGGAATTCATAAGATGAAAATAAAATCCATGTGAAGAAAAATTTTTGTTCGGAACTTTTCACATGTGAAATTCATGGTTCATGGTTGTTTTGTTTTTAATCTATATTTTTACCTCTTATAATTTTATTAGTTTTTGTTTATGAACCAAAACAAATAACTTCATCACAATAAAACGCTTTCTTTCATTTCAAAATCATTTAGCTGCGAACCGAGTGTTTGATAGTCATAACTAAAATTCGACGTGATAGTATAACACTATGAAAGACAGAGACTGTTATGATCGGACTAAAAATGGAGACAAAGGGAACAAGATACTACCAACTGGAAAAATATTATGGCGTTTAGCTATTCATCTACAATGGTATGGAATAACACGGGATACTTTCAGGTCTGGGCTTCTCTTCAACTATTTTATATTGAACCCAGGAGGTTTACATATTGGAAATGCTCATTTATAGCTGTGGAATACAAGCTTAGATCTCAGACATAACTGTGAATTCTCGGTATGATTGACAAACTATTGACCCAGCGTGACTCAAAAAAGGGAAAAGAAAAGTGGAACCACTCTGTATTAATCAATTATATCCCAGCTTTGCTTTGCCAGGACATGGGGACAGTAACTTATTTTCTTTTTGCATTAAACAATGTCTCTACTTTTAAGAACAAAATAACTTAGTTAGAGATTTTTTAATAATTAATTCAATGAATTATACCCTACGATAATGTTGTGATCCCCTTTATAAAACTATCACATATATTATTTGGTCCACTATTAAGTATGTTATCATCCATATACACTGATTAGAGATGTGTGGTTTGAAAGGTACTTTTATACTGATAAGCTTAATATAAATTTGTGTTGCCAAAATTATACCACAGGGCTATCCTTATAAAAATATATACAGATGACTCACAACTTCCGTTGCAATATCAGATTGTTCCTTCGAAAACAGATTATATTGAATTTGTTGCGAATATCACGCAACGAATCCCACTTACCCCCAATAACTAAAACATGCTTTTCACCCAAATTCGTGTATATTAAAACTGAAGAAGATAAAGTTCATTGGATTGGAATGAAAATCAAAATAAATGGGATATGAACAAAAGTAGTCCAAGTCAAGGATTCAATTCTGTCCCATATACAGTATAACATATTTAAAAAATTATTATATATTATATATTAAGGTTTTTCAGACATCAGTTAATAGGTTTAGTTAATCTGAAGTCTGTTGCCACTACGAAGTTTGTGCAGCAAATTTTGACCGAACAGCTCAGTTTTGTTTGAAATTTTGGTTTTCAATAAAATAATCGGAAAATTCGAGTTTCAGACAAGTTTAAAGTTAATCCACAACTCAAAACCTAAATAAATATAAAATATAAATATAAAAATACTGAGAAGCCATCTTGCTTTAAAAAAGTAAACCAATATAATGGACTTAGTTCAATCTTCTACTAAGCGGCTTATACGGCAAACAGTATTAAAAGCCATGAGTGTTTGATTGAAATTCAATGGCTTGCAGAAAGTGTTGTACAAAATATTATGAATATTATCTAAACAAATGTTTTTCCACAACAACCTTAATTTAATTTCATTAATTTAATACTTAACTAACTTAAAAAAGCCAATTATATACAATATAATTTGCATAAAATTCCAACATGAGTTACACTAAAACAAATTGCTTGCAAACGAAAACGTCTTGCTTTGCATTTCAAGTAGAAAACCGCATGGGACATATAAAATGCACTTTTTAAAAAAGAAATATTTGAAACAGCATATCAAGTCTCCGGTGTAATGCCTATTTGTGAAACAAACAATCCCAAGTCTCTGTTAACGTTTCAAGTTGGTTTGAAAAATGTTTTTGCGAGTAAAAGGCCATGGCAAATCATAAGCGTTAGAAGGTTTTTCAAAGATCGCTTGTTTAGATAATTTGGTTACCGGTGTGAGTATGTGTGTTTCAGTTTAAGTGTTTATTGTGTAATCGAGTGTTTGAACTCTTTTTTTTGTTATAAATTACTATTTCGCATTTTAGGAATTAATTTGCATTCACGTTGTTTCACTACATAAACTACAAAATATAAAGTTTTCTGAGTAACATTTTTGCATTTTATTTTAACAGGCTGCCATTTATTTGTTTGTGAAATGCTGCCAGAATGCGTTAAGCAAAATTATTCATACAGAGTCTCCCAAAGTTTTTTATACCATACACCAGATTTGATACATTAATTATAATATATAAATAAAGAATTGGCATAAGAAATCTTTTAAAAGCTTGGTTTCTAACACATACTGGGGGAGTGTGAATAAAAATGGAAAAAAATTATTCTATTCTAAACGAAACAATCCACCTTTACAAGATGATGTTATAAGTGTGGCATTCGTAATTATTATAAAACATTTTTTGCGTTCTCTGCTTTGCTGTAAACTCAAATTGGCTCCGCACTTAGAACCATGATTCATCAAAAGATATATTTCGTTTCAACATATATCTGCATCGCCTTTGACATTATTCAACAATTCCGGTGCGTTTCTCATTCGACAATTTATTTATTAATCTCTCGGCGAAAAAAATTCATGGCCGGAAAATTTGATAAGGACACATAGCAGGAGCCGATCGATATCCTGAAAATTTCTACAACTTCTTTCATAATGATTCGATGAATTTCCATAATTTTTTTTATTGTCTCCATATTTTCATCGTTGCTGAAGTACCTGGTCTTCTAGGACGACAGTCGTCATTTACATACCTTTTGTAAATATATTTCTTACTCAGATTACATCCAGCATATGCCGCTCCCAACAATTCAATCACTTAATTCTATTTTAGCGCAAAACTCGAAGCATATGTTTTATAAAATTTTTTCCACCCTTTTTTTCACGACTCTCGCCTACAAACCTAGTAAAAGAATATCTTCCAAAAAAGTCAATAAGATCATAAATTTACGGACCGGAACTGGTGTAAATCTGGATATTTTCTAAAGTTTTCGCAGTGGGTTGTCATTGTCTTTTTAATGAAATAGAAGTCATGTTGCAAATGTTAATTAAACCTGATTTTTACATGTTATTTCTAATAATTTTTTAAATTAGTTAAGAAAAGTCGCTTACTGGGGATTCTCTGAAGACTCTTGGACGCAATAGACATTTCCATATAATATGTCTACATACGGTGTATGTTTTAACTCAGTTATATTTCCATAAATCAAAATTTTTTGTATATGTAAAGATTTACTTCTTGCGAAAACTTTTCTAAAGTAAAATAATTTCTTAATCAATTATTTGGACATGTTTAATAATCACTTCCTGATAATTCGAAAAAAAAGTAGTTCCAATAAAATGACTTCTAATTTTTTTCACAGGGATGTCAACAGCTGCAACTGTGAATTTATACTCAAGACCAGTGTACGCTAACCGAATGGAAGTACCCCGCAAAATTTGGTTCTTAAATAGATTTCGTGTAGCCACTTGCTCTAATCAAAAAAAGTCTTACATAAAATATAAGACATGTGGCATGTCCAATACGGTCAGAGTAATGCTCACCCAAATCTTTGAGTCTTGGGATAGACCTCACTAAGGAGTGCTGAAAGAAGTATTCACTGTAGAGTTGACCTTATTGGACTTGTAACAGTTCGCCATGCAATCTTGTATAAGAGAATTGTCCGATTCAGTCGTTTACACGCACATAAAGCCTTTTTCATAATTTCTGCCACACTTTGTTTTGGTTTTTATATATATTTTTCTTTTTTTTTTTTCAAAAAATTAAACAAGTCGAAGTTATACAGGATCTGACTTGTAGTGTTTTTGATAGATGTTTAGCAGACAATGAAAGTCCACTTTATTAAACTTTCACTGCAGCAATTGTTATTTTTATGACATCTTCCACCATGAAATCAGAAATTCTGCAACAAAAGTTTCATGCGTGTGTCGCGTTTTATTTGGCTGAGTTACGAATGTTTGAAAAACACAATATTTTTCTCAGTGCAAGTGTATGTCCGTTGAAAGCTTCTCGTTTTCAATTAGTATTATTTGTTCAATTTAAATTTTTATGTATCTTTAATTTACACTTATATTTTATTTGCTATTTGCTAGCAATTAACAACAATTCTTGTTGGACGTGTATCTTTGCCAGCACACAATCACATGCGCCTGATTTTGTCTTTATATTGTACAGCTTTTTATTTTTATTATTATTTAATACTATTTTTCCTACTTTTCATTTTGCATTACAAATGTCGATTGCAGCAATGCCCAAGGCTATGATACGGGCATTGGTGGCTTAACATCAACGATTGTAAGCCCTCTGGACTCACGGCAGCCTCAGCTGAGATCACAAGTGCAACGAACAAATGCAGCCGCTTTGGCTAGATACATGCTGGTAAGTAAAGTCGATTTCTGTTGCCAATATACGACTGCAACACACAATAGATTTTTATTAAAAGTATCAAGAAAGAAGTACGGGAAAAAAGTATTCATTCGACTACATGAATGAGTTTTTATTACAAATCAGAGCATAACACATGTTTCGAATGCTAAATTGTTTTGTTTTTACTTAAAAGTACTAAAAACAAAAGCTTGTAAAAACCAAAACCATATTGAAAGCTCTTTTTCCAACCTTTTTTTATTTTGATGTGATATTTGATGTTTTAAGAGGTTGTTTATTGCGGTTGTCATTTATAATTGTCTCTCATTGCAGTCTTTAGAGACTACAATTTTAATTAATGCAAATGAAGAAAATGTTTACTGGAATAATAAATTCGAAAATCATTTTAATGTTATCGTTTCTGCAAGATAAATGCTTAAAACAAGTAAATTATTTAAAAACATGCTCATTTGGAGGATTTGTAAATAACAATAATATTTGCAACAAATATTTACTTCAAATTCGTCTTAAGAAAAAAACCTAACAACGCTATACTCGCGATATGCTGTATGGGAACTCAAACCGACAATGGACTCGTTCATAGATCGTTACAGTTGACCAACTGTTCAGTATTTGCCTTATAGTTGATCACACTGGCACGGTTTTAATAAGTTCTGGTTTTAACGTTGAAACCAGCTTTTAAATCCTGGTTAAACTATACAAAATGATTTTGTTAAAGCCAACTCAAAACCATATTCGAATTGGTTCTAAAGAGCTTATATGAAAGGCAACCTCGTTTATGTCCTTTCCTTGTCCTTCCTTTGCTAAAGTGAGTGTTACCAAATTATTTATTAGAAACAGCTGATAATGTTTGAAGATATATATGATATATATGATATAACTTGATTTTCAAGCATTTACTCGCTGTATTTAGGTATTTCCATAATCTTGAAATATTCATTTGCAAAATATAGTCACTTTTTAGGGCACAATGCGCTGTTTTGTGTTTTTATGCAAACAAAGCAGCTTAAGTACAGGTGGAGGAAAATGCAACAAAAAATGCACCCATTTCTATGTGAGATATAATTTATTTATAAAAAAAAAAGTTGGTTTAAAGCCTGAATTTGTTGAATCTGCAGTGGGAACAAGTAAAACTTTATGTTCAATGCTAAAATTAGTATTTAACTTTCAGTGTGAAAATTATCTTAGAAATCTGGAGTTGAGTAGTTTCGCTTAGCGCAACAGTTGAGTATGCGCTGTAATATTTTTTCATCTTAAACTTTTTCTCCATCTATAGTCAACATATTCGGCTAAGCCTGAATAGCTGATCGGATAGATCAGCATATATGGTTATGCGTTTTTATTCAGATACGACTACATTGTTCATTCCAATAAATCTGGGCATATCGTGTCTATGGTGGCACGAATATTAGACTCCTTGATAACGTGGCTTAGAAACGCCTACGAATAGGGAAAATTGTGGAAAAAATGTTGTCATAAAATTTGTTTCGCAAATAATCACTTTTCGACATGTTGCGCTTTATTGTTGGAACCAAATATCGTTGATGTTTAGCTGATTAATTTTTAAAAACAAAAATTCAATCTGCTCAACACGGCTTAAGCATTTATCCTGAAGGCAGCTTCTTGTTTATTTTGAAAGAAATAACAACCCAAGAGGCTACCAGTATGTAAATCGCACCAAATACGAAATTTTGATGGATTTAGACTTCAGTTCTGTGCTAAATTCATTTACAAGGTGGTTTAGTTATTCAACCTTTTTGTTTGTAACAAGTAATATATTTGTATTTTAATACATTGATAAGAAATAAAATTAATTTTCAATATCAACACACATCACACATTTTACTAATAAATTTTGGTTGAAATAAAATAATTAACTCACTGAAAGAAGTGCTACCTTCCCGCTAAGAAAATTTAATATTTTGGTAAATCAGAAAGTTATTGGTTTTATCTCGGCTTGCTCTCATCATATCTCGGCGTTTTGAAAACCTAGGAAGCTTCAGTGCCTCTATGTCGACATTGACACCCCACGTCTTTCGCTAAGATCGTTAGATTCGTTGTTAAGATATCGTAAACCAAATAAATCCAACAAACTGTGAAACTATTTATCTTATCAATTAATAGTTCTGGACTCTATTATAGGATTATTTTATAGAGAATCGATTAATTCATTCATATTTTATTGCAGTTTGACATATCAAATAATAGTGTTTTATAACACTCTCGCTAGATTTTTGATGTGGACGACTTTTTTCTATCATATAGTATAAAACACTCGATGAACACTCCAGCTAAATGAACTTAAATGGTATCTAAACCTGTTTAATATAACTGCATATCATTGGATTTATTCTGAAAATGTCTGGAACAAATAAAGAAATTCAAAAAAATAAAATCACGTATCTTAAATAAATTACACTAAATATTTGAATACCTAAGGATATTCCGTCAGATTTCTCTTGTAAACAGACGGTCTTCGGCTACAATCCATTTTCAAAGAACACTGATAATAAGAAATAGTTTAAAGCAAGTATGACGTAGACTGACGGAGAATCGCTCACAATACAAACCTAATATATCAAAAAAATATTTAATTTTAATTATTATAACTACGAAAATAAAGTCTTTTGCCATACTTTTCCCGTGGTCTTTAAGTTTTGTTAATAACTGCCACTGTGCAGTGTAAAGTTTTCATAAAACCCGTTGCAATAAACTCGTTTCAGCACAGCACGCCAATTAAAGAGTACGATGTGCAAACAAAGATTTAGGACGTCAAAAATCAAATTGATCTATGGAAAAGATTTGTTCAGTTTTCGCTGTGAATATAGTGGCGTTTAAAGTGAAATTGCTTGTCACGTGTCAAATCATTTACACACAATCATTTCGTATTTTATTTGTTTTTAATAAATTTTATTTCTTGTCTTGCGAGTTGATGTACAGTTAATTGAATGATGTGCGTTCATTTTTATGTTCTTTCAATTTTGCAGGCTGGAATAAAAAATAAATTGACCCAATTCTTCGCATGATTTTCAGGCGTAAACTGACATTTTTTGGTTTTGGCTAACAGACTGTCTGTCAAATTTAAAAGAGGATTGACAGTTTCACAGATACAAAAAGAGTCTAGTAAAAGCTGCAGTATCGCTTTTACTACGTATTGGACACAGTTTGGCCAAATAAATTTAATAACAGAAAATAATGTTGCAGTGAAACTTTAGAATTTATTCACAAAAAAAAATTATGTTTATAAGCTTCTTATTTGACAAATAAATTTGTCAAATAAGCAGTTTATAAACATGAAATATCTTTTATGAATTATGCCTTAAAAATAAAAGCTTAAAAATAACAGGAATAAATAAATTTATTGCTCACATGATGGAACGGTTATTAGTCTTTGTGTCACTACGCGAATGGGTTTTTAGGGTACTTATATGATATTGGAGAAAGTTGATGATTGTGCTGTTCTTCCAAAGGTTGTCCGCTTCCTTCATCATTCTTCAAATATTATAAGTAAACAGACCGGTTACATTAATCTGGCTAACTTTATGTATTGAAAATTTTCACGAAAAGAAACATATAGAGAAACCGGTCTGTTTAGCAACCAATTTTTTCGTGAGGCAATTCAAAATCTTTTGCAATACGACCATTTTATTTCATCATCAATGGCTTTCCCATTGTATTTTGTAATATAAATTTTATAAAATAGATATGCTCAAAAAATTTAAACAAGCCGTGTTCTTGCCAATATACCCAACTATATCTTCCTGCAGAACTTGTTGGTTTTAACAAAAGTAAAGTTTCGCTATATTTTCTATAAGAAAAATCTTTTAAGACGAGTAGGGAAATATTTAATTATTTAGCGATCAGTCTAGTGTACAAATTATTTTCGGATCTATATTTTTGTTAGATCAGTGTATGATCTAAATTTAAGCAGTGAGGTTGTATGAAATGAGATCAGAGGCTGAAATTAAGGTAGGAGGATACATGTCTATTAATTTAGTCTTTAGAACTGCCAATATTGCGAGTTCTTCTTAATTCTTTAAGCCAGAGCTGCGGTTGTGTAAATGCAAATAACAGAAGCCAAAGCCATGAACGTCATTTACTCAGTCTAAGCTCAGCTTCAGCCATTTTAATGAAAATTTAATGGATGCGCAGCCTGCAGTCTCCGCAACGTAATGTATATTTCAAGTGCAGACTTCTGCCAAATAGAGCTCATATATACAAATAATTACTATTAGTTTATATTTATCAATTTATTTGATGTATAGATCTTTCATCAATTTCTTTTAATTCAATTATATTTTATAAATAAAAATATTTTTTTAAATCACAGAAAGACTTGATGATAAATATTCCAAAAAATTCAGAAAAATGGGACATGAAGAAAATAATCAAACGGTAACACGGGTATTAAAACAAAAATGTTTAAACATCAGGTTGATACAGTTCTCGGATTCCTTTTCATAATAAAATTTGAGTAAATAGGAACTGCTATCACATTCAACTAAGCCGCCTAAAAAGTGGTGACAAACACAATACACAAGAGCACTAGTGTGTCCCAAAAAAATGTTTTTTCAATTTGTATAGGTGCTCCAGCATTTTTTGAAAGCTTAAAGGGTAAGGTATTTTTGTGATTTTTTTCAGATTTTTTGGAACAGGTTTAGAGGTCTCTAAGATCGAGTTTAACACAAGAATCGGGTTTTGTTGACTTTTTTGGAATGTTGGTCATTACTCGGCCCAGTAGCACGTTTTTCTTTCTTACAAAGCAAATTTTTTTAAAGAATTCTCTTTAAACTTTACTTCAGTGTGCAGAAGTTTCGGTTATTTTTTCGCTCATTTGGGTACACCTTGTGACATTTTTTTGTACATCTTGCATAAATTTTAAAAATAATGCTTTGTAACTTTTAAAATTTCTATTGAAGTCAAAAAAACTAATGATGCAGCTTAAAATGTGGATAAATTCTGAGTTATTAAAAAAAATATTGAATTTGCTCCTACCGTTCCAAAGTTATACCCTTTTTAAATTTTGCACCCATTTTTTGAAATTATAAATATTGTAATGTGTTTGTCAGTTATGCATCGGATTTGTTTTAATGTTAGATAAACACAATACACTTGATCACTGATGATGAAAGTGTTGCGACTTTCGAAAACAGCTGTTCTGCTCTGCTGTGTTAGTTGAATAAAACCGATGTTGACCTTCCTTTGTGCCTTGGAATATTTATCATCATGTCTTTCTGAGATTTAAACAAATTTCGAACAATTAGCCTATGAATCTTAATTCGATTTAATATAGCAATACAAATGTTCGTTAAAATAATTACCACATACTAAAAATATATTTATTGATAAAAACATGATAAATACAAATACTACCGACTACAAGTAACTTCCAACTTAGTATAAGTAAAATAAATTCTTAATTAATTTTATACTTTGGAAGTAAAGAAAAAGAAGTTCTACAAAAATTATAAAAATTTTTTTTTCACTGGGCTTGTTTTCAAAGGCGAACTTTTGATTGCATCCAAGAGTTTTAGGTTTAATGTCGCCATAAGAATAATTTTTCCGTAGCTACGTGTATTTCGATTGTCGATCATTATTAATTTCAATAACACTTAATTGATAAGATATCTATGTAATTAAATTGCATAATAAAGACGAGTTATAATAAAATAGAACTTTACAAACAATCAATATTTGTATGTACATATATAATCATTCCTAAAACTTCAATGACAGTAACTTCCGTACGATTTTATTGAATTTTGCTTTCTTTGTTTTTCTTGCTGTCTTAACAATAGGTTTTTGACAGCCCCTACTTTAAAAAAAATTAATGTTGTTTAACAGCTCAGCCAACAGCTATTTTCTAGTGCTGATTGGCGAAATATTGTTTATTATTATTGTTATAATAATAATTATTATTATAATATGAAATTTATTTGTTGGGTGGTTAAGCAATGTCTATATGCATTTCATTGGTGCTTCTTACCAAATCGTCAGTAGACTTCAACCACAGTTTT
Source organism: Linnaemya vulpina (assembly GCA_963675445.1). Lineage (NCBI taxonomy): Eukaryota > Metazoa > Arthropoda > Insecta > Diptera > Tachinidae > Linnaemya > Linnaemya vulpina. The sequence goes on along the minus strand of OY776278.1, from coordinate 65,264,219 downwards.
GCAAAGTTTCAAACTTCTCAACTTATTAAAAGACTTCCAAAAACCATCTGAGAATTATGTTAAATAAATTAACTATAAAAATTCACAAACAATTTCAAAAAATCACATTATAATAAGTGTAGCAGGCTATGAAACTTATACAAACCAAACCCAACAAACAACTTTTATTCGATAAAATTAATTTATTTAACATAATTCTCAGATGGTTTTTGGAAGTCTTTTAATAAGTTGAGAAGTTTGAAACTTTGCAAAACTGTGGTTGAAGTCTACTGACGATTTGGTAAGAAGCACCAATGAAATGCATATAGACATTGCTTAACCACCCAACAAATAAATTTCATATTATAATAGTACAATGACAATATGTCAAAAAATTAGTTTATTAATAATTATTATTATTATAATAATATTATATATATATATATATATATATATATATATATATATAATAATAATAATAATAATAATAATAATAATAATAGTAAAAATAATAATAATAATAATAATAATAATAATAATAATAATAATAATAACAATAATAATAATAATAATAATAATAATAATAATAATAATAATAATAATAATAATAATAATAATAATAATAATAATAATAATAATAATAATAACAATAATAATAATAATAATAATAATAATAATAATAATAATAATAATAATAATAATTATTATTATTATTATTATTATTATTATTATTATTATTATTATTATTATTATTAATATTATTACTATTATTATTATTATTATTATTATTATTATTATTATTATTATTATTATTATTATTATTATTTTTATTATTATAATTGCATACTGGCAAATATTATAAGCAGCACGAAAGAAAAAAATCATTTTTCTCTCCAAAGTATTAAAGGACATGTTAGAACGTATTTTATATTAGCGCTTCTACAAAATTATATACAGAAAATCTCGGCTTTAACTAACTCAATAGAACCAGTAATAAGCGTAGTGACGTGCATGATGCAAATAAGTTTTTGCTGTGAATGAACATAATGTAGTGAGCACAACACTACGATGCCTTAGATCCCGAGTTCGAATCCGCATTTTGTCATGAATATATGTGTCATGTTAATTGTTGTTAACTTGTCTCAATGGCGAATGCATATCTCTGGTCGCTGAAAATTATCGACAGCAAATAACACCGTCATTTACTAAATAAGCAGAATACAGCAAATTTTCTATCTTCAATCTGTATTCATCTGTCCTCTTAACACTATCCCCTCCTGGCACAATGCGCTGCATATGTAGAGGGCATCCCCTGAGTGCTACTCCAAGACAACAATTTTATATGTATATTCATACAAAATATTTCAATTAAAAGAGCTCATGTTGAAACAAAACATAATATTATTTATAAAATAGAAAAATCTAAAATGGCCAATACAAAATATGAGCTGTTTTAAATGTAATTAACACGCAAAATGAATTGTACACAATTTATTATCAAGTATAAAAGAGCATTCGTTATAACTGACTTCGCTATAATGAAGAATTTTCGCTTTAGATTAGCAACAAAAACAGTGGTGCTTTCGAATTAGTTCGTTACAATCGAAATCGCCGTAAGCGGTGTTTGCTGTATTTCCTATCATCTGCTTGAATTTTTATCAAACGACGAATCTAATGGTGTTTTCTTTTCTACAAAAATATACGACATTTCCATGTAAAAAGAGTAATTTCGGGTTCGTTTCTTAAAAATGTTTTGCTCTATAAAAGGGTAGTGTGTTTGATTCAAAAATTATCTCAGTCAATAATGGTGAAAGGCATTGCACTTTATGCCCCATACAAATCGACGTGGTGTTACCAGAAGAATTTGGAAGGAAATCGCTAAGAATTACTAAGTAAAAAGTTACATTTTAAAGTTAATATATATACCGTTTTATATAAAAACTATGAGAAAACATTACATTAAGTGATATTAAATCTTACAGGATTTGGAGTTTTGAAATTGCGCTCAAAAAAGTATTTATATAAAAAAATCGTTAAGCTTCTGGCCGATAAACTGGTTTTTGAAAACAAGCAAAAGAAAATTTTTAACAATTCTAAACCGTTTAATAAAAGTTAAAAATATTAATATTGCCGCATCAATTATACGTGCAGAAATGGCAATTAGTCAATTGCTAGATTCATCCTCCTCTTCTGATGAGGATGAAATTTTAAATTTATTGACATTTCTCCACAAATTGTGTTTTGTTCTAATGAAATAACAAATTGCATTATTACAGGGTTGGCAAGATATTTTATGCATGCACCTTTTAACAAGGTGACATTTTTTGTGCAGAAAAGAAAACACCATATAATAAAATACGCAATTTAAATTTTCGAAAGTGTCTCTTAATTGTTGAAAACACATAACATTTCTTCTACAAACGGTGATCGAAAAAATGGCCTTCGTTCACCACATCAAAAATAAGTTAATCGAAAAACAAACCTCTTAAAAGACAAATTTATTTTTCTCTTCAAATATTAATTGAAATTCTTAAAAAGCAACATGTATTGTGTCGAAAACGTTGATACCAACAACTTTATTCAATTAACTTTTATTTATCAAAACTGATTTTCGAAACGAAAATTGAAGTAGCAAAAAGTGTTAACAATTTTTATTTTTCACAGAAAACTGTTGAGAAATCATATTAATTACAAATTAAAAAAGAAAAAAGAAAACTGAAAAAAACTAAATAATAAACAATAACAACAACAACAGCTAATGTCAATTTACAAATTCCATCTAATTAGAGTCAATTCAACAAGTTGCAATTGAATCCCAATGGGGCCGTATTAAAAAAAATATATTAAAACGCGTACAAATAACGACGTGAAGTAGACACTGAACACAACTGCACCACAGGTTTTTTGTATGCAACTCAACAAGAAGTTTTATCAACATAAAATATATGATTTACAAGCTGTTGTTAATTTATTATTGTTAACAAAAAATTTAACTTCAACCAAATAGTTTTTTTCTAAATCACAAAATAATTCCTTAATTGACAATTTAGAATATGGTTTCAATATATATTGAAGTTTTTTTCTGGATACCTTAAATTTATATAAAAAATATAAAATAAATTTACACCAACAGAACTAGTAAAATGTCATATATTTCCAACAAATTATGAATAAATTCTGTAATAAGAAAATCAAACCTGTCAGATGGTGTTGCGCTCACTACTTTATATTCGCAAGATCGCTTTTAAAAGGAAAATCAATTCTCTTACTCTTAAAACCAGCCAAACGTGTATTTACTGTAGTAAACCCAGAACTTCTAAAGACAACTAAAGAACGTATTTCTATTAGCAGAGGGATGGAAATTTGAACTTGGAAGTGAACTTCGTTTCGTTAAAACAAGAAACAAGACAGAGTGCTAATGAAATGTATCAAATAAATACATGCGTGACATGGAATTTACTCATTTTGCTTCATGAACGAAAGATTCAGTATACCCACTGGGAATACAATAAACATATATTTCTTAAAGAGCACGCAATTTTTGTTGCTCCATTCTGACGGTAAAGCGCCACATCTGAGGGATGTGTGGATGGTTTCATCAAAACTTTTTACTCCAATATATGCTAAGATAAGTCCATATAAAATTTGCCGTCATTCTAACCAGAGTTAAGAAAGTTTCGATGCTTTTGTGGTTTAAAAAGTGCAAGATACAGAAAAGTTGAGTGTAACACAAATATGTCGTCATAAATTTAGCCATCTCTCAATCTAAATAAAGCAAAAAGAAAAGAAAACAAAAAATATGGTGTATCTTTTAAGTTTTCATCTAAATGGCACAGATTTGTAAAAGTTTATGGCAACAAACAACATTTATAATGTCAAAGCGAGCACATGCCTCCAAACAAACAGGCTTTTGACAGAAAAGGGCCTGTCTTACGAATCGTATATAAAATAAAAAAAACCAACCTTTTTCATGCTGTCTGGAACGAGTTCAGCTTCAAGCAATTAATTACCAGTTGCCGAAACATATACATACATACATACATGAATAGAATAATCTGTGTGCATGTGTTATTTTTAAAGGGTCTTTAAACAAGAACTTTGTTTAGGAAAACAAAAAATATCCATAATTTATAAAAACATTTTTAAAAGACATAATTCACAAGAAATAGCTGATATTTATTTCTAAACTATTTATTTGAAAAATTTTGTGCAGATATCTGCAGATATATACTTACGTATATATTTCACGCACCCTCATGACCGGGAAGATTTAAGAATATCTCGATCATGCACGTTCACGAATGCAACATTTTTGATTACGCACTATCATGCACGACAATAACAATATTGCAAAATCACGCTCGCTCATACAAAATACAAATTTGTCATCTGCCTCAAAATGATGTTTTTACGTAACATGTTTTCATGGCTATTGCTTTAATAGTGTAGTAACTCAAAAATATTACTTGTTTAGCAGAAACACCTTTAAGGCTTTTAATTTACTATAAACTTAAGGAGAATCTGAAAGATTTTTTTCCCTCGGGAATAAAAAATATAAGATATTAAAATTATGCGTTATTAAGCATTGAGGGTGCTGTTGACTGAAGTAGGGAATGCACGATTACGATGCGTTAGGTTTCCGGTTCATCGTTACATGTAGCAAAAAAACTCACCTGTCCTCTTAACATCAGCCACCCCGTTCTAGTGAATCAAACACTGGGTACTGCTCCAAGACAAAAAACCTTTTTTTTAAATAACGCCATGGTCTTATATTTCTGAGTGAAAATAAAGCACGTATGCGAAATTAATTATTGTTAAGATATCAAATAAATAAATAATGTTTTTTAAGAAGTTTGTTCTCGGAGAGCTATCCGCCACGCCCACTTATGCAAATGCCGGTCTTTTATGGAAACATTCAATAAAACTTCTACAAAATATTTAGTCTATTTTTAAACTTTATTTTTAAGATGGCCCTACTAAAAGTAATCTATTGGTGTTAAATACGCTTTCTTTGGACTTCATTCTGCAGCGTTCGTGGTCGTTTAACGGCCTGTACAAGGTATGAGCCACCCAACGCCACTTCTAAATCTTTTTATTTGTGACGTTTCATGCAGGAGTAATTGATCTTGACTTTTTTGATATATGAAATAGCCGAATTGCTGCTTAATAGATTTGAAGCAATTGTGTACATCATGCCATTATATTGTTACGTTTTTAGACCTTTTCGTAAAAACGGTTTTATTACTTATCCTTCAAGGATTCGTTTTATTGCATCAAATTAAAACACGGACAAATTAATTTAGAAATATAATGCGGCAACAATTTATTTATTACTTTATTTACACGAGTACTTGTACTACTCAACCCTTAGCGATGTTAGCACGTCTATGTCTGATATCACACTGATTATTGCTGAGTTCTGGCAGCGCCTTTATATAGCAAAAATGACGTCGTCTGGTAACCTCGCGAAAGTTCTGGGTATGGTGGTTGTATTTTACTTGGCATGTGTGTGTTTGTATGACAATGCTGACTTGTTTGGTTTGCTTATGGTAACTATGTGTGTTTGAATGTATGAGTGTTCTGTGTGTTTTGCCTATGGTAACTATGAGTGGTTGTATGAATGAGTGTGTGGCTTTGTTTCTTCTACGTGTATATGGCTGTGTATACTTGTGAATCTATTTAGTTTTATTAGCAGCGAATACTTGCATACAAGATCATTAAGAACAACATCTCTTAGCATTGATGTTGCTATGTTTGTTGTTGTTGTGGTTTACTCTTATTGGCACAGCCTTGAATGATCTTGTATATTCTGGAGTATTCCATTTCCGTTAATTTGAATATTATCTATATAGTGTTTGTAACATATTGACAACTATAGATAATATTGCCAGTGCTGCCAAGTACATATAGCCACATTGTCATTTTATTTAAATCTATTTCTAATCTTTGTAACTCTGCCGCCCACTTAAGCCTGTTCGTCCCGAATAGGCATACAATCACCTCTTCCATAGTGCGCCAATCGTTCGAGATGTACTATCTTCATTTTCTACCTTGGGCTATTGTGCTTCTGTATCCGGTATACAACGTCATTCACTCTCTTAATCACTTTATACGGGCCATCCCAGTGACTCTGTAATTTTGGGGACAATCCTTTCTTCCGTTGTGGGTTATACAGTAAAACCAATTGTTCTTCCATAAATCCCTCCGAGTTTGCTGCGCGGTCATACCTAGCCTTCATCTTGTCACTGACCATCTTGATTCTATTGCGCACGACCTCTTGCAGTTCGTTTAAGTCCTCCCTTTCCAGGGACGTAATAGCTCCTTCCTCTACAGTTGGCTTAACACCAAATTCCAAATCACCAGGTAGTTTTAATTCCGTCCCGAAGACAATTTTGGCTGGCGTTCTCGATGTTGAGTCGTGTACAGCTGACCTATATGCCATCAAAAATTTGGGGATGTGCTCGTCCCAATCCCTCTGATGGGTGCTTACTACTTTTCGTAGGTACTCTTCTAGGGTGCGATTGAACCTTTCTACCATGCCATCAGACTGTGGATGAAGCCACGTCGTTCTGGTTTTCTTTATCCCATACAACTCGCACATTTCCCTGAATATGGCAGACTCGAAATTCCTTCCTTGGTCGGAATGTAATTCTATTGGGACACCATAGCGACATACCCAGTTGTTGACGAAAGCATTTACAATTGTCGTTGCTTCCTGGTTAGGTATAGCATATACCTCTGGCCATTCACTGAAATAGTCCATTACCACAAGTACATAACGATTTCCGGCCTCGGTGACGGGAAAGGGACCTGCTACATCCATTGCGATCCGCTCGAATGGTGCTCCTGAGATGTATTGTTGCAGCTGTCCCCGGCTTCTTCTTACTGGGCCTTTGGCTGCTATGCACTGTGGGCACTTTGCTATCCAGTCAGCTACGGCTTGTTGACATCCAACCCAATAAAAACGCTGCTTCAGTTTCTCAAGTGTTTTTGTTACTCCAAGATGACCGCCACTGGGTCCATTATGAAACTCCTGTAAAACTTCACTTATCTTGGAGTGTGGCACAACTATTAGATTCGAAGTTGTTTTGCCATCTACACTTTCCCATACGCGGTATAAACACCCTTTTATTACCTTAAGGCTGTTCCACTGAGCCCAATAAGATTTGGCGAGTGGGCTTTCAGCCGAAATTTCATTCCGGGATGGTCGTCTGTCCTCTTCTTTGGCCGCTATGATTTTCCTTAGTATATCGTCGTCCCTCTGTGCCGCTGACCAGTCTTCATCAGGACCGATATGCATTAGCCGAACGTCCACAACGCCTTCCTTTTGCTCGGTTCTAACACAATGTTTACACTCTAAACAGCACGGTCTTCTCGAAAGAGCATCCGCATTGTTATGCTTTGTGCCCCTTCTATGCTTAATGCTGAAGTCGTAGCTCTGCAGGCGCTCAATCCACCTTGCCAGTTGCCCTTCAGGATTTTTAAACTGCAATAGCCATCTCAGTGCAGAATGATCGGTCCTTAATGTAAAGTGTTGACCATACAGGTACTTATGGTAATGTTTAATGCATTCCAATACCACCAGAAGCTCACGTCGTATCACACAGTAGTTCCTCTCAGGTTTTGAGAGTACACGGCTATAGTACCCTATGACCTTCTCAGTGCCATTTACTACTTGGGATAGTACACCCCCTATGCCATAGCCGCTCGCATCAGTATCCAGCACAAATTTTTCTCCAGCTATGGGATACGCTAGCACTGGTGACGTACATAATAATTCTTTGAGTTTCTGGAAGGATTTTTCCTGTGGCTCGCCCCAATGGTATGGTCTTGACTTCTTTGTCAGCTCATGCAAGCTTGCAGCTACACTGGCAAAATTCGGCACAAAACGTCTGTAGTATGTGCAAAGGCCCAAAAAGCTGCGCAATTCATGAAGATTTGTAGGTTGATGCCAGTCCCTTACTGCTTTTATTTTATCTTCATCTGTTGAGATTCCGTCTGCTGTAACACGATGCCCCAAATACTTTACTTCTTTCTGGAACAATGCACATTTCTTCAAGTTGAGTTTCAATCCAGCTGATGATATCCGTTTAAGAACTTCTGCCATGTTTTTGAGGTGCTCATCAAAAGTTTTCCCCATCACGATTATGTCATCGAGATATACCAAGCATGTCTTCCAGTGAAGTCCTATCAGTACCTTCTCCATTAGGCGTTCAAATGTGGCCGGAGCATTGCAGAGACCAAATGGCATAACTTTGAACTGCCATAATCCGTTGCCGACACTGAAGGCAGTTTTCTCCTTATCTTTCTCTGCGATCTCCACTTGCCAATATCCGCTTCGCAAGTCCAGCGTAGAGAACCATTTGGTACCAGCTAGCGTGTCCAAAGTGTCATCGATCCTGGGGAGCGGATAACTGTCCTTCTTGGTTATGTCATTGAGCTTCCTGTAGTCTACGCAGAATCTAGTACTGCCATCTTTCTTTTTAACTAAGACTACAGGTGAACTCCAAGGACCAGAAGATGGCTCAATTACGCCATCACGCTCCATTTCACTTACAAGCTCTTTTACTTTATCTCGCTTTGCTAGGGGTACGCTTCTGGGTGGCTGTTTAATCGGCCTAGCTTCGCCTGTGTTAATTTCATGTTTAACCAATGCAGTTCTACCCTGGCTTTGGCTTCTCATGGCGAAGATACTGGCATGCCTTTTTAGTAACTGTTTGGCTTTATTTTTATCTGTCGCTGATAGACCTGCTACCCATTTCTCTACGTATTCCCCAAATTGTTCACGTTCTTTTGCGGACAAATTAGTAGGCTCTATCTTCTTCTCGCAGTTTATTATTGCCTCTGCTGGAGTACACTGGCCAACATCGGAATTTTCTTTGATGATTTTTTCATGGTCTGACAAGTTAAGCACTCTTATAGGGACTATTCCTCCTTCACTAGTTTTCACTAGAGCTTTCGCTGTTATAAGCCCTCTCTTTAGATCTGCCGATTCTACAACCCACAACCGATTGTCCTCACAATCTCCCTTCATCCGTGCTCATATGACTGTTTCAGACTGCGGCGGTAACGTCTGACTCTCAATAGCAAATACTCTTGTTACTTGCGGTTTGTTGTCATATCCAACATCAAGGGGTATTTCCACATTACGCCAAATCATCAGCTGTTGTCCCATATGTAGATTAATGCCATGATTAATCATAAAATTGGCTCCAATAATAACCTCATCGACAATATCGGCAACAATAAACACATGTCTCACGTTGATGTTGGCTATAGTCACCTTCACTTCAATCTTACCATAAACAGTAGCAGGTTCTCCAGTAGCTGTACGTAGCCGTATGTTGCTTAACCGCTCGCATTTCCCCTTTACTATATCGGGCCTTATTATTGACTGCGATGCCCCTGTGTCTATGGTAAGTACGTGCTTTTCCCGTTGATGTGTCCGGACGCAGTGAGGTTGCTATTTTTCTGCTGCATCACTGATATGGAGATTGTGGGGCCCTCGTTTGTGAGAGCTAGCTCTTGCCCCTCAGTGCTAGCTCGTTTTAGTTTAACGGGGACTCTTGTGATGTTGTTTGGTTCACCCGCTTGCTGTTTCTTGGTGGCGAAACAGATCTACCTCTCTTCCTTTGTGCTTTGCAGCTGCGCTGAAAATGACCGATTTTTTCGCAGTTAAAGCACTTAGGCTTTTCTTTGATAGCCTTCTCTGCCAGCAGTTGTCGCATTGCCTCTTTAAAGCTAGCCACTAGGCTGTTATCCTCCTCAGACAAAACATCCACATTCCGCACTTTACATTTCTGTGGCTTGAAAACCATTCTGGCAGTCTCTTGAGCCAGCGCAAATGACACAGTTTCAGCGAAAGTGGATTTCTGCGTAGCGCACACCGCCAGTTTAACATCAGAGTCGCGAATGCCGTTAACAAAAGCCTCAGTTTTAAAATGGTCCAGGAACGGGTGACTCTCGCCTGGATATGTGAGCTGCACTAAACGCTCGATTTCCATTGCGAAATCTTGTAGAGATTCGTTAGGCTTCTGAACTCTACATCGCAATTCCATTCTGTATAAATCGCGCTTATGCTCACCACCATACTTGCGCTACAATGCTGCCATTATTTCATTATAGTTGCTTCTGCAGCTTACTGGCACCGTCTCAAGTACCTCTGCGGCTGTACCCTTTAAGGACAAGATCAACTCTATGGCCTTTTCTTCAGCATCCCATCCATTTCTGCTAGCCACCGTCTCAAACTGGAACTTGAAGATGCCTAATGGTACACTGCCGTCGAAGCATGGCGCTTTTGTCCGCGCAGAAACCTCCGTAACTGCTCGTACTGGCCCGCCACTACACTCCAGGTTGTGCACTTTGTCCTCTAGAGCATGCAATTTGTCTTCGAACTCCTTTGCATGCTGTTCCAGGCCACCGCATTCTAGATGTTGGACTCTATCCGCCAGCTCTGAGAATTTATTCTCAATAGAATCCATCCTCCTGTTGATGGCTTCAGAAACCTCTACCAGGATATCGTTCGTGGCCTCACGAACTCTCAGCAACTGCTGAGAGTTCTGTTTTATTTCACTTATTTTGGCTACAAGCTTGTCACTGCTGATCCTTGATGCCTCCTGCATCTGCTGAGAGTTCTGTTTCATTTCGATCATCATAGCAGCGAACATTGAATTTATGTCCATGCTGCTGGTCGTGACAGGAGGGTATACCTGCACATCGTCTTTGTCCTCAAACTCGTATGTCCCGATGTCCATGCCGCGATTCTTAAACTCATCTATTAGCCTCTTCTGCAGTTCAGCCTTGTTACCTGCAGTTGGCAGTTCCAGCTTACTGAGCTCCTTTTTCAGCTGTTCAACTTTTAACTCATCAAATTTCATGATTATTTATTTTAATTTTTTAATGTCCTTTTTTTTAAATTGCAATGTCCTTTTAATTATTTTGCAATCCTACTTCTGACACCAATTGTTACGTTTTTAGACCTTTTCGTAAAAACGGTTTTATTACTTATCCTTCAAGGATTCGTTTTATTGCATCAAATTAAAACACGGACAAATTAATTTAGAAATATAATGCGGCAACAATTTATTTATTACTTTATTTACACGAGTACTTGTACTACTCAACCCTTAGCGATGTTAGCACGTCTATGTCTGATATCACACTGATTATTGCTGAGTTCTGGCAGCGCCTTTATATAGCAAAAACGACGTCGTCTGGTAACCTCGCGAAAGTTCTGGGTATGGTGGTTGTATTTTACTTGGCATGTGTGTGTTTGTATGACAATGCTGACTTGTTTGGTTTGCTTATGGTAACTATGTGTGTTTGAATGTATGAGTGTTCTGTGTGTTTTGCCTATGGTAACTATAAGTGGTTGTATGAATTAGTGTGTGGTTTTGTTTCTTCTACGTGTATATGGCTGTGTATACTTGTGAATCTATTTAGTTTTATTAGCAGCGAATACTTGCATACAAGATCATTAAGAACAACATCTCTTAGCATTGATGTTGCTATGTTTGTTGTTGTTGTGGTTTACTCTTATTGGCACAGCCTTGAATGATCTTGTATATTCTGGAGTATTCCATTTCCGTTAATTTGAATATTATCTATATAGTGTTTGTAACATTTTGACAACTATAGATAATATTGCCAGTGCTGCAAAGTACATATATCCACATTGTCGTTTTATTTAAATCTATTTCTAATCTTTGTAACAATATAGTTTTGGATTGTAAATGTGTTTTCCGTTAAGTTTGAAATAAAATATTTATCTTGCAGGCAGCCCTCAAGGCTGTGATGACATGTCATTACCAATTTCATGAAATTTTCCATTACTTTTTAAAAAGAAGTCGATCTACCTCACCAATGACGCATTAGATTTTGGATTTAAGCTGAGAAGTTGTTTCTGGCTAAGTCGCAGAATTCGTTAAATTGAACGATGGCCAGTTCAGTTGTGATTATTTGTTGTGGAAATCGTTTCTGCAAATAAATCGTTTGTTTCATGCATGGTGTAGCAGATGGCGCCGCCTTCAGTCCATTCAGATGAGACAAAAACTCCGTTATCATATTTCTGTAAACGATTTCATTCAGTCACTGAAATTTAGATTTTTTAATAATTTTCAAAATTAATTTGTTGTATTCAGGAAGCCATTCAGATCGATTTAATTTTCACAATTATAACACGTTGCTCTCTCGGAAATCGAAATAAAGACATATCACAGCTGCCATATCTAGAATAAAGTTACCAGTAAATTTCAAAAGTGCAGCTATAATGCGACACCGTACACAAGTTAAAATATAATAAATTAAGATTCTGAAAAATTACGAAATTAAATTTGTAGTATTTTAGTTTTTATAATATATCTGGCATTGATATACAATAAATAACATTTTTCAAGTGTTTTTATATAAAGCCTTTCTAACTTCATTCTTTAAAATGTTTATATGAAGTAAAAACAGGCCCTTTAATATGATCTACGACTATGAGGAATTGATTTACTTAAAAAACCTGAACAGCTTTTAAAAGGTATAATATATTTAAAAAAAAACATGTAGCATACGTCTACACAGAGCGAAAACTGCCTAGTAGATTCAAGAAGATTTTCTCTATCAAACGTTTTTGGGATGAGGGGTATTCCAGACGAAAGAAACGAGGACTTTTTCAAAGAGATTTCTTATTGTTTTTATGTGCTAAATCTTTTTAATTTTTTCAATAAGTAAAACACAAGAAATTAAGAAGAAAATCTTATTATTTAGCCTTTTTTTACTCAAATTCCGTTATTTTTGGCACCAAAAAAACAAACCATAGAGAAAATCTTCTTGATACTATTAGGTTTTCTAATAAATTGTATAAAACAAGGATTTCTTATTAATTTCATTGGGCTGTCTTATTAATTTTTTCAAAAAGAATATCTTATTGATTTCATTAAGCCTACCTAATACTTTTTTTAATTATGTCTTTCTTCTTGGTTTCATTAGGTTTCTATTTGATCATGTGTAAAATATCTTATTAATTCTTTTAATAAAAATATCTTTTTGATTATATTAGTTGGCTTATTATTTCATTAATGCATACAAATCAACAGAGACATTCTTTTATGATGCTTCTATTTTTACATTTATAATTTTATTTTTGCGTGTTTGCATAAGTGTTGCGCCGAACATCTCTAACTATATGCACTGTAAATCAAACTTTTAGTTTTAAGTGGACAAGTGACAAGTCAAGAAGTTGAAAACGTAATAAATATACTTTTGCCTAAAAAAGGAAAGTTAATTAGTAAGTAATGGACTCTATTTGTCAAAACGCATCGAAGAGTGAAAGATAATATCGAAAACCAAATTGTTTTGAAACGAAAAGACCTGAAGAGAAATCCAACAGGAAAATTATTTTCTCTTTGGACTAATGTTGGAAAAGAAAACTCCAATGATATTTCTACCACTCCGGAGGAATCTTTTAAAGATTAGCATAACGGTATGAACATTTAAAATTCCTTAAAGTAATATACATATCTTTATACATTTATCTTTCCCTCTTCAAGATACACATTTCAACCGAAAATGCTAGTTGCAGTACAATTACAGTCCACGTGATCAGGTAATTTCTTTTCTGGGGGGAAACAAGGGAAACTGGAATTGATGAGATACAGAATGCCAGTTCTTTGACGAATATATTTCATGAATGGCCACGATTGACAATTTGAAATTTTTCATAACTATATTAATTGATTATAATTATATTACTTTAAACATTTTTTATTATATATTTACTTACTGAGTACTGAATTAGTTTCTATAGAATTATTATTATTTATATATTTTATTTTTTTATAATATCCTTCTAAATACTTATAAATGAACTTATTAATAAAAATCCATAATATCCAACAAAGTCAAGAAGTGCTATTAAAAATAAGAAGAAGATAGCCTCATAAAATTAAGAAGAAACTCTTTTTGAAAAAAAAACCGCAAAAAGAAAACCTAATAAAATCAAGAAGAAACTCTTTTTGAAAAAAACAAGAAGAAAACCTAATAAAATCAACAAGAAATTTAAAAAAAAACAAGAAGATTACCTAGTAAGAACCATGAGATTTCTTCTTGATTTTTTCAATTAGGTTTTTCTTATTAAAACTATAAGAACTTCTTCTTGAAGAAAAACCATGGAGAAATCTTATTAAATTTGTTCTATTTTATTAGGTATTTATTAGGTACTGTTTTCTCTGTGTAGTGCACAATAGTTATTGAATACTTTAATGTTAACATGCATATATTAGGATATCATATTCACAAACGTGCATTAACTATTTTGTGTTTTATTAAATGGTGAACTTCGCAGCTGGGAACACAACAAAGTTTTTACGGTGAATACTACAACACAGCAAATATAGATTTACGCGAATATTCGAATCTGTGACTAAAATTATACTAACCATTTTTCAATTCTTTTCATAATGCTTTTCTAACTTCATTCTTTAAAATGTTTCTATGAAGTAAATAAGTGAGTTAGTTAAAAAAAATTAATACAATTTTCCGTTACGGAGGAAAAAGTACTCGAGTATTTTATTATTTGTTATGTCACTAACTATTCTTGTTTATTTCAAACACAATTTTTTTTAAATCTTTTAAGTAAATTTTGTTTAAATTATATAATTTTTTATTGGCATTTTCCATCAAAGTAGGAAAAATATATTTCGGAGCCTAAAGCCAAAACTTCAAGCTTTATTTGAATATACACGTACGTCCTTATGTATGCATTTGTGTTAAAAATAAATACTCGTCCCTTTCTCAAAATAAGAATACTTTCTAAAACAAGATTTACCAGTCACTAACTCAATGCAACATTGAAAATCTACATAGAAAAAATTGTACTAACCGTTAACAACGTTTCCGTAGTACAGTGGGGTAATTATAATAAGAACAGTGAAGATAAAGATAATAAAATGATAACGACAATTAAATCATTAGAAATTAAACTGTCCAACAACATAAGTGACGCATGTGTTTTATTTCAAACTTATCTATAATTGTATCCTTTTTAAAGTATGATAAATTTGTACTGAAGCTGTTTTCTTTACCGATTATATTGAATATAAGGGCATTGGCTTTATACTGTTTTTTATTAAGAAAATCATGAGAATGTTACGTATTGATACTTGATCACATAAAATTAAATAAAAAAACATTTCATTTGTTTAGCTGTGTAACCTTACTTCATCAAAATAATGTTGACAGTGTTCTTTTTAATTTTTGATTTACTCGTGTGCATTTATTTTATTTCATATAATATTATTTGCTAACCATAACATGGCTGAAAAGAAAAGGAGGGCTTAAGATAAAGCCGGCAGGCAGTAAGTTTTTCAATTAAGCTTGCGCGAATGATGTTTGTGCAATTTAAAAAAGTTTATTTTACCAGAAATGTTGTGCGACTTCGATCTTGCAGAAAAATTAACCAAAAGAAGAATTAATATGTTTTAACTTTTCAGCTAAAATTAATCTTCAGCAAAAACATTTTTCAGCTGATTTCTGTTAAAAGTTAATGCTATTTGCATGGAAATCGGTAGATATTAAATTACACAACCCCAAATAGTGGCTAAAATTGTAGAGCATAAAAGAAGATGTAGTGAACTAAATAAACATGATTACCCTGTAAAATATTGACACTAACGTGCGTTGCTTCCAACATCTTCAGGATTTTGGTATTTAGTTTTAAGTGTCGAACAGAATCAATATTTTGTGTGTCTATCACTTCACTTGTCAGCTTAGAAAGTGAAAGTTTGCCTGCCCATCTTGTGAACATTTAACAAAAAAGAAGTTTGTTTGTATTAAATTTTATGTTTGGATTAAGCGTTTTTGTTATTTACAATTCAATACTTTAGTTGCTGTTGTTTTCGTTTTTCTTTCTTATATCTATTGACAAATTCAACGGCCAACAGTTGTTGGCACTTTTTTTTTAATTTTCTTTCAACTTTGTGACTGTCAAATTATGACAGGAAAAAACTGAGATCTTCAAGTTTGAGGAGATAATCATACAGACAGCTAACAATTTTAAGCCATGGTCAATCGAATGTATATTTTGTTTTTCATATTAATTTTTGCTTTCTACTTCTGCTGATTATTAAAGCCGTCGTACTATATAATTTACCAGATTTAATAAATAACTATTAAAATATTCGCGTACAAGTACATTCACATAAAAACGAAATAGAAATATCAAAGAGAAAAAAATTAATAACACACATGAAAAATTGATTGTTTTCTTAGCCAGATTTCGACGTTGTGCATTTAGGCAGTGTATTCACTTTGTTTGTCATCTTGTTCGCTTATTGGAATTTTTAAATTGCAACTTTTATTATTTTTCTATTTTCACTTTGACTTGCATTCAGAAACCATTGGCTAATTTTACTAGGGGAAACAAAAATGCAATAAAACTTAGAGGGGCACTCAGTTGCGCTTTTGTGCCCAGAGTAGCGGACTAGAAGAAACACAAAACTTAATAATACAAGAAACAAATATTGTTGGAATTGACCCCACAAGAACACTATGTGCTATATAACCAGTTACATAACGAGGCAGTGGGGACTTGTTTATCGGTTATAGTTTCAAAAACCTTACGTACATGTAATCTTGCAACTTTCTCTAAAATACATACATCTGTACTTAATATTCCACCGCTTTTATTAGTCAATGAATACCTAAATTTTGGCTATGTAAATTAGTCAATTATAACTAAAATATTGGGCAGCACTAAGTAAGCCCACCTAATGATTTTATTCTTCAGTTGAAATAGCACAATTCTGTAAATTCAATTAAATGCTTTTACTACAACTTCATGTTCACAACTTAGCTCTAATCCGAACTGTGTGGTGAACCACAGGATGGATGAACAAGCCTATAATATAAATATTATAGGGTTATAGTGAGTTTTTAGTTATAAGCAAAAACATATAGTTCTTTAGAATTGTGTAGTCAAAGGGGTATCTGAAGAGGACACTAAACGTAGTGATTGTTGTTTGCTCCGGTACTGTCACATAGAAAAAGAAGATGAAATTATGATTTTATTTTTATTGAACATTTTTATTTTGCTATATTAATATTTATATAGGCTAAATTTTTCTAACTTAGTTAAAATCTCAGAAAGACATGATGATAAATATTCCTAGGCACAAAGGAAATCAACATCAGTTTTATTCAACTTACACAGCAGAGCAGAACAGCTGTTTTTGAAAGTCGCAACACTTTCATCTTCAGTGCTCATGTGTATATTGTGTTTATCACCACTGTTTAGGTGGCTTCGTTGAATGTGATAACAGTTTTATATTTACACAAATTTTATTGCGAAAAACAATCCGAGAACTGTATCAACCTGATGTTAACACTTGTGTGTTATGATACCTGTGTTACCATTTGATTATTTTCTTCATGTCCCATTTTTTAGATAGATTAAATTATAGTTTATTGGGAAATTGTAATAACCACAATCGTTAAAAGGTACTGTAAAAGGATAAAAAACCCTAAAAAGAAAAAAAATAGTGATTGGGCTAGAATATCTAGAACATAAGTTTACCTTCATTTATGGGTTGTCGGTAGGATATTTTCTTAATGTTGCATAAATTTTAGGATGTTGAGATTTTGTTTAATTATTCACTTGGGTGCTGATTTCATCGCTTACTCCTTCCACTGGTCCGAAATTTGTTTGCTCCTCACCTATATAAAAATAAGTTATCATTAGTATGAGTTGTTATTTGTTGTATTATGTAAACAAAAAAATAAAAGTATTGTAAAAAATACAATTGCAATAATGAAATTGAAATTAGCGTCTTATAGTGTTTTCACACTGACATGGCTGTAATAAAATAAAACGCTAAGTTCAAAATTTCAAAACCTGGTTTTACCACAAAAAGGTTTTTTAAGACCATTTGTAAGTTTGTTTGAACGAGTTTTAAATGAAATGTCCCCTTGTTTTTGCCTGTGGTAAGTTGAGTGCTGCCAAGTTATATATTGGAAACATTTGAAAATGTTTTTGAAGCATTTATTCGCTCTGCAAAGTGTTTTTTTACTTCTAAAATATTAATATACAAAACATTAAATGAATTGCTATTTTAAACTGCAATTATATTTTTTTATATCAACAAGAGAAATTTCAGCTCAGTTTCTGTATTAAGTAACATAAAGTGTACACCAATTATATGCAAAATTTAATTTATTGAGATTTAATTTTTTAAGCAAACTGTGTGTTAAAATCTAAATTCTTAATTTTAATGCTGAAACCAGGTTTTAGCTTTCAGTGTGAAAACTCTATAACTAGCCCTGCATTGAGTTTTGCTCTTTCCATTATTGGAGCAATTTAGTGCTTGGAGCAAAAGGCCTTTCGTGCTGATATAATATATATATATATATATAT
The DNA here is from genome assembly GCA_963675445.1 of Linnaemya vulpina. NCBI lineage: Eukaryota > Metazoa > Arthropoda > Insecta > Diptera > Tachinidae > Linnaemya > Linnaemya vulpina. The sequence goes on along the minus strand of OY776278.1, from coordinate 65,245,846 downwards.
ATATATATATATATATATATAATATATATAATATATATGTATATAATATATTATATATAATAAAATATTTATTATAATAAACTATTTATCTTTGGTCCCTTGAATTATCGAGAGTCGATCGGGGTTATTTAGTTGGCCGTTAAAATGGTCATTAATGTCGTTCACATTAACTTGAATAACGTGGTAGTCAATTTGTTTTATTGTCAACAAATTTTCTTTAAATTAATAAAGTTAAGGGCATCCACAATTCGTTATGATCACCACAACTTATCTACATGTTTGTAATGGCAGTTAGTTAATACCACTATTTTAGTTTTTACATTTTAAAATGACAATTGCAAAAAAACTATTGAAATAATACATAATTGCTTGCAGTAGAAAAAATTAATTTAAATAAAAAATGAACAAAGTTGTTGAGCAATTAAAGATAAAGTCTTTCTAAGCAATAAAAACAAAACGAATGCAATTACAACGACTTGCAATGTCAATTATGCATGAATTTGATATAGCATTTGAATTGTTAAGTTTTACAACGATTGTGTGCTTTTAGTTTCCCTCTATCAAGTGTGAGTTTAATCGCCACAAAATGTATCCACAATTTAAAAGATACTCTCATAAGTAAGTTGCTGTGTTGCCTTACATATAAACTTATCAAGTTTCCTTTTTATACGCTGCTCCACAGGTGCAAGAAGTTCCACTCATGGCAAAGGGTATAGAATATTCTCCATAGCCGAATAAAGCAAGCCAACTGCTTTTATTTGAAATATTTTTTGTTGATAGAAACATGTCTAAATATTTAACTGTTTGGTTTTTTATTTTCAAAGCACAGTCACAACTTTTCTGAATATTTAATCCAAATCAGTTTATATCAGCAGCTCTTAATGTTCTATTTTTTTTATGACTTTTGTGTTGGCTATAATTTAAATCGAGTAGCAAATTTTCCTGCAACTTATTTATTTAATGCATTAATTTGCAAAGTTTTTGTTGTTTGTAATTTTATCTTGTCGCACCCATAAAATGTTTATGAATTAAAGTCAAATCGTTTACTACCTGCTCTCAGGCATTGCATGTTTTATATTGTAATAAATTTAAAAATGTTTTCTGGTTTTACTTTTACAAACATTTATCACATATTATGTTTTGCATGTCATTTGCTAGTTTCATACTATTTTTTATATTGCGCGACAAATATTTGTGTGTCGTATGTCACACGAAAGTGCATAATTTTAGACACTTAAATCGCATGAATGTAATCAAAGAAAAGTATTTTGTTAAAATTCATACGTTCTTTGCGCACGAAGTAAAATGAGCCCCGGTTTTATTTTTAACTCAATTATATAAAAAGAGCTTTCGAAAAAATCTAACAAACCGATTTTTATGTCGTTTAAAAAAACTTTGCTTCTGTCTGCGGACAATTACAGCATATTATAGGATATTTTAGAGAAATTTGTTATACATTGGAAAAAAAAGCTATTGAATCACGGAAGCACCCACGGGTCAATGAAGACCTCTAAAGAAGTTGAACGATTTTGCTCAGATATATATTGAAGCCGATCGAAATAATGGGGCGAAGTTCAAAATTTTTCGAAATGAAATCAATGGAATTATATTAATATGATTTTAGTATTGATTTTAGCAATCAAAATTGCACAAAACGAAGTAGAATCTCTATGAAACACCTACACGATCATAACTTTTTTAGTAGAATACTGCAACGTAAAACATGGGAAACGGTTGATCCTAAACACCAAACGATGATTGATATAGTTTTCGGTTACTACAAAAGATTATCAATTCTAATCATATATATAATAAAAAAAGATAACTTTGTTCTTTAATTTCTTCGTTCACGAAGATTATGTGCATGAATGTCTCTGAAAGTATGTCATCCGCTTATAACTTCTTTAGCCCTGCACCGAATGGTAACATTCTGAATTTTTCAAAAATTTTCTTAGAATAACTTTTAATTACCCCTAAAGACCGATCGATTTCACAATCTTTACTAAACTTGACATTTATCGAAAAAACTTCCAAGTTCTAGGCCGTTAGCGTCTTAGCGTCAACCGTTTTTAATATTTTTGTACTCCACAAAAGATTCGGACAGCTTGTTCAAAATAACAAATTTTCAACGAAAATTCATAAAGATATACTATTATTAATTTATTTAATACTTATTTTTGTCTCAATTAAACGGGTATTCATTTCTTGACTTCGAAAGTTATGAATAAGACACAACCGATTTCATTAAGCTCTCAATTCATTATAATCTTGCCATAAGATGTCATTGAAATTACTGCCTATAGACTGACTGCAGTTTTCTACCACTTTTCAGAACGTTTTGGGCTGTAACCCGGAAAAAACATAAATTATGTTGATCTTCAATTGCTTAGATACTAGAGGATTATCTGCGCAGACGTACCCTATAAACTCTAACGTCAAATCGCATGATTATATTTGCATCTGGACGCCGCTACAATGAAGAATCTCGCATCCGACAAAACTCATGCAGTAAAGCCAGGTTCGGTTGGTGTGTAGTTCGTGGCACCATTTTGTGGAAACCACATATCGTCAAGTCAATATTCTTCAGTTGCAACCTAAAATATTATCTGAAAATGAAAATTGTAAATATATTTGAACTGCAGCATTTTTCCAAATGAAAATATTGTTGACTTATAAATTACAAGCCTTTCACCTCGCTACATATCGTTATTTGGTTCTCATATAAGCAAGTAACGAAGAATTTTACACTCTGGAATAAAATAGATGTGAGCATGTGAGCAAACATTGTGATGAAGTGCTTTTAGGAAATTAGCATAAAGTAAAAGATTTATTTCCATTAATAATGAAATGGAGAAAAAAACACTAACAACACTTGCATGTTATTTCATTATTTGTTATCAGCAACATCAAGGCATTTTCTCACCACACTAAAGAAAATTTATATTAAAACAGATAAGTGAATTAAATGCAAAAAAGCAAAGTCTTTTACAACAAAATCCATTTTTATGATCATAATTTGCGCAATACAGTTGTTGTCTTACCACTATTTGTTGCCAACAACTGCTACGAAATTTATGCATGAGAGCAAATGTATAAAAATTTATTGTTTTATTATACAGTAGTTGTTAAGCCAAACGTGTGCAAGGAGTTCTTTCATAAAACCAACTGCATCAACAGATGCACTGGGAATAGGAGCATTAGTCGATTTGAATGGACCGTATATAAAAACAAAATTTTCCTTAACGAATAAAGAAATTTTCTTAAGTAAGGTGATTATTTTAACGAACATTTTATATTGCTATGTTAAATTGAATTAATATTCATAGGCTAATTGTTCGAAATTAATTAAAATCTCAGAAAGACATGATGATAAATATTCCAAGGCACACAGGAAAGTCAACATCAGTTTTATTCAATTTACACAGCAGAGCAGAGTCAATATAGCCGATTTAGAAAACCGGAATTTCCTACCCTTAAACTGTTTGCATGTTTGTTCAATATACAAGCCGAATAATGAAGTCAACTCAACTGATTTTCGACAGTTAAAAGTGAAAAAGTTATTTAACCTTTTTGAGCCGCTATTATCTATTAAATATTTTTAAACAAACGAATTGTCTGCTCTTTTTTGTGATGATTGGATAAGAGTTGCAAAATTGGATGTAAAAAGAAAATTTCAAACAAAACTTCTGGAAACAAAGAAAAACATTCTTTTTTTATTGGCTTTTCAAATACCACTTGAAGTGATACACCAGCGGCTACGATGCTAACTTAGTGCTTTTGGGTACTAATTTTAGTGCTTTAAATGTCTCAAAACACTAATTTTCCAACTTTGGCGCTAAACTTAGAAAACGCATTAACTTTAAAGTACATTTAGTTTAATTAAGAAATTTGTAAATTTTATATATTTTTCGTTATTTATTCAGTATGAATCACACGTTCAATAATTGCGAGTGCAAAAATAAAAAATGAACTAAAATTGTTTGTGTATGAGGCAATAATTTTAGAAATCTAGTCGGATGTGAACCACTATGAATAATTCAGATCCAAATAACTTAAAATGACTTACTTTTCTATTAGAATAATAATATCTAAGTGCTCTTGCACGATTTTTAGATATCGGAGTTACTCTCTTTGGATTTTTTTAACTCTGATATGCTTTTTGAGTCAAAATAGATAGTTACTTTGACCCGAGTCTATCAAACGGATTGTTCTAAAAATTAATTAAAATAAAATTTAAATAAACATTGATTTAATTAAATATTAGTTTAGTGGTAAAAAGGACAACGTATGCTACAGTTTACGTCAGTACCTGCCAATTCGGCCTACCTGATGGTACACTACCTCATAGGACACACCAACGATTTTTGGTATCAATCTACAGCCACCACGTGGACGCCCTAAGCAGACCTCAACAATACCCGGTCACAAAATCACCTGTGGGTACCACACCCGTGGCACCAGCGTAAGGTAACTGGTTACGCCTCGCAGGTCAAACCAGTATAGGATTATTAACCTACTATAAATTTTTTATCCTTCTTTTGACTGGATCCAGGTATCCTTCCACCTTCATTTCTTATCCTGGCACATAGGCAAGAACATACTACTTTTTATTTGCTTATAAGCTGTCCCGTTGCTCTGTTAATTCAGAGATTGGGACGTAACAATATAAGTACTACGAGGTATCAGCAAACGCAACGTCAGTAAAACTAAATAGCCCTTTTCCTCAGTGCGCACTGCAACAAGGTGTTACGACTCGCCAAGCTGCCAATTGTGCACTCGGGGGGCGGGAAAAAGGACAGCAAAGTAGAGCACATAATCAAAACGGGCTTTATAAAACAAACGTTTTTCAAAATTAATATAACAGCCACAGGGAATAAAATAAAAATTGCATTGAAACTATGCATGGGAAAAGAAAAATCACTTTTCATATACCAATTTCATAAACAAAAATTATATATACAGCACTGTTAACTTTTAAATTTCAGAAAGCACTAAGAACAATTTAAGTTAAGAAGTACAATACTTAAACTTATTAATATTCATAAAAAATATATAGACATGAACACGATATATAAATTTATATCCTTTTTACTGCAAAAGGTTATATTGAGATATTGAGTAATACAAAATGGAATAATTGCAGATATGAAAATATTTTTCTCTTTTAAACCAAAATTAAAAAGCGTTCATATACCGAAAAATCTATGGTTTTAAGATGAATCGACATGATTTAAAAAATCTCGTAGAGTGCTATAAACCTCTCCTTAGCTGTATTATGTTCAGAGAGCAACTGGAAAAGATCTTTAACAAGTTGCAAATAAAATAAAGTTTAAAAAACAATCTTCAGTCTTAAGACTGTAATGAATTCATTAGTTTTGCATGCAATACTGAAATATTTACAAACGAAAATCTACTTGTATTAACGGTTCGATACGTTAGTTACAGCCTTTTTCAAGTTTTACACAGCGAAGAAATAAATATTCAGCATTGAGCACAGGTTTTTCACATGTTTTTTCCTCTTTTGAACTTAATAAATTAACAACACGTAATATATTAAAGTGTATGTTTTATTTTACATGCATGGGCAATTAATTATGTATTGATTTTGTTTTTGCGTATAAAAAAAAAATTAATTAAAATATTCAGTATTCGCTTAATCTTTCAAGTTTTATTTTAAACATTAATTGATAACGGAAATTTAATGTTTGCCTGCTTTTTTAGAGTAAAAAAATGTGATTTTGTAGGTCATTATATATATATATATATATATATATATATATATATATATATGTATGTTTATATATATATATATATATATATATATATATATGTATATATATGTACATATATATATATATATATATATATATATATATATATAAGAGTGATTTTTTTGCTATTATCTTTTTGGCAACACTAGTTTTGACAGCTCGCGCACGTTTTGTATCTTGCGTCACTGTCAAACATCTTCAGTTTGGTCTATAATTTAATCATGAATCGTCTTACAAACGAACAACGCTTGCAAATTATTGAATTTTATTACCAAAATGCGTGCTCTGTTAAGAAAGTTCATCGCGCGCTTCTTCCATTTTATGGTCAGTTTAATCGACCTACTGAGGCTTCTATTCGGGCTATTGTAAAAAAATTTCGCACCAAATTTACATTGTTGGACATTAAACCACCAACACGCTTACGTAGAGTGCGAACTGAAGAAAATATTGCAGCCGTATCGGCCAGTGTTGGTGATGACCGTGAATTATCGATTCGGCGCCGTTCGCAGCAATTGGGCCTCTGTTACTCCACTACGTGGAAAATTTTGCGGAAGGATTTGGGTGTGAAGCCTTATAAGATACAGCTGGTGCAAGAATTGAAGCCAAACGACCTACCACAACGCCAAATATTTGGTGAATGGGCTCTTGAAAAGTTAAATGAAGATCCACTTTTTTATCGAAGAATTGTGTTCAGCGACGAGGCTCATTTCTGGTTGAATGGATACGTGAACAAGCAAAACTGCCGTATTTGGAGTGAACAGCAGCCAGAAGCATTGCAAGAGCTACCAATGCATCCACAAAAAACAACCGTTTGGTGCGGATTATGGGCTGGCGGCATCATTGGGCCGTATTTCTTCAAAGATGATGCGAATCACAACGTTACTGTGAATGGTGAGCGCTACCGTGCGATGATAACAAACTTTTTTTTGCCCAAAATGGAAGAGCTTGACTTGCATGACATGTGGTTTCAACAAGACGGTGCCACATGCCACACAGCACGCGAAACAATGGACCAATTGAGAGGCGAGTTCGGTGAACAGTTTATTTCACGCTTGGGACCAGTCAATTGGTCGCCCAGATCGTGCGATTTAACGCCTCTAGACTATTTTTTGTGGGGCTATGTTAAGGCTAATGTCTATAGCGACAAGCCCGCTTCGATTGACGCACTGGAAGCCAACATTGCCAACATTATTCGTGAGATACCGGCCGAAATGTTGGAAAGAGTATGCCAAAATTGGACTAAGCGGATGGACCATTTGAGGCGCAGCCGCGGCCAACATTTGCATGAAATAATCTTCAAACATTAAATTATATCGACCCAACTATCAATCCAAATAAATATTTCATGCATTTTTCTGAATTTTGTGTGTTTTCTTTTTTTTTAATTTCCGATAGTTCTTATAAAATCACCCATTATATATATATATATATATATATATATATATATAATTTTTTTTTTAATTTTTTTAATTTTTTAAATTAACTAAAGAGCCTTGGGTTACATTAAGAAGGCTATGCCTCTCCGATACACTCGACTGACTTATCTTAGCCTCTTTTCGATCTGTGGAGCAGTTTTGTTATAATCACAATTGTTCTCCTGTCGTTTCAAATCAGTTTGTCTTCTTACTAAGAAAGATAGCTCATCTAGGACCGTATCAGTCATTTGTATCAATAGTGTCATAACTTAAGAACGCTAGTTTTGCGAAAAGCATGTTGAAAGTTTAAATTCACTAAAAACTTAATAGAAATTTAGAAATTAATTTTTCTCAGGAATAAAACAAAAGTTTTTTAGTGTAATTTAATAGAATAACAAGAACGGTTAATAGAAGAGTGATATGCTTAAATTTTGAGTCAAGCGTTGATGCCGTTGCACTGAACCTAATGAAAACGATAGTTTTGCGTACATCTCATGATGAATCCGCGTATACCTGGGAGGTATTTCATTGATCATTGCATATTTTTATTTTGTATTATAGCATTATATTATATTCTTTCTGTTTCCTTGGATCGCCACTCATATAATGACATATATACGATGTTGACGTATCAGAAGCTTCTCATGTTGTGGCCATGAAAATACAGTTTCATATTCGAAATATTTGGAGTTTTCAAAAGAAGCTTTCAACTATCTCGGTTCTTAAGAGGTTGTAGAACATCCCATGGCTGGGCCGATGCTTCAATATTTACTCGACCCCTTGCATGAGAGCTTGGAATTGTTGTTTTTTTCAGGCTGTGCGCTCTCCATCCATGTTAAGGTACCAGTGAACAGAAAGACTAATTCTTTACAGGTCTCTACTGACACGTTTTACTTGGTGAAATATAAACCGAATATTCACAAGCACTACTTTTTTATCTTGCCTCCCACAATAAATTTTAGAGAGCCCAGTTCTGCTGCAATACATGCATCGCATGTATACGGGGACTTATTTCTAGTTTAATGCACCGCCTGTATTGGGGCCAATCCCTAAGTGCTGGTGCAAGATTAAAAAGAACGTTCAAAGCTGACGTACTCTTATGACAAAACTCTTCTTTAGTCTAAATTTGGAAAATAATCGTTATATGCGTTTCCTGCTTTTTATTTTATTCGCGTTCATAATATTAAATAGCAGATTGTTATGGTTTCGAGTTTCTATCATTTTATGTTATATTTTGGTTTGTTGGTATAATAAAAATGGAGGGCATTTAACAAACTTTTGCTCCTTAAGACGTTCAATTTGCGCAAAACATGTTAAATCGTTTCCATTATATTTTATACGACAAGATTTAAATCATTTACAAATGCGCCTGTTCAGGCATGTTCTTTAAAAGAAGAGAAATTAAGCGTTTCACGTATGAAGTTCTGGATGGAATATTGAAATTTAAATATAAAAAGTAGAACATGAAAAACTGAAGCTGAAATAATCGCAGTTGAATTCTACTTCAAAGTGGAGCGTAGAACATACAGAACTTAATTACCTTTTTAAAATGTTTAAAATTATTATTTTGGACATGATTCTATTTCGAATTTTTCAATCGTAACTGTTTGATGAAACTGGATTATATTCATAATTATGTAGGCAATGCTGCGTTGCTCAGTCTATTTTCCACATGTTTTGTGGTAAAACTAGTTTTCATTTGAGTTTTTCAAATATTAAAAAGGTATAGGAAAACAAGTAGCAAGGGACTGCTTTTGTGCAAAACATGTCTTGTGGAGCAAAGCTCGTATACATTGTTGAGATAACTTTCTAATATTTTGGGTATTTTTTGGGTATATTATTCTTAATATTATTGAACTTCGTCCAGAATTTGTTTACTTAATTTAATTTAAACCTTAAAATATATATGTACATATCTAAGTGTATATGTATTTGTTGAAGATTCTTTTATAAAGGTACTATTTTTTATTTCCTACACGATCATGTTCGTCTAAGTTAATCTCGATCTTGTGATCAGCCCGACATGATGAGTCCTGATGTTGTTTTACAAAATGATACAACCAACAGCCAATCAACTACTATCAAGACTAGTTTAATGAAGCGGCACACACTCGACCCGGCCTGCATGGTGCCATAAAGAAAAATCGTTTTGTTATTAAATATCATTAAACTTGACCATATTTACCCAGATGAGCGAGCCTCTGCTTCACTAGACTAAATACTGACTGCTTATACATCACTGCTTTTGCAAGCAAATATTTTTTTATTTCTTAAAGTAAATTAGAAGTAAGAAAATAAAAATAAACGGTGTCTCAATCACGTCTTAAATCAAAACAAAACAGCAATAATAAATAAGAGATTGATATCCAGTGTAGTAATGCTACAGACAATGATGGAGCAGAAAAGTTAAACTAACTGAAATGAAGGCCTATTAAAAAGAGTTGCATTTTGCAAAGCAATTATCGATTTGCAACTGCTGCAGCAACAAGTCAATACAACGCAGAGACATGCATATGCATGGGTTATAGGTATTAATGAAAATGAAAAATCAATTTTTAAAAACATGTATCGATAATGAGTGAGACATTCGAAAGTCAAAGTAAAAATGTTAGGCAAAGTTCCATAAGACGCAATAAAGCTTTAAAAAGAAAAGAAAAGAAAAGGAGTAATTTTTTTTTAAATTTTATTGAAACGTTATGATGTAAACTAATGTTTAAACACTCAACTGTTAGAGGAAGTTGATAAGTAGAAATTCATATTTTTATATTTTCTTAATTTTTTCATTTATGATTAACTTTTGATGTTGGTTTCGAAAGATTTTTAAAAATAAAGAAATATTTGCTTAATGCGATAGGCTCTTTTCGTTATGCCTTACAAGTATGTGTAGTTCGTAGGGATAATTTTGACAGTCAAGGCAGATAATGTCATATACGATAATGATAAGCGTAGTTAAATTTTAGCACCATCATAAATTAAATGTGACGTGGTTGGGAGTCGTACCAAGCTGTAGTTTACTTTATGAAAATTTTTTTTTGTTTTTCTGCATCACATAAAAGGCTCAAAGAACGCAAAAACATAAAACTTGTAATACATTTTATATAAGTGGTGTGAAGAGTCTTACAATATTACAGATTGATACTGATGTATCAATAAAAATATATGTGATATATTTTTATTTTTATTTATTCAATTGAAATCATCTACATACAAGAACTACAATAAAGAAAACCTCATATTGTGAATGGTTACCATGCTGTGATGCATTTTTGTAGTTCATCTGCACTAGTGCAAAAGCGTTACAGTCTAACATAAATTACGACGCAAGCGCAACGTAATTTAGCGCTGAAAATTAAAGCGTCAATATTGCACCGTAAGAACTAAGGCCCAACTATAATGTGCTTATGCTTTCTTAGGCTACTGTCAAAACTTGACGAAATCGCATATGCAAAATGAAAAAAACTTTTGTTTGTTTGAGCTTAAGTACTTACCGCAGTCAATTGTAAAAAAATGTACTTCTCCAAAACCTGATTTATTATATGTAAATAAAATATAAATATATATATATATATATATATATATATAAAGCTGTTCTTATACATATATATATATATATATATATATATATATATATATATATATATATAAATTTTATATATATGTATATATATGTATATATATATATATATATATATATATATATATATATGTATATATATATATATATATATATATATATACAAATATATAAATATATATATATATATATATATATATATATATAGATTAGTAGATTAGTTCCAATTTAGAAAGCAATTGAAAAAGTACTAAACAAGAAAAAGTACGAGGAAGAAAATTATTATGACATTTTTGTGGAACGGTTACAAAACCCGAGCAATTAACAGCACTATTAAGCATTGCAATGTAGGTTGGGATTCGTTGTCTTATCGTTTAATATAATGCGATGTGCTCTAATGATGTTAGGGAACTTATTCCCGAAATTCAAAACGATTTTCATTTGCAGTCGATGTACCAATAAAACGCACTATCTATTACTGATAACATCGGACTCCTAGCTGAACAGTCTGTATGTGGAATCGCCTGCCTGCAGATATATTCCCCATAACTTACAATTTAAGAGAGTTCATATAGAAATTCCACGGACACTTCCCTTTATCCTCCTTTCCATAAACCATCTCACTTGTTACAGTACAATGCACTGCATAAGTAATGCTACTTCACTTAGTTATAATACCAGCCAGTAGAATATATACGGGAAAAAATGGACTTATCACACTCTAAACATAAAGAGTTCAAATCCACATACTCTTGTGTGTTTGATGAAGACAGTTATGAGCCAAACCGAATAGAATCAGAGGATGCTTTCAATTTAGGCTTGCAGCCTAAATTGAAATGATGCAGTGCATGTTACAACGTGTAATTACGTACTTTTTAGATGCCATACAACATACTGATTGTTTCACGTTACTCACTGGTTGTAAAATTGTACGTTCCTCTTTGTTTTTTATTTCTTTTTATTTCATTAAGTGGAGAAATTTTTATCCGTCTTTAACGGTAGCAACTTTCCATTATCACAACTTGCCGGTAATATTAAATCTATATTTCTTATTGTGTGGCAGTACTTCTAGCAATCACCGACTACTTTTGAAAGATTATTTAGATCGCGAAAAATTGTAGTGGCAACGATACACTTGTGTTTACTTTTTAAAAATATATGCATCGTTTGTTTGTGAAAATATAAGTTTGTGTTATAAAATAAAAAATGTCAGCATCTAAGGAAACAATCGAGCGAGCTGTGAGAAGACGGACAAAAAACCTTTCAAGTGAAAAAACCTTTCAATTCAAAAAATAAGAAAATATGGTAACATAAACACAAATCCTCCTGGTAAAACTCATCGCAAAGTCGAAATTGCCTTTAATATATCGCACATATTTAGATTAAAGGAAAGTTGTAATAATGAAAATGTATTTATCCGACCGACAAAATCTCACTTTAATATAACACCAAGTTGTAGAAATGACGCTAAAAAAAGGAAAGTTTGGTAGCAACACACTACTAAACTTTATGACGTTATATTTCAAATGTTGACAAGCTTAATTTTTAACTAGCCACTCTTTATTCATCTGCAAGTACAAAGTATCAACTCTATATTTAATAATTTAAGTTGTTTAATTTATGGCTTTTTTGACACTGGAACAATCTGGATAAACAATAAATGTACATACAGAACATTTAAGCTTTTAAATACGTTAGTAGATATTAACCATATATCTATCCCACTAAACCAATTTTTAGACAAGTGTCAGCTACCTAGCAGTAATGAAATGCACCATATTATTAACGAGTGAGTCAAATATACCAAATATGCACTTTTTACTCCATCATATCTCGAAAACCTTTAGTAATAGAGCTTCGGAAGAATCATTTTTCAACAACTTCAAGCAAAGCTATGAGAGGCTTATAAACAGCGTAGGTCGCCTCGTGTAATGCACACGTCTATACTTCTCCGGGCGCTCTACCCTGCGCCTTGTTATTATCAGACTCGTATTAGTGATTTTATAATAAATAATAAGGGCTCAGTTTTTTTAATCAAATAATTATTAACAAGCTTTTCGCAATAGTTTTCACAAAACATTTATAAGCTTAACGCTATTAGTAGTCAACTTGTTATAAGCTATTTCTCTATAGGTTTGGTATAGTGCGTTATATCTACATATATATTTAAGTTTTAAAATTTTGAACAATTTTGAAAAAGTTTTAGAGCGAAGAATAACAGTGGCGTTTACAAATGTCGAAGTGGCACAGTCTTGTAAAGCGTGAAAGTCTCCCCTGTAAATTTTGTACAGTATTTTGCGAAATTCTGGATTCCTATGAACAATTAATTTTTATACCCTTCACAAAAATGTGAAAGGGTATATTTAGGTTTGTCATTCCGTGTGTATTTTTTTCGATATCGATATGCGACCCCATAAAGTATATATATTCTGGATTCTTATGAATAGCGATGACGATTGAGCGATGTCCGTCTGTCTGTACGTGAAATCGGTTTTCCAAAGCCTCCAGAAGAGTTAGAGACTTCATTCTTGGACTGATAGATTGGAAATGAACCTAAATAAAGGGGTATATGTTGATATATGAACCTAAATAGAGTGGTATCAGAAACATCGGAAGGACGATTCCAGAGCTGGGAAACTTACACCTAGTTCTCGACGCAAAATTAACACCAAAAACCGATTTGTTTTTGCTTATCTGAAAATTTAACCTATTTCATGCTTTAGGACTCCCCAATTGTCTATTTGAAACTTAAAAAAAAAAATTCCAGGGATGGGAAATTAAAATTTTTTTTTGCACATTCTGCATTTCGTGGTACATATAATAACTAAAATGTTTACAAATTTAAAGTTTTTCTTAAATAAAACCGTTTTATAAATCAGGAAGATTTGCATAGATGGAAAAAAATTTTAAAGTTAAAATTTTTCATCCAGGGATAGGAAATTTAAACTTTTCATACATTAACATAACCAAAAATTAACTAAGTTCGTTTTTTCCTGGTTAAAATTATTTTCTATTGTGGCAAAACAAAATTGGTATTAAAAATATATAAAAATTAAAATATATTAAATATGTATAAAATTAAACAAAAAATAAAAATTTCGATTGCAGGGTTGGATACTGCAACATTTTGTAGTACATGAAAGTAACGAAAGTGGTTACAAATTTGTAGTTTTTCTTAAATAAAACCGCTTTATACATCATGACGACTTCCATTGGTAAAAAGGAAAATTTTAATTTAATTTGCTCTTCCAGGGGTGGAAAGTTAAATTTTTTTGCACATTTGGAATTTCGTGGTACATATACAAACTAAAATTTTTAAAAATTTCAAGTTTTTCTTAGTTAAAACCGTTTTATACGTCAGGAAGAGTTGCATTGATAAAAATATGTTTCGCTTCCAGGGGTTGGAAATTGAAATTTTTATATACATATTTAAAACAAAAGGCAACTAACGCAGTTTTTTTTACTAATTAAAACTATTTTTATTTTCATGAAACTACAAAATTAATATCAAGTATTTTACAAAATCTAAATTTCGATTCCAGGGTTGGATATTTGCAATATTTTGTATAACATGAAAGTTACCAAAATGGTTACGAATTTGTAGTTTTTCTTAAATAAAACTGATTTACACATTATGAAGATTTGCATTGGCAAAATGTAAAAATTAAAATTTCATTCCCAGGGGTAGGAGATTTAAAAATTTCTTATTTATAAAAGTAACCAAAAAATGCAACTGAAGTTTGTTTTTTTTTTGCTAACTGAAACTATTTTATAAATTAAAAAGCAGACAAACGTTGGTGAAGGGTATATAAGATTCGGCACAGCCGAATATAGCATTTTTACTTGTTTTTTTTTAATTTCATTATACAATTTTCAAGGATTTGTCTAAAGGTTTCTGTGGCAAAAAAAAAATGTATAACAAATATAAAGCTTGTTTTCTACAAGTTGTTCATTAATAATAAATTTCATTATTGTACAATCGCTGTTTTTCTAAATCAAATATTTGAGAGGCTTTTTTCTATATTGAATACAGAGTAAAACAATACAAAATTTGTTGTGGCAACTACAAATTGCCTTCAAGTGTTTATCTAAAAATATATTCAAATCCAACTTAAGCAAATAATTGTTTCTTTAAAAGTATTGTGGCCCGATAATGAAAATGAAATAGATATAAAATTTTTTTTGTGAAATATGGTATTTACATAAATTTTAGATCAACTGTTATTTTATGATTTATCTTTTGTTTACTCTCAACTAAATGGTAACATGTTTAAAATTTGTTTTCTAGAAGTTGTTGTTTAATATTAAATTTTATTATGGTATATGCGCTGGTTTTCTAAAGTAAATATTTGAGTTGTTTTTAACTCGTTACTTTCCGCATTTTACTGGATGAATATAGTGAACCTATTCAAGGGACAGGCAGTGTATATCTTAAGTATAAACGTTATGTATTAAAAAGAAAAAGAAGAAAACAGAGGAAACTGAAAATTGTATAAAAACCCCCTGAACACTTAGTATTCAGTTATTAAGTCTAATAACATATTTTGCGAAGACAGGCGATTTTGTCAACATGAGACTAGCAATCGGATTCCTTTTAACTTTAATTTTGGCTGTATTAAGTAAAGGTAAAACAGTTAAACTAGAAATGATTTAGAAAACTAAGAAGGTATTTAATTTTCAAATTCATAATACTTAGTGAACGCCATAAAAGTCTTCCATGAAAAGATGATGTTAATGCCGCAAGAGGAGTTGGTGGTGGCGCTGCAGAAAAAGGACCTAATGCCGCTGTACCTACTAACACAGAACTAAGAAATCTAATGAGTAAATGCTACTGTTCGTGCTAATGGTCGCCGACAAGCCCAAAGAATCAAGGTTGTTTAGCATAAGGTACATATAAATATTGAGCTCTAAATATAATATTAATTCCTATTGTATTGAACTTCATCGTATATAAATAAATCATTAAAATTATGGGAAAAATATTTGTTTCACCTTGTGAATTTTACACAACAGGTAGCAACAAAAGAGGGTGCTCTTTTAGTAAATGACTGTGTAGATGAAGGACTTTTGGTTTTTTAGTAAACAGTTTTCGAGCGAAGAATTACAGTGACGTTTACAAATGTCGAACACAGTCTTGTAAAGTGTGAACGTCTCCCCTGTAAATGTTGTACAGTATTTTGCGAAATGCTGGATTCCTGTGATCAATTAATTTTTCTAATATATTTTTAATGAAAACACTTTCAATTTGTATAGAAATATATACGAGTATATATATATATATATATATATATATATATATATATATATATATTTATATATATGTATATATATATATATATATATATATATATATATGTATATATATATATATATATATATATATATATATATATATGTAGAAAACCGTAGACCGTTCGAGCTAAGACACTGTTGGTTTAACTTTCAAACTGATATAACTTTTGAATGAACAAACCGATGCGCAAACGATAAGCGTTAATTAATATAGTGTTCGGATACTATTAAAGAACCGGCAACACTTATTGGTTAGATATATAATCTCATATAGTTTTTCGAATTTTTCCCGCTCAATCGATTTTGGGCCGTTAAGCCGCGCTCGACTTCTGTTGTTTTACAATTCCGATCCGTAAAACCATTTAAATGTTTGGATTTTTCGTATGTTTGGCATGGTCCACCCGGCTATAGCATCTACCCCTGAACAACAATTAAATATATTGATTTCTCCAAATATATTAAATTTTCAAGCTATCAATTTCATCCGCTAGAACGCCATGCCTGGTTCACAACTAACAGACGCTCATTATATAAGATATTAACGGCCTATTTTGTTTTAAATAAAATAAAAATTTTCGTTTGGTACTTTATGTTAAAAACAAAAACAAATTTAAAATATTTTTATTTTTGCTTCAGTACAATATCCCAGACAAAAATGTTTGTTCAAAAAATATGTGTTTAAAGTCTGCCCTAAATTGTAGACGTGCTTGGTACCCTATTACAGTGTATTAGTTTTTATACCCTTCACAAAAATGTGAAAGGGTATATTTAGGTTTGTCATTCCGTGTGTAATTTCTACGATATCAAAATGCGACCCCATAAAGTATATATATTCTGGATCCTTATGAATAGCGATGACTATTGAGCGATGTCCGTCTGTCCGTCTACCTGTCTGTCCGTCTGTCTGTACGTGAAATCGGTTTTCCTAAGCCCCCAGAACAGCTAGAGACTTCATTCTTGGACTGATCGATTGGAGTGAGCTAACTTAGGACGGTTCCAGAGCTGGGAAGCTTACACCTATTTCACGACGCAAAATTAACACCAAAAACCGATTATTTGTTTGCTTATTTAAAAATTGAACCTATTTCTTGCTTTGGGACTCCTCAATTGTCCATTTAAAAAAAAAAAAATCCAGGGATGGGAAATTAAATTTTTTTTTTTTTTTTTGGTACATTCGGTATTTTGTGGTACGTATAATAACTAAAATGTTTAAAAATTTTAAGTTTTTCTTAAATAAAACCGTTTCTGGTGTAATAAAGATTTGCATCGAAAAAAAAAAAATTTAAAATTTTAAAATTCCTTTTCAGGGTTAGGAAATTTTAATTTTTTTTTATAAAATAAACTAACAAAAAATCAACTGACGTCGTTTTTTCCTGGTGAAAATTACTTTTTATTTCGGCAAAACAAAATTGGTATCAAAAATTTAAAAAAAATCAAAATTTCGATTCCAGGGTTCGGTACTGAAATATTTTGTAGTACATGAAAGTAACGAAAAAGTAACAAATTTTTATATTTTCTTAAATAAAACCGCTTTATACATCATAAAGATTTCCATTGGTAACAAATAATTTAAAACAAATAAAATGTTCGATTCCAGGGATCGGAAATTGAATTTTTTTGACACATTCGTTATTTCGTGCTACATATAATAATTAAAATGTTTAAAAATTTTAAGTTTTTCTTAAATAAAACTATTCTATACATCAGGAAGATTTGCATAGATGGAAAAAAATTTAAAAAATTAAAAATTCTTATGCAGGGTTAGTTAATTCTAATATTTTTTGTACATTAAAATAACTAAAAATCAACTAACGTCGTTTTTTCCTGGTTAAAATTATTTTTTGTCCTGGCAAAACAGAATTGGTATCAAAAATTAAAAAAAAATCAAATTTCGATTCCAGGGCTGGAAAACTGATATATATATATATATATATATATATATTGTAATATGTACATAAAAGTGACAGAAATGGTTACAAATTTGAAGTTTTTCTTAAATGAAACCAATTTATACATCATGAAGACTTGCATTGGTAAAAAATAATTTTAAAAAGTTTTAATTTTCGCCTCCAGGGATCGGAAATTGAAATATTTTTTGGGCACACTCGGTATTTTGTGGTACATTTAATAACTAAAATGTATAAATATGTTAAGTTTTTAATAAATAAAACCGTTTTTGGTAACATGAAGATTTGCATGGATGAAAAAAAATTTTTGAATTTAAAGTTCCCATCCAGGGTTAGGAAATTTGAATTTTTTAATACAATAACATAACCAAAAATCAATTAACGTCGTTTTTTCTTGGTTAAAATTATTTATTATTCTGGCAAAGCAAATTTGGTATCAAAAATTTGTTACAAAAATTGTTACAAATTTTAGCATTGGTAAGAAATTATTTTAAAAAATTTAGTTTTCGTCTCCAGGGGGAGGAAACTGATTTATTTTGGCACATTCAATATTTTGTGGTACATGTAGTAAATAAAATGTTTAAAAATTTTAATTTTTTCTTAAATAAACCTATATTTGGTATCATGAAGATTTTCATCGATGAAAAACAAATTTAAAAATTTAAGGTTCCCATCCAGGGTTCCAAAATTTAAAATATTTTTATACAATACATAACCAAAAATCAATTAATGTCGGTTTTTTCCAAGTTAAAATTATTTTTTATTTCGGCAAAACAAAATTAGTATTAAAAATTAAAAAAAAATAAAAATTTCGATTCTAGGGCTAGATACTGCAATATTTTGTGTAACATGAACGTTACCAAAATGTATAAAAATTTTTAATTTTTCTTAAATAAAACCGCTTTACACATTATGAGGACTTGTATTGGTAAAAAAAAATTTTTTAAATTTAAATTTCCTTCCAAGTTTGAGAAATTTGGAATATTTTTTTAAGTAACCAAAAAACGCAACTGAATTTGTTTTTATTTTTGGTAACTGAAACTAAGTTAGATAGACTGAAACTAAGTTAGAAAGCAGACGTACGTTAATGAAGGGTATATAAGATTCGGCACAGCCGTATATAACTTTTTACTTGTCTTTTTTTTTAATTTCATTATACAATTTTCAAGGATTTGCCTAAAGGTTTCTGTGGGGGAAAAAAATGTATAACAAATATAAAGCTTGTTTTCTACAAGTTGTTCATTAATAATAAATTTCATTATTGTACAATCGCTGTTTTTCTAAATCAAATATTTGAGAGGCTTTTTTCTATATTGAATACAGAGTAAAAGTACACAAAATTTGTTGTGGCAACTACAAATTGTCTTCAAGTGTTTATCTAAAAATATATTCAAATTCAACTTAAGTAAATAATTGTTTCTTTAAAAGTATTGTGGCCCGATAATGAAAATGAAATAGATATAAAATTTTTTTTTGTGAAATATGGTATTTACATTAATTTTACTTCAACTGTTATTTCATTATTACAACTTTCCGGTAATATTAAATGTATATTTCTTATTGTGTGGCAATTCCACTAGCAATTACCGACTACTTCTGAAAGATTATTTAGATCGCGAAAAATTGTAGTGGCAACGATACACTTGTGTTTACTTTTAAAAAATCTATGCATCGTTTGTTTGTGAAAATATAACTTTGTGTTATAAAATAAAAAATGTCAGCATCTAAGGAAACAATCGAGCGAGCTGTGAGAAGACGGACAAAAAACCTTTCAAGTGAAAAAACCTTTCAATTCAAAAAATAAGAAAATATGGTAACATAAACATAAATCCTCCTGGTGAAACTCATCGCAAAGTCGAACTTGCCTTTAATATATCGCACATACTTAGATTAAAGGAAAGTTGTAATAATGAAAATGCGTTAATCTGACCGATAAAATCTCACTTTAAGATAACACCAAGTTGTAATAATGGCCCTTAAACTGTTAATGAAAAATTTGTTTATAAATCTCTCTGCTGGCGCTATTTTAATTGCACATTCTGATTGAGTTGTAAATATTTTAATTAGAAAACTGTAGGTTCTCTTTATAAAACTGCTAGAAAAGGCCATCAAAAAACTTCTACGAAAACTACGAAATAAATTGTTTTAATTATATTTAATTTTTTGTCTTAAAATATTACAAGCGGATTTAAGTGATTTTAGTTGAAATTAGTAGTTGTTTAAGTATAATTTCATTTTTGTTTAATATTAATTGATGATTAATATTCCACGAGGTCGTCTACTGTTTGCCATTTGTTAATATAATTGCAGTTGCATAAGTTTTGATTTGTGGATAGAAGAAGTACATACAAGACCTATTCAAAAAATTAGTTGAATTTCTCTACTCCGTCCTTTCATGAGTCTGGGAAACAGGACAAAGTCAAAAGGCGACAAATTTAGTTGAACCGATGGCTAAATAATCATTATAGTGCTTTTGAAAAAAAAATTTTTTTCTCCGAATTCGCGAATTTCGGCGAGAACTTCGCTGCCACACAATTCATGTCATGATTTTTCTACAAATCTCATGGCGTAAGCGAACCGATATGCCGACACCCTTAGCCAGTTATCGAATAGTGTTTAGGACCTCAGCAACTTATTGAATAGTGCTGGGACGCCCAGAACGAGCATCGTTATTCACACCCACACGAAATTCATTGAAAAGCTTGTAGCACTTATAAACATTGTTCTGACTCAGAGTTAAAGCACCCAGTGCCATTTTCAACACTGTTCAGCTCTTGATTCCATTCAAAAAAAACTGATGTAACATCATGACAACCATTTAGAATATATTTCACTTTTATGATCCTCACAAACAAGCTAAATATGAAACTGTGAACGAGTGCACCAACACGAAACAAACAAACAAAAAATGCTCTTCAAACCTACTTACAACAAGAAGTTTGAAAATTCTCTGCTATTCTGAGCAGGCCTCGTTTTTAGCATACATAAATATTTGCGTAGAAAATTTCTTTTTCAGACTTTCTTCAGTGCGATACAACGCAAAGTCACATCTTTATGATTTTGATGGTATTTCAGCTCTTTATGAGTTGCTCACTTGTTCACATGCAAGATTTGTAAATTTTATAAAAAAATTTTATAATTAAAAAGATGCTTTCAATTTAAACCGAATATGAATTCAAAACAATTCTTTTTTTTTGGGTTATGCCACTATATCGACAATTGACTTTATCCACCGGCCAAATCAAGAACAGTGTCTGGAATGCAAAACCAAGATTTTCTTTGGTAACTTTTAATTAAAAATTTGCCTTTCATCATAAAAATTAAAACTCTTTCAAATCTTTTCCGGATAAAACTGCTCCAACCCTATAAATACGTTCATTTTGTAATTAGTTTCTGTCTTCCAACTATTCCATTTAAAGAGCTTTTTTAATGGTTTCCCGTAATTAGTTTTGCCACATTTTTCTCATTGACTGACTTACTTCGTTTAAAAGATTTCTCCAACCCAGCAAGCATTTAAGCGATTCCTTTTTCAATATACACCGCAGCTAAAAGACACGATTAACAAGAAACCAGTGATTTATTAGATAATTAAAATAATTATTCGTAATGCAACATTTAATTTATTACAATTGTTAAACAATAATCTACCTGCAATTACAAACCAAAACTTTTTGGGTGTGTGCTCAGTGTTTGGTCTTGTTGTATGATTACAAGACCACCATACAATTTGTATCGTGATATTATTCTTTGTAATATATTTTCAGACTTTTGGTTTGAATTGTTATTTAATTAAATGTTTAAACAACCAGTTACCTGCATATTTTAAATGCTATTTTTTAAACTTAAACTGGTGTCAGCATGTCTGTGCTGAAAATTAAATTTCCAGCAAACAGTTTTTTCGGAACACGTTTTTGTTTAATTTTTCATAATTGCTTGTTATGTTCTTAAATTGCTTCTGTTCCGAAAATTTTAAAATATTGCCATTTCAATGTTTGATAATATGACATAGAATTGCTTTTGCAAATTGTGCAATAGATTAATAATAATACGTTGTACTTTGGTGAAATAAAACATGTGCTCATTACAAAAAAATCAAGTGTTCTCAATCTCTGAATTGTGGTACAATTAATAGCTGAAAACTTAAAAATGAAAATAGAGTGTTTGCCGTAGCTGGCTGGCTTTTTGGTAGCAACAACAACAGGAGGTAGTGTATCACCTAACTCTGTCCGACGTCCCACTGTGCGTTCCTTATAGTTATAAAATTACAAGTTGCAGAAATTCTCTGAAAGCATATTTTGCCACATATAGAACGCGTGTACGAGGTCTGTTTAAAAACGGACAGAAGGCCCCTTCAGATCTAATACATTTTTTACCAGCGCTTTTTGTAATTCTCGAAGCAGTTCTCAAATGCACTTCTTTCAATTCATACCGATTCCGATGTTATCAACTCAATTGTAGTAAAACGCACTACTTTCGTGTGTATTTAATGTTGAGAATTGGCAAAGACTCTAAGAGGGCCTAATGCAATGAATTCGTTGGCTGAGGCACAATTAGAACGGTATTTTTAATAAAAAATTACGAAAAAATACGAAAAAAACAGAGAACAAAACTTTGATATTTAGGGAAATTGGTGTGCTTTTTTACATAAAAGTCTTCATAAATTCTAATATCAAGAAGAATTCTAATACAGAAGTATCCTAGTTTTGATATTTACATATTGAGTTTGACAATCTCATGTAAAATATTTTTTTTTAACTTCAATGTTACTTATAAATTTGCTTACATTTGAGCAGAGGACTGGGGTTTATTTGAGTGATAGGGTACTGAAATAAGACTTATATCTGGAACTCTTTGATATAGAAAGCTAACTATTGTTGTTTTTGTAATAAAACTTGTCTTTGATTATTGTCTATTCTTGGCGAAGCGCCACAGTCATTTATATTGGAAAATACGTTTTAACTGAAGTTGTCTCACACAAAATACAACCAGTAATTTAATTAATTTTTTTAAATGTACCAAATGTAAATGTACATTTTTCTTTTCTAAGCAAAGTCTTCTTTTTTACTTTCTCAACCGCCCGTATCAGCATGTAATTCCATCAGAAAATTTATAATTATCTTTATGTGCCCATTTCCTGCAGCCAGGCTTTTCTTTTTCAAAAACTCTATTAACAATATGATCAAAAATATATTCCCAGCATCTTAATTCAAAACTTTTTACATTGTATCTAATAAATATTACCTCCAATTTCATTAATTTTCTTCTTAAAAAAAATCATACAAATATCGTATGAAATAATGTTGTTTGTTATTGGTTTTAGTGAAATCTTGCTGGTGTGGATTTTAGACAAATTAAATTTTTTTTCTTTCGAAAAAAAAACATCCCATTTTGCCCAGCTTTTTTATTAATGGTAAAAAGGTATTCATTCATTCAATCTTACTTCATAAAAAAAATAAAGAGAGATTAAAGCAACAAGAAGAAAGATGTTGATGAGAAAATTGAGAGGCCACCAGGCCAACACCAATTGCTAAGCTTAAAGTGATTAAAATGATTATTTAACGTTCATTTCATCTTAGATGAAACCTACATAAAATCCGTTAATAATCATAGCCAACATTTACAGTCTGTTGCAATGAACACGTATACATATTAACAGACGGACAGACATTTATATATTAAGAGAGGCTACTCCATCACACTTACAAGGCACGAGGAAGATTCTGGTCTTAATCATAAATAAAAATAAATCTTTATTTCTCGTTTCTGAAAATTTAATTTTTCCTGCTAAACCAACAGAGTGTCAGCGTATTAAATATATGCCGCCATTTGTGGCAAGCACACATGTACATACTACGAGTTTGTGCGTATAATATAACAAGTTAAACCACTTGTCTGACTTAACTCTTTTTATGAATGGGCGTTTAATACAAAACAAAAAAGGAAATAAATAAAATTGCCTGTTTGGAAATATATGAACAATGTCCTACACTGTCTGGACTTAATAATATACCAACAAATGTGAAAGATATAACGTAATAGCAAGTGAAATTACAGCCTAGCAAAAATTACGGTCCACTTGGAAGCAGGCTTGTAACCAGAAGATACCGGACTCTGACAAGCTTCGGTATCAAACGATTTTTATTCAGTAGGTGGTTTTCCCATCCTAGCAAGGAAATTTTAATGTTTTTTGTTTATTTTTTGTTTAAGAAACGCAATTCTTAATGAGGCTTGAAATAGCTTTATTTAAGAAAAACTTAAAATATTTAACTATTTTGATCCGCTTCATGTAGCAAAAAAAATTATTTTTCCCAACCGTAGAAGTAAAACTTTAATTTTTTTTGTTTTTATTATCAATGCAACTCTTTATGAGGTAAAAAGTAGTTTTTTATAAGAAAAAGTTTAAAATTTCTAACCATTTTGGTCACTTTCATGTACGACAATATATTGCACGTGTCCAACCCTGGGTTCGAAATAGCGCTTTTTTAAATTTTTTATACCAAATTTGTTCTTCTTAAATTATAAAATAGTTTCAGTTAGCAAGAAAAAAACCAACGTCAGTTCCTTTTTTTGTTAAGGTAGTGTAAAAAAAATTTTTTCCTAACCCTGGAAAAATATTTTAATTTTTTTATATATTTTTTTTACCATGATGTATAAAGCGGTTTTATTTAAGAAAAACTTAAAAATTTTAAACACATTAGTTGTTACGTGTACTACAAAATACCAAAGGTGTTAAATAATTAAAATTTCCCATCCCTGGAAGCGAAAATTTATTTTTGTTTTGTTTTTTACCAATGAAAATTCAATGAGGCATGAAATAGTTTTATTTAAGAAAAAATTTAAAATTTTTAGCCATTTTGGTAACTTTCATGTGCTAAAAAATTGCAGTTATCCAACCCTGCAATCGAAATTTTAATTTTTTTTATTTTTGATAATAATTTTATTTTTCCTGAATTAAAAGATAGTTTCGATTAGCAAAACACGACGTTAATTGTCTTTTTGGTTACATTTGTGTATAAAAAAATTTTAATATCCCATCCCTGGAGACGAAAATTAAATTTTTTTCTTTTTTATCAATGCACTTCATGGCCTATAAATCGGTTTTACGTTAGAAAACCCTAAAATTTTTAAACATTTTAGTTATTACATATACCACAAAATAACGAATATGCAAAAAAAATTTAATTTCCCTTCCCTGGAAAAAAATTTTTATATTTTTAGTTTTTAATAGATAAAAATAGGTTCAATTTACAAACAAACAAAAAAAGTAATTGGTCTGTGGTGTTAATTTTGCGTCGAGAAATAGGTGTAAGCTTCTCAGCTCTGGAACCCTATTTCGGATTTAGCTGAATACCACTCTATGTTAGCTCATTTCTAATTGACCAGTCTCTAGCTCTTCTGGGGGCTTGGGAAAACCGATTTCACGTACAGACAGACGAACATCGCTCAATCGTCATCGCTATTCATAAGGAACCGGAATATATATATATATATATATATATATATATATATACTTTATAGGGTCGCATATTAATATCGAAGAAATTACACACGGAATGGCAAACCTTTTCATTGTCGATCTCTCAACCGCCGCGGTTATTAAGATAAATCTTATGAAATTCACTATTTCACTTATTGTCACACTCTTAATATGAATAAAATTTTTTTGCTGGTTGGTATGCAATTCGTTGTGGCTTTTACCGAAACATCAGTAGGAATGATTTGAAAATATCACAACAAACAACATTCATTCGATACTCCTACACTTTTATGTAATTATAATTTCACCCCTAGGAAAAGGTAGATATCTTTGATGGAAATAGTTCTAAATAGATTTTTATTGAAAATCAACAAAACCCAAAACAAGTTTCCAGAGTTGGAAACTTTAAATGTATTTTTGTATGGGAAAGTAACCATCTAAAACTAATTTTTGTTTCTAAATTAAACCTCCTTCAATAAAAACAAAATTGGAATAAAAAGTCAAAAATAAGATTGCAGTGTTAGGAATTGAAACTTTTTTTTGTATATAACAGCAACTGACGTATGTCGGCGAAGGGAGGGTATATAAGATTCGGTTCAGCCGAATATATGACTTTCACTTGTTTTCGAACTTTGCATAACATGAATTTTTACCATTTGAATCAAATTTTAAACAGCACCTTATATTATCGGAATGGATCAGATCGTGTGGTTTCCAGTCCAGCCGATTATAATTTATGTTACTCATTTTAATGTAAGAGCTAAGCGCTTAGTTACGTTAAGTAATTTAAGTTAGACTGTTACTGACCACAAAGAGAACAACAAATAATGAATTTTAAGGTAGTTTTTGAATTATTTTGTTTTTAAATTATTTGTTGAATTTGTGAAATAAATAAAATTGCATTTAAAGAAATTGTTTTGTTTGTTTTTATTTTTGTTAAATTTTATTTGTTGGAACCCTAAATTATAAAAGACGGTTGGTTTCTTTGTTATATTTTTAATACAACAATATATTTTTGTAATTAATCTGTTTAATAAACATTTAAAATAATAAAGAAATTCTAAAAATGGTGCGTTCTCTTCTAAATGTCGGGTTTTTTCTCCGTTTTTGATGCGTTTTGATGCTTCAAAGTTGACCACGCTGGTAACAAAACGCCTTCACGACTATTTATCTTTATTAACATTCAAATACATACGAACATACTTATATGTACATACTTATACATAAGTGTGTAAATAGCTGATGCTCTCCAAGAGATTTCAAACGGAGAATCGTTGTGGGTTTAAATTATTTGCCAATATAAAATATTTATTTTTTTAATTGCCACAAACATTCATACGACTGGATGATATGGATGATTTTGAGCCGTTACTTCAGTTTTTACAAAATTTCATTGCAGCTTTTTTGTCCTCCTTTCCTCCAGTTCATATATTTTGTTTGAGAGTCGACGTCATGGTCTGTATATATTTTTTTTTGTATTGAAGATTACGTAGACAATGAAAAAACTGTATAAACTTGAACTTTGAAACCCGGCCAATTTTTATGGATGATTTGCAACAGTTTTGTACATATTTTTTGTATGAATCGGCTATTTGATGTTTAATGCATCAAAGAAAAAGATCAGATAGTTTGTTTATTTTCTCAAATACTTTCATCATTGATAAGCATAGAAAAATGTTGGCAGTTTTCATTCTCTTGGTCACCACAATAGTTACGTGCCACTCAAGCATACTCATAAGTTAGAAGCATTTAAATATTTTCTTATTAAATTTCTTAACAATATATTTTCATTATTCTGCTTCAATTCATATAAACTTTTTTGTTTCAGCATAACCGGCAGGAGTCTATATCACCCGAATATCATCATTATGGCAGGATTGGTAAATTACCTAAAGCTTCATCATCGACAGCAACAAACAGCAGCAATAACGGCAACAACAGCATTAGCAGCTGAATCAAGCAGGCAGTTCAACATCATCAGCAACAAAACCTAGGCAACCACACTGTACCGTTACAGCTGATATCCACAGCGCTAAAGGCATCAACCATGGCCATAGCAACGGTACATCATCGTCTATCATTTTAGCCAACAATGGCCGCAACAACAATAATAACAACAATCCAACAATACCACCTCAACTATAAATGCAGCTAACAATAATGGTCACCATCATCACCACAACCTCAATCATCATCACCGCACCACAAATAGTAGTGCTGGTACTGGTTCTGTTGTTAATAGTGGCGGTGCTGCCTCTACATCTAATAACTACAACGAATTTCATTCATCATCATTTGTTACACCACCGACACGTCGCACAGTGGGATTTGTTCATGCAATGTTAGGCAATATATATAAGGAGTGCTCGTAGAATGTTGAAATTTCGCTCCGAGCCTTTGGTTAGCTCAATTAAGAAAAGTATAAAGTTTCATTAAAATTGGACACTACCCACCGCCTATAGACCCCAAAATTTAATTTTGGCCCAAAGTTTTTAAAATTTTGCTCTGAGCCTTTGGTTAGCTTAATTAAGAAATATATAAAGATTCATTAAAATTGCGCACGCCCACTACCCACCGCCTATGGACACTAAAATTTATTTTTGGCCCAAAGTTTTTGAAATTCGAAGCAGAGCCTTTTATTACCTCAATTAATTATAAAATAAAGATTCATAAAAAATTGTCACGCCCACTACCCCCCGCCCATAGAAACCAAAATTTATTTTTCGCTCAAAGCTTTTGAAATTTGGCGCAAAGCCTCTTGTTACCTCAATCAGGAATAAACTAAAGTTTCATCAAAATTAGCCACGCCCGCTACCCACCGCCCATAGAAACCAATATATATTTGGCCCAAACTTTTGGAAATTCAGCAACAAGTACGGGTTTACAAAAGAAACGCCTGGACGTATTTGCATCGTTAGTATACCTGAAGATATACCTGTAACAGTTTGAGCTGTCTTGCCATCTAACATTGTAAACACGAAATAATGCTTGATAGAAAATTGATTCCCGCACGCTACAAATTCGGTATTTTTCAAAGCAGCAATATCTAAATTATTATTATTATTATTTTTTTTGTTTCTTTGGTAAATTCAAAAGAGATAGGACATCAGAACCTTGTTGATGACGGACTTTTATTTCGACAATATTCTTCTTGAGAAATCGTCTGTAGACTTAACGGAACCATACATGCCATATCTTTTTGTAATATTTTAAAATTAAAAATTTTATGACTTTGGAGACAAATTTTATGATTTTACAAAAGATTATTAATTATTTAAACTTTTTCTTTTTTTAATTGATAATATGGAGTCTTAGCTTTCATTTTATTATAGCGGGAGTACGTAGCACGACCTCACAAACCTTTTCTTCCAAGGAAGTTTGCAATCACGGCACATTATGGAACAAATTTTATTCTATCATATCTTTTAAACCATATGAGCGAACTTTCTAATCCTTTTTTTAAAATATGCAGAAAAAGCTATATTTGCAAAAAATCACTACTTAAATTAGAGCAATAAAATTATCTTACGTACAAACATTATAGAAGTGCGTAAACAGTTTTCAATATTTTTGAACCAAAATTTACATGTGACCTTGCTTCATTATTCCAAAGACAAATAAACGTCTTTTAAGGATACAATTTATAGATTCTTCATACTGAATCTGTTGCATCATTACAATTTTAAATTTTATGTGTCGAAAAAAGTACTTATTGCACAAAAAATCCCTCTGTGCGTCGTCCTTTTTTCTATCATAAAAATTTTCAAAATGCTTTAACCGGTGTCAGTGGTGTTGCAGCCGGTCATTGCCGTACCGCTTTGAACGGTGATGATTGTCCCATTGATGTAGCCTCGATATTATCAGAAGGTGAGGCTCAAATTTAATATATTGTACGACTATCTATCTTTGGAACTCATATACTTGTGCAGTAACTTTTTTCCACTCCATGCGCATGTACTCGTATGCAAATATTTGCGTACATACTTAAATATGTATCTGTGTTTGTGTTCACATATTTTCATTTGGTTGTACTGGTTCAAAATGTTGAAATTACTTGGGCTGCCTTATTTATTTATTTATTTAAAAATTCGCACAAATTGGTGAATACAAAGAGATGTCTATGGCTTTCTAATTTTGCTTTAACACCAACCTGATCAAGAATGGTTAAATCGTTTCATACCGACATATCAGTGATACTTCTTTTTTGGCTACATGGCGATACCGGAGATACTTTCTAGTATTTTTATTTTATTTTGATTTAATAAACAATAACAGACAACGGCGTATTTCAGTACCTGGTAACTGTTGTTATATTGAAAATGTCTCCCAACCACAAAATAGCTGCGAATTCGGAAACCATTGCTAGCACAATTGCCCCTACGACCAAGGTTGTGTGGTAAATTTTCCCAAACACCATCAGAACTAAAAATAAAAACAGTCAAAAATTAGTTTATATTTTGGGTTTTTTTTACGCTTTAATTTTAATTATGTGCTAGTAGTTTTTTCCCAAAATCTTATTTAAAAAATTCAAATTGATCAGTTGAGTGGGTTTAGCAGTTGTAGAATAAAACGTAAGAAAATAAAAAAGGAAAATTGATCAGTGAGTTATTGTTATAACTTTGATGTATTTTTAAGCTTCCCATTTATTAATATGGAAGTTTGAAATAAATATCTCTAGTGATTTTAAGAAATGTTGGGTAAAGGTTCCCTGATGATCTGCATTAGCCCCAGCGAAATGCGCATAGGAACTAGTTAAACCCCTCAACTGATCAATTTGAATTTTTTAAATAAGATTTTTCGAAAAAAGAACTAGCACATAATTAAAATTGAATAGTCAAAAATTTCGAATTCGTTATGTACAAAAATCTCCTCACATCAAGAGTATAAGTAACATCTTTCATTCAAAAGTTTCTACATGATAGCACAGATATTTTGCAAGAAAAAAAGATGGAGTTGATCCTAAACTTGATTTCTGCAACTTCCCGCTAACATTATCTAAGCCTAAGCTAACGCAACGTAGTTTGTTGTGATGTTTTACGCTTTTGAGCTGCTTCATCTAATAAACAGTATCACTTTAATTTTCGAACCCCCCTACTTTTGAATAAACCAACTGATTCCTACTTGATAAGCGGCGAATTATTTAATTTTCGACCCCTATAAAATAATCGAAAGCACAAACCGAGTTGAAGCACTTTTTGAATTTCTTCCTTTCCGATTGCCGTGATTTCCCCACCGTCAAAAAATGATGTGACCTCGATCGGAAAAAAATATTTATTTTTTAATAAAGATTCTCATATATTTTAGATTTCGCAAATCCGTTCAAATCGAAGTTTGTTAGATCTCTTTAGATTGCCACGATTCGGTCAATATGTTTAAAAGTATAAGCGTGTCACATACTTGCACACACAAATTCACATACACACACCTACATATACACATACATAGTGACTGACTCTCAGTATTAATCAGGGAAGCTTCCTAGGAACTCAGAATGTTGAGATCTGATAAGAACTAACGTTTTGCTAATTACCATAAAAACTATAGGATCGCCACTTCTGAAAGTTTAAAATTTTCCTAGCGGGAAGCTAAATAATTAACGAAGGAAGTAGACAAAGTTTTTTTATGAATTTAAAAATGATTTACAATTGAATTTCCGAAACGAAATCATTCTTCCTATTTGAAATTAAACGCAGTTCTCTACAAATCGGTCACAAACTTTAGCATTCATTATAGCAGTCATTATTGCTGTCACTCTGTTCACTTCTTTGTCTCTAATAGTTTACCTTTAGCTCCAGTGAAAAGTGAATTTTGTATAGTTGTTGGATTAAGTCATGAAGGAAAATTTGCCGTGTTGAGATCTCTTGAAACCGATTTTTTGTTGCAGCTGCATAGTCGATCATTATCGTGGGGGATAGCCCCAAATTATCTTAATGCTGCTGATTCATTGTTTACTGAAAAGGGTCAGTTTTCAATTCACAGCTTTAATAAAATTTTGATACATCATTTTTACTTCTTTCGAGAGAAGCGCAAAAAGTCCAATTCAGAGAAATGTTTGATTTTTAAAGTACTTCAGAAAAGTTACTTCGGCGGTATTTTACACGAATGACTGATACAGTTTCTGTACCGATTCAATATAAAAAATTGTTAATGAAGAGAAATCACATTTCAATCTGATTTGAATAACATTTTGAAGTCTCTGGACATCCCACTTAAGCAGCAAAAAAGATAATGTCTCTTTAGCACAATTGGAAGGTGTCTGGCTTTCCTACAGATATAACAGAAGTCTTAAAATTAGAATTAATGAACGACGTATAAAATTGTTAAAACTATTAAAAATTTAATTTCAATATAAAATTTTTTGAATACCTCCGGGGTCCAAAACGAAGGAGTATGCAAATACTTTAATCTCAATATTATTTTATAATTATTTACAAAATTACGCTGAAGAATTAGATGTTTATTTCAATCTGATTTAAAAAGCCTATCAATAATGAAATGCCGAGAACGCACTGTAGAATTTTGTGCTGTCACTTAGAAACTTACAACTTTGAAGACAATGACACATAACGAAATATACGAAAATTGCAAACGTTGCCGCTACTACAAATATTTGTGTCTGTATACGGTGGCGGTATCACTGACTTCACTTTGTTCTTAAAAGTAAAAGAGATATAAATAATACCGCACTCATTCAACAACTCTTTGTTAACTAAAAAAATGCAGTGTTAAGGAGAGAAAAAATAATTGTTTTATTAACACTAGAGCGCCTGTGTCATTTTTGTCCCCTATGTAAATCTTCGGTATAAAGCTTCATAAAAATTGTTTACTCTTATTCATTTTATGTATTTATTAAATTTTATGTTGTGAATAAACATAAAACTTACCCAGGACTTCTGCTGGACCACTTCTGTCCCTTTAGTCTTCCCCACGATGGGAACATGATATTGAGAAAATGTCGATCTGCATAAGAGTAAATCATATACGAAGTGGAAGTAAATCCTTCGGCAATATATAAAAAATTAGGCAACAGTTGTGCGATACCAACATGCTGTTTGAATATCAGGAACTAGTTCGTAAGTAGTAGTAGGGAACTGATGTATCACAACACTTGAAATTCTCAAATTTCAGCAATTTAATTTGAATAGCCCAAATTACTTTAATTGTTTTTTCGGTATACAATGATATTTGAGTGAGTGTGTATATTTGCCCGCGGTTTAATTGTTGTTAATTTTCTGTATGTCCATATGTGACTTTGAAAATACATGTCCGTCCGTATGTAAGCGTGAGAATTTTTATCTGTCCATATGTGAGCGTGGGAATTTCTGTCTATCAATAAAGTGGACGTGAAATCTTCTATCTGTCCATATGTGGCCTTTGAGAATACATGTCCGTCAATTTGGGAGCGTGGAACTGTTCGCCTGTCTATATGTCAGCGTACGAATTCTTTTTTCCATTTTTGCTGTGTACACCTTCCGGATAATAAAACTTAAAACAATTTTTAGGAAATGCAATATTTCAAAAGTGTTGCAGTTATATATGGATGGCCCTAATACATGTAGCTTCTTTCTTCTCGCTGTAGTTACATTTCTTCTTTATTTTGCTTCTTTAAGTCGATGATGTTATCCTAAAAAATCTCAGTCAAAAGAGCGCCTTTTCCCACAAAATTGAAAATGTTGTGGGGGAGGAATATGAAAAGCAAAAGGTAGTGACACATAAATGGCCAAGAGAGAGGAAGAGAGACAGATGATAATATAGGAAGTGCAAAAGCACTTGACATATAAACGGAGTCAGAGAGCGGGAGAAAGAGAGAGACAATGCGTTGATGCGTAGCTACCATGATACAAAGAAAACAAGATAGCGCATTCACATTTTCAAAACATGTTTCTTCTGGGCATCTACGTCCTACCTCTAAATAAATGTAAATACAAACGCGTGTAACCGGTTGCTGTAATTTTCGGAAAGTTTTACATCGAAGAAAAGTTATAATTCTGCTAGCTGCAACTTGACTTTTGATGAACAAAAGTCACTTAGGCGGTGGTAGCATTAAAAATATGCAAATAATTTTTCTTAGATATAAACTTAAAATATTCTTTTATTTTCCAGGAGCCAATAATGCGTAGAGGGGAGAAATATTCCCCTTTCAAAGTATACGAACAGGTGAATAAATATGACGAGCAGAACCGCATTCAACTATATTTAGCATCAGCAGCCTGGCAGTTGTTTCTGAAAGTGAATGTCACAAAAGAAAATATGTGCCCCTGCATGCAGCGCTTCATATATGTATATTCAGTTTCAAAAACATCACCTGTATTTCGTGTGATGTGTATAATTTGAAACAGTGATAATTAAAGTGATTGCAGTGATATATGAGGTGAAGTTATTCCTTCTTCCACCAGTGATCAAGAACATGTTTTGAGAAAAAAAATGGTTTAGGGTTATTAGGAAGCCAGCCATTTAATAAAATTGGCAACGCACTAAGTGTAGTACCTCTGTGGTAGTGTGGAAACTTGGGGAAAACTAACATCGTGTTGTTCCATATATTGGAGCAATATTTCTTAATTTTAAAACTAAAAATGTTAAACTTATTCTAAGAAACCATGGGGAGAAATAAATAAAATTTATAACAAACAATTTAAGAAGACTGATTTTTTTATTGAAAATGATTTCTAATATAAGATTGAAAAAGGTAAGTAAGTATGAAACAATATGAATTTCGCATTCGAAACATTTAATTTCAATTTATATTACAAAAGAAATAGTTATTTAATGTAAAAATAACATAAGATATACTGAATTTATAAGTCATTCGAATTGATTTCAAACTAAAACGTAAATAAGAAGTCAGTTTGAAAATAGCACATTATTTTGAAAACATGTTTGACTAATCCACAGGCTCGGTATCCAAGGAAATTTCCCAAGATAAAAAGAAATTATTCGTAACATATTTTTTTAGAAATAGTTAGTTTCAAATTGTTATTTCATACAACACAACTGGTGATTGAAAACACTACATCATGTTGAATTTTCTTTTCGCATTTTATAATAAAAAAATTTTTTAATACGTACGTATGTATATAAATATATTCTTAATCCTATATTAAACAAGTAAAAGTGCTATAATCGGCTGTGCCGAATCTTATATACCCTTCACCAACGTTCGTCTACTTTCTAATTTATAAAATAGTTACAGTTAGTAAAAAAAAACAACTTCAGTTGCATTTTTTGGTTACTTTTATAAATAAGAAATATTAAAAATGTCCCACCCCTGGAAACGAAATTTTAATTTTTCAAATAGTTTTTGCCAATGCAAGTCTTCATAATGTGTAAGCCGGTTTTATTTCAGGAAAACTACATATTTTATGTTACCACGTTTTTGTTTTAATACCCGTGTTACCGTTTGATTATTTTCTTCATGTCACTTGTATGTGGTAATTATTTTAACAAACATACAAATTTAAGCTAAGGCTTGAGCTACCAATGAAAAAATTGGAAAGCGTTCACATGTACTTAAGTATAAAACTCAAACCAAAATAGTTTGACTTAGGTATGATGGAACAAAAAATTCAGAAAAATGGGACATGAAGAAAATAATCCAACGGTAACACGGGTATTAAAACAAAAACGTGTTAACATCAGGTTGATACAGTTCTCGGATTCCTTTTCATAATAAAATTTGAGTAAATAGGAACTGTTATCACATTCAACTAAGCCGCCTAAAAAGTGGTGACAAACACAATAATACATGAGCACTGATGATGAAAGTGTTGCGACTTTCGAAAACAGCTGTTCTGCTCTGCTGTGTTAGTTGCATACAACTGATGTTGACTTTTCTTTGTGCCTTGGAATAGTTATTATCATGTCTTTCTGAGATTTAAACAAATCTGAATAAATATAAAAATAAATGAGAATTAAACAAAATTAAACAAAAATTTCGAATAATTAGCCTATGAACCTTAATTCGATTTAATAAAAAAATTATTTATTTTTGGTGTTAATTTTGCGTCGACAAATAGGTGTAAGCTTTCCGTCTTTCCGATTTTCTTGATTTCAATACCACTCTATGTTAGCTCATTTCCTATCGATCAGTCCAAGAACGAAGTTTCTAGCTCTTCGGGGGGCTTGAGAAAACCGATTTCACATTCAGACAGACGGACATCGCTCAATCGTCATCGTGAAGGGTATAAAAATAAGTTCAAATCATCATCAGAATTGCATTTACTTTAACAATATAACAATATTCGCCTTTTAACAAATTTCGGGTTTTTCAGCTTTTTTTTGAGGCTTCAAAAAACTTTTTCCTCTGCCAATTTTTTGTAGACACCTAAAAGAGATATACACATTTGGATCTGATGGCGATCACATTCTTAAGTTTCACATTTTGCATAAAACGAAAATCTAATGACGATAAAATAAATTTCATATTATAATAGTACAATGACTGTATGTCAAATAGTTAATTTATTAACAGAAAAATAATTACTTTAATTTCATGGTGTGCTAGTTCTTTTTTCCCAAACTCTTATTAAAACATTCAAAGTGATAAGTTGGGGGGTTTTAGCCAGTTCCTATGCGCATTGCACTGGGGCTAATGCAGATCTTCAGGAAAGCTTTACCCAACATTTCTTAGAATAACTGGATATATTTATTTCAAACTTCCGCATTAATAAATGGGAAGCCTAAAAAAATATCAAAGTCACAACAAGAACTCACTGATCACTTTTCCTTTTTTAATTTCTTACGTTTTGTTCTACAACTGGTTGGTTTTTCGCTCAACTGATCACTTTGAATTTTTTAATAAGATTTTGGGAAAAAAGAACTAGCACATTATTAAAATTAAAGAGTTAAAAAAACCCACGAAATATATACTAATTTAAATATGCAAGTGCTTGTGCAAAATAAAACAACTTATCTTGCCAACACTCTAAATAAAATGTTTTTATATTAAAACAATTATTGGTTGTTGTTCTTTATTTCTCTTACACCTACAATTTGAGTCGGCAAAAAACCACCAGTTTTACAACCACATATTAGCTTGCCCTAAGCTATGCATTTCGTCCTTATATTTTACTTCCAACAGCCCCATGTCAGATGTCCATACCAGTGCACATTAGGTCAAACAACAGGTTTTTCTGTGCGAAAGTCCTAAAATCAACTTGCAATTTTACTGTTGTTTTCATTGTTTTTGAATTTGAAAGACTTCAAAACAAAGAAAAGTAATTTTTGTTTGGACTTAAAAGTAATAGCCAACTAATTAAATGTTTTTTATAATTGTAATTGCAAGTTGAGTAGTGCCTGTTTAATTTTAAGAGCTCATATCTCGATTTTGGTTTGCGATAATTTATTTGTGTAGTTATAAAATATAAGAAGTCAAGTAAGTAGATATATTTCTAACTGTTATTTGGTAATTTATATGATTCTGTACCTGAAAAATAACTCATTAGCATGAATGCTTTAAATAGTAAAATTTTAATGAAACTATCATATTCTGTAAGATTCAAAAATCACACCACTGCTCCCCTTTAAAATTGCACAAATTAATTTGAATGTTATCTAGTGAGTTATTTGCAATATATCCAAAATTGCGTTTTGCGAATAATGCTTATATTTGTTGGGAGTACTCTTTTCGAAATATGACGAAAGGAATATACAAAAAAACACAAACCTAATGCTGTGTTGATACACGCATATGACAAACTAGAAGAAACAAATATCGAGAAAAATAAGCTTATTTTACTCAAAGCTGGGTGAAAAGTGGAAAAGTGTCACATAAAGATAAATTAATTCAGAGACTAAAATCGGGCGTGGTTGAATTCTGAATTAAACATTGTGGTATGGGACATTTCAGAAAAGACAACACATAGCACTATTCGGTGTTCTCGTTTACCATTCAGCGCAAAATCAGAATTTGGAAAGAGAAAAGAACCCGCAGAACTTTCCACTGAGAAAGCTAAGTCGACTCTTCTCGTTCATGCAGAAGCAACATCAACAAGGCAAGTATTGAAAGTCCAATGAGATCATCAAAAATGCGTAAAATATTTAACGAAGATCCTCGAAAGACAACCAGTAGATGAATTTCACTGGAACAAGACAACGAAATCAATGAAATGGAAGAACCTCTTTTTGACTTAATTTAAGAAAATGATTTAGACTTACACAATTAATAAGGATTTTGGTATTAATGAAACAAGTTAATGAATTAAATGTTGAAAATGGGTTAATTTTTAGTACCAATGGGATAGATTATTTTTTTTTTTTGATTAAAGTTGTCTTCATTTATTGAATTCTTAAAAGAATTGTTTTGATTACTATTGTAATATAGCCGCCACTGATTTCGCACATAAAAAGTAGTAATGTGACCCAGTGTGCAGTGCGATGATTAACTTTTCCTAAAGTATTTCATTTAACTATATCAATAGTTTCTTTGAGCACGAATTTCAATAAAAATTTAAAATAAAATTAACATGATTGAATTTCAATTCTTTGAGAATGTGGGCAATTTTTATATCGATTTCTTAACAACATTGACCACCAGCCACAATTGAGGAGTTTTGCTATCTTCTTTTACTGTTTACAAACAGTTTATATTTTTTTAATTTCACTTAACAATTGTTTTTATTATTTATTTCATAGTTTTTCTCCTAAACTAATTTGTTTTTATTTTCAATCATCATTATTTGCTTAGTAAATTGTAAAACATGTGTTTAGAGGTGACCATGTATATCATTTCTTCTAACATACATACAATAGGTGGAATCAGGGAATTAAGGCATTATTTATGCAAGTTGGCAAGATTTTTAAAACTTAAGTTTATAAATATATGTACATAATTGTATAAAAAATAAAAAAGGGGAAATAGTGTTATGTAAATTCACAATAAAAGCTCATACTCGTGTTCCAAAATATGTTTATTCCATAAGTTTTTAAAAATATAGAAATTCGTTTTTCAGTCTTAAGATATTGTGATAAATTATTACCACCCATAAACTTAATACGCTATTTAGTTGTTTCTAATCTACAACGCTTGTTTAATGGAATTTAATAATTAAATTCTTTCTTCCAACTAATTCCAACGAATGTTGTTCACAATTTTCGTATTCGGTAGCGAACTTAATTATTTTTCGCCTTTTAATTGCTGCGTTTTAGGCTGGAGGCTTATTATGCATTCGATTTGGAAGAAAAAGCTTTCGGAAATCTTAAAATAGATTTTCGAACAATTGTTACCATTTTTCGCTGTCGCGTTCATGTGACGTCTACGTGTCTACTCAAAACAGGGGGCATTGAGAAATCCTAAACAAAAAGTTTAAATTCTTTTCAAAATCTGGCAGTGAGGTTTCGGTATTTCACATTGAAAGTTGAAAAAAACTTGAGTTGAAACAGTTCTCGCATGCAAATTTCTAATAAACATTTTTTAAAATGCAAGCAGTTGTAGTAAAGAAATGCACAGAATTGAAGGGAAAGTGTGGCTTCGAAAACAGCGCTGTGCTACTGTGATGTGTGAGTTGAAAAATTAAAATTATCATTTAATTTGATATCATTAAGAAAGTTCAATATCGATTCCTAAAATAAAACTTGAGTTTACTTGTTGATGTTTTGCAATACAGGGTGCCTCAAAACTAATCGAGCAATTTTTTACTGAATAATTCTTTCGTGAAATGAAAGTGGATGACATTGAGTTTTGGAAATCATTATTTGAGTCTTAAAAATTTATTTTGTTCAATAGAAAATTGTACAATATATATATATATATATATATATATATATATATATATATATATATATATCGATTAAGTGCCTGCTGCCCGATTTAGTTCATTTTCCATGACTTTCCACGTGATGCTCGCATGTCTGTACAATACTTTTCTTTAAGTTCTTTTGTGCGGCGCTGCGTATATAACATGCGCATCGCCAGTTCCCCAAAAAATAAGGTTTTGTTTGTTGGTGTAACAATTAAAATGGAAATACGCCCAGTCGCTCTTGAAGACGTTCGACTCAAAATCGTCCTGATCACTGTTGACATTGAAAATGACTCTGCAGTAATTCACAAGCTTCTGATGGTTATCAGGTATCAAACGACGCACAGTTTCCACTTTTTACGGGAATACGTGTGGGTCTGTCAATAATATTTGCTGAATAGTTGGTTCGGTGATGTTTCTTTATTTTGATTTATTACAAATGAAATGGTGTGATGCACAATATTATTAAAACATTTAAATACATTTAACAAGGATTGCATTTTGTAAATTCAAAGTGCAGATATAAAAAGCTGATTTTTAAGATATACAGAAATGACCGCCAGAGTTATCAATTCTCTTCAAACCGATGTTAGGGAGTTGGAAGTACCTTGCGTTGGCCTTTGGTTTTTCTATTAAACGTTCCTTAACATTTTACTGCATTAAAAACTCTAGTTAATAGTTGTACTTGTAGTACTTAGTTACTACATTGAGTTGTATTTAATGACCAAAAACTTGCCCTACATTTCAAATATATTTTTACATAAAATCAGAAATACTTAAAATATTTAAGCAAAAGATTATTGGAATTAAGTTTCGCTGTGCCCACTGTCCATGGAAAATTTGCTGAAAATCAAACAAATAATTCACAGGAACAATAACAGGGTTGCTTTTCTACGACTCTGGGATACGGCAACGCTGTGCAATGGATGTCATATAATTTGGAGACCATGAAGTTTAATGTGTTTTTCAATTAATGATCTTAATTGTGGTTGCCGTTGGCGCATTAAAATTTACGCGTCTAGCATGTCAATCGTATGTCGAAAGTTGCCACATATTCTCAATTTTCATACGACTACGCCAACCATAATAAGCCTGAATTAGTGATTGTTGGTTGCTTCCTTCAGCGGAGCTTGGTCGCGAGAAAAAAAACAAGCAAGTTAACATATTACTGAAACCGGTCTCTGAAACGAGTCAAGGATAAGATATTAAAGCAGAAAATCATTCTCAATTTCAGAATATCATTCTCAATGTTACGTTTTTCCCATGAAATTCCATAGAGTTGATAAAATCTCGAGGACAAAGGGTACTTGTGGAAGTCGATCGGAACATTGCCGCATTTGTCACATTGACACTAGAGACAGAGTACATCCATACGGGAACTGTTGGCGGTAATCTAGTGACTTTTAAAAATAATATGATATTTGGCTTGTTTCCTGTTTACTTATTATGTCTTTCTTGAGTTTAATTCTCTCATATGAAAAGCTTCACTTTTTTGCACAGTGTAGTCGAACGCAAGTTGCCTGCAAAAGCTCAGCGCTATAGATTGTCTAAAAAAAAAAAAAAAAAAAAAATTAGATCTTAATATAGACATTATTTATGGCATTGCGGAACTGGTATTTAATAAATCTCTTAATGCCACTATATATTTTCCATATAGTTTGTAGTAAAATTTTTATTAAATCTTCTTCACGATTTATTTGGCTTTTCATATCGGCATATGCCGCCTGTTCCATGCGTCAAAGCGTGGATTCATTTTAGAAACGTTTCCCGCGCTGCTGCTGACCCAACAATTGGTATCCCGTGAAACCGCTATGAAGAACCAATGGGAGACATGGATATAACTCATCAACTTAAAGAGATTACTGACAATATTCTACAAGTTCGATATTTGTAATAATTTTGTAAAATTCAAAACAGGAGGTTTATTTCTTATATGAATTTTTTCGTTAACTTCCTTTATTTCAGTACAGATTATTAAATAAAACGCTTTAAATGTTTTTTATTAAAACTATATTCTAACTAAATACAGTCACCGTGTGAACAAACTTCATTGCAGTACTTGATTTATTCATACTCCGTATATTTTTAGTTGCATGAAAGCGAGTGGTGCCAGAACTCCTTCACCAATAACTAAATGAATACATAAAAATGGCTAAGCGAAAAGAAATATAATGAGTGCAAAACAAATATATTTGGCTTGTATTATTATTTAACAGAAAATTAGTCGTAACGTTTCGTTTCTCTTTTGCAAACTTCTTCAGGGGTTTTCTTTTAATAATTGATTTTTATTTAATACAAAAACATATAATAATTTAAAATAATTTTAAGATTTCAATAGCGTCACATCCCCCAAATTTATTTTGCATTCTGTGCTAGTGCGGTCGTTTCTTTACCTTTCTTAATATCAGATATAAACATGTTTAATTTATAAAGAATACGAAAAAGAAATTATGTGGGTTTTTTATGTGCCGAACAACCTGTCACACCTGAAACCAAATTTTTGATTTTGTTTCAATACCAATTTAATTTTTCCTGAAGTATAATTAATCTGTCGAGAATGAAGTCAGTAGCACGTCCGGGGCTCCGGAAAACCGAATTGACGTACAGATAGATGTACATCGCTTATTACACACGGAATGACTTTCACATTTTTGTGAAGGGCATAAAAAAAATTAACTGAGATTTTAGGCTGATGAGCAGCCTGGAGGTTGGACACCGAACTGTTTCACTTCAACGACTAAAGGTCCCCTGTTAACATGGTAGCGATTATATTCTCGGCTAATTAAGCCAGGAATCATGACACACAGTTGACCGTATAAAAACGCATTTCAGTGCGAATTATTAAACCGCCGTAGTCTTTGAATTTCCTTTTCAAAGTTGTTGCTTCAGTTCTATAATTCATGAGTTAATTGACATCAAGTTGTTTATCGTTGCGTAATTTGGGGATTGGAGTTCTAAGGCCAAATTCAAGTTTATTTCGGAGTATAGTAAATAAACATAAGTGACATTTTGCACCCAAAAGATATAAAATTGGTATTAAAAATCAGAGCAAATCAAAAATTGGACCCCGCGGTTGCACAGCCGACATTTGTTTTTTTTTTTTTGCACATAAAAGCAACTGAGTATATCAAATTTTTCCCCTTTCTTTACGAATTACAAATACTTATTGTTATTGCATAACATTATTGCAACTTTAAATAAGAAATTTTAATAATTCGGTTCTAGGGTAGAACAAATAAATTTTTCACAAAAATGTAGCCAACTTAGAAATTTAAAATTTTTAATCGGAGTATTAACTCAATTACTTAAAACTAACTAATTTTGGTAACTCAAACATGTTTTATATATTATAAATGAACTCTCGGTGTTGAAAATGAATCGAAAAAAAAACGATTCCAGGGTTGGGCAATATAAATTCTTTTGGTATACAAGAGTAGCGAATATAGCATTTTTACATGTGTTGTTTTAGCTATTTTGCTAAATATATTGTTGTTGTATCAATATATTTCATGTATCAATATATTTCGTTATTTTCCTAATTCCAAGAAAAAAGGCAATTTCGTGATATATTCCAAAAACCTGCTCAAACCTCGGCTAAGATCGTATTAACTTTAACAACTTGTTCGATTGCTTATCAATTGCTACTCTCAACAAAGTCATCATTATTTCCTTCTATCCACTTAATATGTTTTCCAAGCGTGCTGTGGTTTTTTTTTTTTTCTTGTAACAGCTGACCATTGAAGTGTAAACAATTCTTGCAATTACCTTAAAAAGAAATTAAATAATTGCTGCTGCATTAAACAAAATAAAAATTTTATCTCTAATGGCTGTCGTATTAATTCAATTTTATATTTAGTTTATTGTCATCATTAAATTAACTTGGGAAATTTTCATTCGAGCATCTTTAGAAAAGAAAAACTTTTTGATTGCAGATATCTCTCATTTAGCCATTATAAAGTGGCAACATTTCAACACGCTGTTGCATTTCACATTTCTAAAGCAGTTTAAGGATAAATTATTACAACTTAATTATATTTCAATGGCATATTATAGAAATCCAAAAAAGCCAACAGCAACAAAACCACTTTATTCCTTTCACAAAATAAAAGAAATAAAGTTATTAATAAAAAAAATAGTCATGAATGGAAACTTAAAGTCTTGTGTTTGCCAGTCTGTCTTTCAGTTAACTGCTGTTGTACAACAAACTACAACCAACCAACTGACTTGACTCGCTATCTGCACGGCTCACAACTGTCAAATAACTCGAAATGTCTGCTTAACAAATCATTTAATTTATTAACTTTAAGCATTTTATCTCGTTTAGCGGAGAAGGAGAAACATTTTTAATAATTTGAATGAATTGTTTGCCAGCCAACTGTCCAGTGTCGCTTACTTGTTTCTCTGCACTGTAATCATTTAATCGCGAATTATGGCAAAAGGAATAGATATAAATAATTTTCAACATAAAATGCAGATTTGTCTAAGCAAATATTGTATGCAATTTAATTGATTTTAAAAATTGGCCCATTGATACAAGAGACTTACATAAATTGAGTGAAAAAATATACGCAATAATACGTTTAAATAATATCGAGTATTTTTCAATTTATTAAAACTGTTACCACAATTTCAGGTTAGTTAAAAGTAGGATTTTGTCGCATGAATCGAAAGTATGTCATTATTATGACGTTACTTTAAACCACTATTTAGCATGAACCTTCCTTTAACTTATCGCTCTGTTTAGGTAGCAGTAAAATTATAATATTAGAAAAGATTTCATACCCCCGATTTTTAGCGGTTTAGTTGAAATAATGCCGCAACAGTTTTAATAAA
Organism: Linnaemya vulpina; assembly: GCA_963675445.1. Classification (NCBI taxonomy): domain Eukaryota; kingdom Metazoa; phylum Arthropoda; class Insecta; order Diptera; family Tachinidae; genus Linnaemya; species Linnaemya vulpina. Next base: position 65,201,844 of record OY776278.1, on the reverse strand, counting down.
ATAAATATTTGCGAGATTATTCAATCATTTTGGTTGATAATTCAGTGAAGCGAATCTGATAAATTTTCAGGACTTTTGCTCCGTTTACGCGAGATTTTCGATCAAGAGAATTTCGTGTCAGTGAAACCTTTTACCGTTAAACGAACTCTGCCCTTTTGACATTGTTTTATGAAACCAAGCGGTCATACACTGTGGCGTTACTCTGTTATACGGCGCGAAATTAATTGCTTTCTGATTTCATTGTACATGGTATGCGAAAAAAGTTTTTCCTTTGCACCGCCTTACAGAGCAACCCCTTAATTTTAATTTCAAATTCATTTTACACTCTAAAATATAATTTATAAAACTTTTTTGTATATCAAAATGTAGGCATCAAAAATGTTACATCACAATATATGGTGTTCGTGAGAATAGTCGTTGGTTTTGTAGAGAAACAGTGTAGCAACTATTAATTTAGTGCTACTTCTAGTTCATGATCAACGCTCGAGCTGATTCATGCAACGAATTTCACCAATTCTAACCTCTTGACGTTATGAAAGGTTGTCCAGTTACGTTAATACAGGGTTGAGAACTATTTATAATATAAAAGCGCTGCGCCTATGGCGTTAAGAACCCAGTTTTATTTGTCGTAGTTTTGTTTAATATTTCACGCTTTAGTTTTCGCAACAACAAGAATTTTCCATTCTAAGATCACATTTTAATATATCAATGAGTTCGAAATATTAAGTAGGGATGTAACCAACTCCACACTATCGGCGATACTAACGTTTCTCGATATCTTAGTAATTTCTTTTACTTCCCGATAGGAAAATTAAGGATTTTCGAAAATCGGAAGATATTGGTTTTACCACGTTTTGAAAATATGGAGTTCTCATCAGATCTCCACGTTTTTGAAGTATTATGAGGCTTCTCTGAATAATTTTGAGAACTTATAACTATGCCTGTGCATATGTATGTGTGTGCTTATAAGAGAATTTGAAATGAGTCGATATCTGAAATAAATTAGAAAAAAGTCATTAATCAGAGGGGTTTTTAAACAATTTTTCAATTTCTTCATTAATCATCTCTTAACGTGTAAAACCAAGTCTTGATCCGGTTTAACGCCTTCGCGGGATATCGCGACCGAAAAAATTCGAAATAAGTGATTCTTATTGAAAAAATATCTTATGTGTTTTCGATTCATCAATCCCCGCTTACGGCGTGGGAATCGGTTGATTTTAAATTCAAAATACATAGTGTTTTAGCTCGAAGGGCTTTAAACGCAGAGCAGCACAAAAACCAGGTTGAGATAGCGGTTAAAATTAATATTAGGGATGGCCTATGGAGTAAACTGTTTTTAAAAATATTTTTCGTATAAATAACTGAATTTTCAATGATAATATTTTGCACGAAAAAATAATCAAATCCTTTGTTGTTATTTTGTAAAATAGTTTCTCATTTGCCGATTTTGTCATGTATGGCTTTCAAATTTTATTGATGTCAATTTTATATGTTAATGATTTCTTAAACTGTGATTTTAAATTTAATATGTATCGGCATCGGTAATATTTTCCGCGATCTCTCTATCCTCTCATGTTAAAAAGGAAATCCTAAAAAGTTGATTATATTAATTCATACCGTATTTGATTTTTATTAGCTTCACTCACATGTTTGTTTGTTTTGATTATAACTCCCCTTTTGCATTGTTACCGCGCGTATAAGTAATATTATTTATAATGTTACTCATACGTTGCATTGTACTCGTACATGGTTTTTGGCGTGTGTGTGCTTCATGTTCTTTTATACGCTTTCGAAGAAAAAAAAATTTTCAAATTTAAAATAACTAAAAAGCACGCTTTTTAAAAATATCGAAATAACCCATTAGAGGTCACTGTACTCAACTGAGTACAACTGAAGTTTTGCTAGTTGCTAAGTAAAAAAACAAAAAATTTACTACCATTGTACCGTTATTTTATTTCACAAGAACAATATTAAGAGCTGCTGACAAAAAATTTGTGTGTGGTTTTTGATTTTATATACAAAATCATCAGTTTCTTTTGTGTCGCAAAAGCGTGCTATTTTGATAATTTTAAAAGCTGTAACAATTTTTTAGCTACTTTTGAGTTATATTTATAAAAAATACATCAGTCTATCCTACAGACAATGACAACATCCATAAGTAAAAAAAATTTTTGGTTTTGTTAGATTTTTACCATGAGTGGAAAACGTTTTACTGTCCGAAATTGCTTCATACTATGTAATAGTGAGGCCGGAGAATTTGAAATGCCAATTATTCTATCTGACCCTAGTGCACTAACTGGTGAAGAGGAAGGTGTCGACGAAGACATGACACCTTCAGCTATACCAAAAGACATTCCTGGAACTCTTGAAATTTTTGTAAATTATGGCATGGAAAACGAAGTCAGTGACGATAGTGATGATGAAACGCTGGCAACAAGGAAAACTCGTTCAGAAATTTCAAAAAAAAAAGAAACTCTATATGGCACAAATGCTTTCCATCAGAAAGCTCAACATCTCAGCAGAACTCCGAAGTTTTTGAAATATTAATTCGAGTACGTGAACAAATGAGGGATCTTAATCCGACACAAATATTGGAAAAAGTATTTGATAAAAACGTATTTGACCTTATAATCTCCCACACCGTTATGTATGCAAAACAAAACAACGGACACGAGTTTCAGTTTGATGTTAGTGATTTGAAAAAATTCGTAGGAATTTTAATATTATCAGGATATAATAAGTTACCACGAGACCCTACACTGAAAAAAACTATTTTTCATAAAACCAATGTATGAAGTTCATTGGCGAATTAATATTTTATAAAAATACGTTGATTCAATGTACTTATACATTGTTTCAATGAACATGTATTAACTTTATGTACGTATGAACGGTACATTGAAAGCATTCATTAAAGAAATACATACTTATGTATATAAAAAATTTTAACAAACCAGTTCTTTGAATCAACGCATTAGTACACACATATATTTACACAGAAACTCAACCATAAAAAGTGTGTAAAAGCAAAACAAAATATGAACTTATAAAGAATGAGTATCTTCATTCCAGGAACTTTTTTCATTGAATCAAGGAACTTATTCATTTTTAGTTAACGGGAATTAAAGTAGAAGCAAAAACACATAAAAGAGAAACATTAAGATAACTAGTTTGCAGTTGTCATTTAACAAGGAGTGTTGTGTTTGTTAGAACAGAAAAGTTTCAATAAATCCAGTGTAATAAATAGAAATAAGTGGTCAATTATATCATATATCGTTATTTAACAAAAATTTAAGGCATTTAATAGTATAGTATAAGTATAAAAACTTTTAATTAACAAATGAAATACTGAATGTGAAAACTTAAAGAAAAATATAAATGTAATGAATGAATATTTTGTGTCCGCCAATGAACTTTTCGTTTACTCCCTATAATATAAAAGTATCAGTACACAGAAAAATTAGTAAATAAAAATGAAGTGCACCAAATATATTTCAATCAATCGCGGGAGTAGACGATCTTATATATGAACAAGAAAATTCTAGCACGAGTATCTCTATTGTGTATAAAGAACTAAATGGATTACTTCAAAGTTAAAAATTTAGAACATTTGCTGGATTTTTTATTTGTAAGTTAAATTATGTATATGTATATAAAATTAATAATAAATAAAATTTGTATTATACACTTGCTGGAAGTCCAAGCGGAACCAAAACGCCTGATTTTAGCTTGGGAGAAATTTTAAACCAAAAAAAAGTCCCTACCACTGATGGAATATTACACTGAAAATTCACGATTGGAATGTCATCACCACTCTTTGTTAATTAACATTATTTGCCATTATTTTGAAGAGAAATATATTCATATGACACTAGCTATGAGCTATAAACTTGAAGAAGAAATACTAGACCGCTTTCGCACTGAAAAATTTGACTACTACCGAACTTCTAAGCGAGGAAAAATATATGTTAGACTTTGTAACTCTAAACTGACTCGAAAACATTTAAAAAGAAAGGTTGATACTAATGTAACTGAAAAAGGGGCTTCTATTTTTGAAGGTAAAATTCTCTGTAAGTATCTATCTGTAAGTATGTATTTTTTATATTTATATGCATACAATATAAATTATTCGTTTCTTATACTTAAATATATAAAATATAAAATATTAAATATATAAAAATAGATGTGAACGTACCTTAAGTATATTTAGTTAAATTGTAATATACGTACAAATTCTTTGAAACATAAATAAATAACTAAATTTTAATTTAGAACTTGACATATTTTTGCATTAATCTTATGTTAATGAGATTTATTTGCTGGTGGTTGAGCAATGTCTATATGCATTTCATTGGTGCTTTGCCAAATCGCAATGCTTTTTAAAAATTTGTGGATTCTCATATGGAATTCTAAAATGGTTTTTGAAGTTGAAGTTTGAAGTTAGCATAAGTTAAGAAGTTTGTGACTTTTCAAAACTGTGGTTGAAGTCTACTAATGATTTGATAAAGCACCAATTAAATGCATATAGACAAATAAATTTCATATAAATAAGATTTAAATACAATACATTCTTTTCTCGTTTTTAGACAATGACGCTGTTAAACTTATGTGGTGTTGTATACATGGCTATTTCATTCCATCTCTTAGTGTCGCAAAAGAAAACAACAAAAAGTCGTTTATAAAATATACAGTGCGAAACTCACAGGATGCTTTTTTGTTTATAGGGAATAGCACACAACACGTACTTGATTACATGCATGAGCTAGCGTCTCAGACTGGATATGTCCAACCATTCATATTGGCTATTGGAAGGACTTAACATCATTTGAGAACTTTTTTGTTTATTTAGATGGAATATCTTTTCAGTTTCCTAGTTTCTTAAGAGCATTAGATATTTGTTTTAAATATTTTTATTTAATTAATATAAAATATCCTCTAGCTTGTGTACAATTTTGGAATTTTATTGAATACTATTTTTATCAGATGAAAGGTACAAGTAAGACTTCTTCTAAAGTGCGGATAACGAACCGAGCAACTGCGTGATAAAAAGTAAATACATACCGAAAACAAAAGTGCGAAATTGCTAATACGCTTACAATGAATTTATATAATTATTTTAAGCTCAATTTGTAAATTACAACCAAAATTTAATCAAATTATAAAATAAAGGCTTGTGCACATACTAAATTTGTTTTATAAACCTTTTATAGCTCGAAAATATGCTTAAAAAATAATGCTGGTATTATACATGATCAATTCAAAAGTTCACTGAAACAATGTAATAGTTCATTTGGGAAACGTATTGGTTCATTGAATTAAATGTAAAAGATCACTGAAACAATGTATTAGTTCATTGGGTTAACGTATATGTTCATTAAATTCAATGTAAAAGTTCATTGAAACAATGTATTAGTTCATTGAGTCAAACTATAGCGTCACTCAATTCAATGTAAAAGTTCATTGAAACAGTGTATTAATTCATTGAATCAAAATCGGAGTGTATTGAAATCAATGAATCTATTTATTAAATTTTTGTAATGGGATCAATGTACAAGTTCATTGAGACAATGAACGGTTTTATTGCGCCAATGAACCCATACATTGATTTTAAATACCGTATATTTTTCAATGAATGGTAGTTCATTGATTCAATGTACCTATGTCCTAGGTCAAAATTAAGGAAAAAATACGCTAAAACAATGCACTTTTTCATTGATTTTATGTACTTTTTTTGTTCAGTGTATGTATTGGTCCTTAGATGAAGACGTAGGAGTGGAAATAGTGGCCAAGGAGCTTTCGAGACAGATTTCGATAAAGAGAAATATTCATCTCGTAGGTAACAATACCGCAGCGACTACAACTGACAAAATGTTCAAAGTTCGCCCTTTAGCAGATTTACTAATGAAAAATTTTTTGTAGTGGGGAGTATTTCATGAAAATATATCTATAGACTAGTCAATGGTAAAGTATTATGGTCACCATTCCGCTAAGCAATTCCTAAAAGGAAAACTGAGGTATAAAAACTGGGTAGCGGCAAGTGCCACAGGCTATTGCTACACATTTGATTTACATTCTGGAAAATCACAGGTAGAATCTTCTGTCAGGGGAAACGGAACAAAAAATTGGCCTTCGACTAGCACGAAGGAAATGAAAAAGAAAAATCGTGGTTTCTATGACTACCAGTTCGAAAAAGAAAATCAGATGTTATATGTAAGATGGAAGGACAGCAGTATTTGTACAATGGGAAGCAATTATGACATAATTGTTCCGCTAGGAAAGGTTAAGCGGTGGTGCTCGAGCAAGCGTGAAAGGATTTATGTGGCGATACCCCAATTATTTCAAAGTTATAATAAAAACATGGGTGGTGTTGACGAGCTCGATCAGTCAATATCATTACATAGGATTGCTGTGCATTGTAAAAGTGGTGGTGGGTGCTATTTAAATATATGGTTCATTGTACACATAAATTCCATCAGATAATGATTCATCTTTTATTGCCCCCCTTCTACAATTCTGGTCACCAAAATTCTAAACTACATCCATGGTGGTAGTGGACGTACAACTTGGCAAAACGTAAAGAAATCTGGAAAATTATAACGAAAGTCGCAATACAAGGAGGAAACTCAAAGTAGATCCTAAAAAGAGTCTCATATTTCGATGATGTACTCCTAATGAAAATCGCATTTAATATTTTTAAACTAAACAGTCGTGTTTTGCAAGTATCTCGCCTTGATTCTACACTTTCTTGCATGTGTAAAATGGTTTTATTTGGAATAACTTTAAGTCATCTTAGTGCTAACGATGCCTAATAACCACCATTGCGAATCTGGGAGAGAGCTTTTTTTTGAAGCAAAGCCACGTAGCCATTTCCAACAAGCCGGTAACGCAAGTATTTAAGTATTTTGGTAGTAAATATTTTATTTCAAATTGTTTTCGTGTTATCGTTTCGATTGAGAACTATTTGCTACTGGTTAAAAAATAATTTGTTTGAAAGGTTTTTATGAAAATAGCATTTGGGTGAAGATAGACTTAAACTTAAGAATTTTTTTAATAAAAATGCGATTATTCGGATTGAAAAGTCTTTAGATCTCTAACCAGCAGAGTTTATTTAACTCGAAGAATTGACAAGCCAAATTGGAAGTCATATTGTTACATATGGGCCGCGAAATTTCTATTAATGCTTAAAATGAAATTTTTTATATTACGAAAATCACTGTTAAAGTTAGTGATCAATAGGCAGGCCAACAGATACAGTTTTCATGTTCAACACTGTGCAACAAAATCAAAATTGTCCCCTACAACGAGTTCTAACGATTGCAATCGCCAAAACCAATTATTTGTGTATATATTTTATAAATTCTTATAGCCGAACAGTGAAAGGGATCCTGTGATATTTACATCATAGATATGGGGTATTTTTATTTAGCCTTTATTTATCGAACTATCATGACATCTATGTTTAGTTTGTTTCGACAAGTCATAAGTAGTAATTTATTGCCAGAACAACGCTTCAAAATACAGGAAAATTTCCTTAAAAACATTTATCTGGTGACGAGAATCATAGAGCACTGCGTTCATGTCACCAACAATACTGTAAGTTTAGTTCGAAAGTTTTTGCAAAAATTTTACTCTTTTCGAATTAAAAAACAGAGAAATATGTGTACCGAAGATAATATTCCCCCTGCTTAGGTGAAAAGCGAACTCTTTTGACCGGTACTAAAACATAAGATCCGTTCGGAACTTTTTGGGAAGGCTAAAACTGCAGCGGCTATCGAAAAAGTCTGTTCTGCTCTGCTGTGTATTTTGAACTTATAAAACTGATGTAGAGTTTCGCTTGCGAATTGGAATATTCATCATGTCGTTCTGAATTAAAATCTCTTTTCGAACTATTAGCCTTTAAAATTATATTAAATACGAAACAATTTTTATTTTAAATCAAGTTTCATCAAAACAAGAAAAATTAATCCTTTCAAAATTTAAAATTTAAACTGCATACTCTTTTTGTAAGATTGTTTTAGAAGATTAGCTTAAGCTTTGCTGCTAGTTTTTATTTAAAATGTTTTCTTTTTTAATTATTTGAATTATCTCAATTGATCTCTTTGAAGTTTTTTTTGAATTTTGGGAAAAAAGAATCCGCACGAAACTAAAATCAAAGATTTTAAACGACAATTCCCAAAAATAAGTACTAATTTAAATTATCTTTTTTTAAATTGCCATGTAACTTTTTCAATAAAATCTTTATTCAGTGGTTCATTTCTGTAACTGATGTGAGAAGTTCTCGCATTGTCAGATATGGTCAAGTCACCCCGTCGGCATCTGTGCAAAGTATATTTGAAACAAAAATATATTTTCACTTTGTGTAATTTTGTAAAAAAAAGTGAGTTTATAAAAAATATTTGTATATAACTTTCTACTCAAATTACAAAAATATTAGCAGTGCTGCTGTTGGATATTGGCTAGCGTTGACACTTTGGGGTTTTTCGGTTGTTTTTTGGTTCTATTTTTTCCAAATGTTCGAAATTCGAGTTACATCCAGAAAAAAATACTATTCGGCGTACTCCATGGGTTGGTGGAATCATTGCTGCGTACTTTTTTAAAAACGATACTGGGCAGAGTGCTACTGTCAATTCTAACCGCTATAGAAGCGTGATTACGGATTTTTATGCAGCAATTGAGCAACTACGATGTACAGGAGCTGTTTACACAACATGTCACACAGGTCGTTCCACAATTGATTTATTGAAGGAATCGTTTGGTAACCGCATATTTTCACCTTCCCAAGATCCAGCGATTTCATGCCGCTAGACTGTTTTCTGTGGAGATATGCAAAGTCGCTACTCCACGCCGATAAGAATAAAGCAATAGGTATTATTCCCGTACACGGCCACGTATGTTGGAAAAAGTCATCGAAAATTGGACCTCCGGACTAGAGTTAAATTTAAATTATAATAACACAATATTATCGTTGAATATTAGTAATTTTAATGTCAATTTAAAGAATTAATCTTTCATTACAAAGATATGTATGCTCAATAAAAACCACCCTTTATATTGATTTGAACTGATAATTTTCTTATTACATTTGGATTTTGAAACTGTGTAAAATGTTATTGACAACGTAGTATAATTTTTGTGGTTGTTGTACCAGCGTGTGTGAATTCCCCTTGTTGTCGATTCTTCTCAGTCAGTCACTTTTTAATTTCTCATGATAAATTCATAAAGTTTTTCATAAATTTTTGTGGAAGGATTTGTTTTCCTAATTATATCCTCCTATTAGATGGAATAGAAGAACAAAAATAAACGAATTCTGCTTGTTGGTTAATTTCCAATAAAAAAACCGACCACGCTGGTTTCTGTGAACCCTGAAACCGACATTAATTCACGTTCGAAAATTATATGGACAGCATTAAATTTCATGATTGCAATGTATTCTATGTCGGTTTCAAATCCGATTCCGATAATATTGGCTTCTAGGAAACACCCGCTTATTACTACTGGAGTGATTATAATATCCCTTTAAATATATTATAAAAATTAATTCATTTAGGTATGGCCATATGACTGCACCAAATCATCGGCAGATTTCATCACCGTATTATTTCAGACATCTCCCATAAACATTTTTAAATGTATTTCTAGCGCTTTGGATATGACCTCATGCTTCGCAACGGCTTGGTTTTTTTAGTTTCATTTAGTTTTACCCATTTTCACACTCCGATTAAACGAAGTAGTTGTAAATAAATTAATATTTTCATTTGCGTCAAGTAGCCTTTAGCTTTTAGCCTTAACATTTGATTGAATTACTCAACACGTTATTAGCGAAAAACAATCAAGTGTTTATTTGAAAACTATTTAAGTGGTCACAACAAACTTCGTTTTTAGTCTCTAAATTATGTGCTTTATGACCGCAAGCCTTTAAATGTTTCGTGGCATGTGATCATAACCGCACTCACGCTCAGCGCTATATGCATGTTATGAAATTGGAAATTAATATACGAGAGTATTTAGACAATTACCCGACACTTGTAAAATAAATTTGTATTAAAAAACGCTTTTTATGATTTGAAACAGTCTTGTGCATTTAGTGCAGTTTATTCAAGTTTCTTCGTTCTCTTCTTAAAAAAATTTGCAATAATTTCTCCATACACAACTGCAATTTTTGCTTCCTATGGGAACACAATAAAAGTGAGCGATGGCGAAAATAAAATACTTAAAAAAAGACAACTGAACTGTGTTTCCGAAATTATTGAAAACTCAAGATAATGTCATTCGTATTCACAATTATATAATCTTACGATTACAACTTGTTCGTCCATTTTTAAGAAAAAGACTTAAAGGTGCGTACGATCAGAAAGATCACAACAGAATTTAGTCAACTATGTAGCGACCACTGATTTGTTTGGATATATAACGCATGAGTATACAAGATCCCTTGGAAAATAATGACAGCTGAAGCCGCATTTCGTACAATCGTTTGAAAGTAATTCGCAGTGATCCGATACGTTATTGCATACGAATCTTTTATCTGCTGCAGAACTAATAAGCAGTATTTTGTTAACAACTCAGATTTACAGTACTTTTCTAAGGACAAACCTGAAAAAAAATGGAAAACAATATTGAAGAATATATTCGTGAGATACCGGCTGATTTGTTGCAGTGGTCCCAGTGTGTATGCGAAATTTTGAGGGGTGGCAGCATTCGAAATATACATCCATAAACTCACGTTTAAATATGGAATTATTTGGATCGTTATATCTTTCTAATTATATATTTTCCTTAAATCAAATTTCTTAAAAATTACTCATTGCAATAAAGAAGGAAACTGTTGCGTGTATAAAGTCAAGCTCCACGTCGAAAATAGTGTAACAAAACACATCGAAATTCTGCACACATGCACAATAACCAACAACGCTCACATATAAAAGGTGTTTTTACAGAGGTATACAATTTGGATACGGAATAAATTAGATAATAGTTTTTTGAACTAATATGAAATTTACTTTATTTGACAAATAATCTTCAGGCATTCTAATTTAAATATGGCTTCTGGAATATGACCGCTGGCTCGAACGTATACTTTTTTCACCACATGTGGCCGTCTATTGGTAAAAACGTGTCGGATGTCGTCGTATAAGTAATCATACGTTTGGGCTTATTAGCGTAGACTAGTGTCATAGCAAATTCCCACAGAAAATAGACTAGTGGAGTCAAATCGCATGATCATGGAGGTCAATTCACGAGTCCGAAACGATTGTGACACGACCTGTGTGACATGTTGCACCGTCTTGTTGAAACCACAGCTCCTGTACATCATGATTGTTGAATTGATGAGCGATAAAGTCAGTAAAAATCAATCAATGGCTCACACTAAATATCACATGACAACTAAATTACGCTCTAAAAAACTAACCAACATAGACCGGGTAGCATCTGATTATACAGACTAAATGTTCGTTCGGAAGCAATCATCATCAAAAAATGGCCTCATTATCTAGCGCCCTCATTACTAGTTGTTTACCACATCATCAGTCGACTTTAATCAGAGTCTTGGAAAGTTTCAAACTGCGCTGATCATCTGTTGCAAAGACCTTCATTAACCATTTGAGAGTTTAAAAATGATGTTCAAAGATCACAAGTGTAGTAGGCTTAACTAAATTCAACAAATAATTATATTATTTTTCTATAAATTTATACAATTAAAAATACATCCCAAAAATAACAACAAAACACACTTGCGATGGAAATTGTAAGCCAGAATTAGACCCCTGGTCATATGACATAAGCAGCCTTTTAAGCTGCTTTACAACCTGCCCATAGCAATGGATCAATGATCCCTTCATCTGAAGTCAAAATAAATTTTAGGTTTACGAGACTAGTTTTTCATTTAAAACACAGTGTTGCATACACGAAAAGTCACGAAACTACTCTCGTACGGCTTTTGTTACCCACTGCACTAAAAATAAATAACAGATTTTAAATGGCAAAAATATGTATTTGGTTTTGTTTTTTTTTAGCACCAAGCAGACAAGTAGACACTTAACACCCTAGTTCACAGGCTACAAAACCAGTCTTCTACAATATAACTGGACAGCTGATTGCAAAAGCAACGCAAAATCCAAAAAATGCAAAAAATAATAATGAATGGATGGAAGTTGAAAAATCAAAGAACTGCGTAGGTTGTCGACCGCGTAATGAATTCATTTAAGACGGTCAAGACGGTTACTTTTGAAAAATCAAACCACCACTTTTAAATGGCTGGTCCATCTGCCAAAATATATTTAGCCGATATCGTGCTCAACTACTTCTGCAGTTTTAAACTGTGAAAAAAGGAGCTATTTGGAGTTTACGAAACCCATCCAATAAATCGAACCGCAAGGAGGAAATTCTTGGGTATTCTAATGCAATGGGGACAAGCGGAATCAAATCTTTATCTCGCAAACTACGATAGATGGGTTCAAAATGCTATGAACACAAATCCTGCCAAAAAATCATTTGACTTTGGGTACTTTTTGGATATACTTTAGGGTTCGAGAAAACTGAATTTTGGTACTTTTTTGCACTCCCTACATTTTCTATTTTCTTAAGCATAGTAAAGAGCTTCTTAATGTATTCTATTCTTTTAACAATGTTCTCGAACACGTTTTGGCGTCCGAAAAGGTACTAAAGAAGTTAAATATGGAAAAAACTGGTAATTTGATATAAATTCAAGAAAATGTTTATAATTAAAACACTTCAAATCGGGGTTAAATATTACTAACGGATTGTATATACTCTCGAGCAGTGGCATAAAAGATCTTTAGATTAACTTGGTACCTTTGAAAAATAATTTTTAGAAAAGGTACTTATCTTCGAGATTGCTTGCTTAAGATGCTTTTTTTAAAAATTGTACATTCTTGAATGTGTAATTTTTGGAAAAAAAAACTTACAGAGTCTTAACTTTGAAGGATGCACTTTTTGAAATATGTACTTTTTGACAGCAGTAATTTATGAGAAGATAATCTTAAAAAATAAAGGACTCTTACGAAAATGTGCTTTTGGATCATGGGTACTATTTGGGACTAGTACAATATTTATTAGACTTTTTTTAATATTTGAAAAATTAGTTTTTGGATTGTGTGTTCTTCGAAAATGGTATATTTTGAAATGTGAATTTCAAAAATTAAATTTTCAATTATACACTTTTGGGATACGGAAACTTTTGACAAATACACTTTTTAAAAGATGTACCATTTGAAAACGGTACTTTATGAAAAGAATAGACGTATTCACTGGAAGCTGTTCTTTGAGAAAATGTGTAGTTAGAAAACAATGATTTTGTTCTATAATCTTTCTATCCTCTTTTACGCTTGATTGGTAATGGAAATACAGTATATCTTGGAGCTTGAGTTTTCTTAAACAGAATGCAATCACTCTTAAAGCCCTTTTCAGTTTAAAAAAAATATTTTAGCGGACTTTTTTCATAATGAACCAAAGTCGTATATGATATACGCATATGAACGACTGTTACACTTAACGCAGTGTTCCACCAGGACCTCTGTAACTTTTTTCGCAATTGTGTTTCAATGCTCTACATTTTAGGCGGTACGAACAAAACTAATTACACTGGTTTACAGCCAAAAAATACCAAGAACGCCACATGCCTAGATAAGTTAATTGGGAACTCCTGAACACGAACAACGCTGTAATATTTTTTCTAAGTACCGTTTTTTAGATAACGGTACTTTTGTGATTTTCTGTATATGGTCCCACTCAAACCCTTGTGGAGCCCAACCGATATGCTGTAAATTTCTATCTGACAAAAATGTCTGAGTTATGGCACCTCAAAGTTGAAAATTTGTCTATTTTCATACCCTTCACAAAAAGGTGAAAGGGTGTATCTAGGTTTTTCATTCCGTGTGTAATTTCTTCGATATTAATATACGACCCTATAAAGTATATAAATTCTAAATCCTTATGAATAAGCCACCAGAAGAGCTAGAGACTTCGTTTTTGGACTGATCGATTGGAAATGAGCTAACATAGAATTGAAATTCAGAAAAATCGGAAGGCGGTTCCAGAGCTGGGAAGCTTACACCTATTTATCGACGCAAAATTAACACCAAAAACCAATTATATTTTTGTTTATTTGTAAATTGAACCTATTTCATGCCTTAGGACTCCTCAATTGTCTATTTAAAACTAAAAAAAAAATCCAGGGATGGGAAATTGATTTTTTTTGCACATTCGGTATTTTGTGGTACATATAAAACTAAAATGTTTAAAAATTCCAAGTTTTTCTTAAATAAAACTGTTTTATATATCATAAAGATTTGCATTGATGCAAAGAAATTTTTAAAAATTAAAAACTCTCATCCAGGATTAGGAAATTTAAATTTTTTTTATACATTGACATAACCAAAAATCAGCTTCGTTTATTCCGGGTTAAAACGATTTTTTATTATGGCAAAACAAAATTGGTATCAACAATCAAAATTTCGATTTCAGGGTTGGAAAACTGAAATGTTATGTAGTAAATGAATGTGAAAAAAGTGGTTACAAATTTGTTGTTTTTCTTAAATAAAATTATTTTATGCCTCATTAAAAGTTGCCTTGGAAAAAAAACAAAAAAAAAAATTTAGTTTCCCATCCAGTGATCGGAAATTGAAGTTTTTTTATGCATAAAAGTAACAAAAAACAACAACAACTAACGTCGTTTATTTCCTAACAATTTTTTAGTTTAGAAAACAAAAATTTGGTCTCAAAATTAAAAAAAAAAATCTAAATTTTGACTGCAGTGTTGGATTACTGCAATATTTTGTGGACGTGGTTACAAATTTTAAGCTTTTTTAAATACGTTGTTAAGAAAACAAAAAAAATTTCGATTTCAGAGATGGGGAACTAAAACTTTCATAACTATTACTAACTTAACTATTTTTAACTCAGGAGAAGCAAAATTTGCAGCAAATATTTAAAAAAAAGAATCAAAATTTCGTTTTCAGGGGTGGAAAATTAATTTTTTTTTTATTTATAAAAGTAACCAAAAATTGCAACTGAAGTTGTTTTTCTTTCTGAGCTTACTGATGGTATTTAAAAATATATGTAATGCCAGACTTACGTTGCTGAAGGGTGTATAAGATTCGGCACAGCCGAATATAGCACTTTTACTTGTTTACGTTTGTTTCAAAATTTTTCATTTATATTTCGTTTTTTTTTTCTTCGTTATAGTAAAGACTTGGAAGGTTTTATTTTTTACCAAATAGTTCATTTAATTACCAACATTTTAGCGAAATTTGAAAAAAAAAACGGATGAAAAATAAAGCTTTTATTGAGGATTTTGTGGAACGACAATATTTTCATTTTTATTGCTCAAACACGTAATACGTGTCTCAGGAGCACAATATCCCCACTGTTGCAATCGTG
Organism: Linnaemya vulpina; assembly: GCA_963675445.1. Taxonomy (NCBI): domain Eukaryota; kingdom Metazoa; phylum Arthropoda; class Insecta; order Diptera; family Tachinidae; genus Linnaemya; species Linnaemya vulpina. The sequence goes on along the minus strand of OY776278.1, from coordinate 65,186,445 downwards.
ATACAAGTAATTCAGATCTCGGCACAAATCTTTAAGCTCGGCCTGAGTAAGTAAAAGGGGATTCTAATTTGATTGCATTTCTGATTTACTGCGCTCATGTGATGAATCATTTTTTATTGTTCTTTCTCGTATATCTGTGGCCCCCGGTACAATCAGCTGCGGTTTGGGGCACTATACTGAGTGTGGTACTGGCAGCATCATCGAGCTAACAACTGGATAAACTGGTTCAATTCTACGTCCGATAGCCTTCTCCATTAAACAGAAACAACAATATCTTGTATGTTGTAATTATATATTGAAATTGAAATCCCCTCATTGTGCATGATATTTCATGGCTCACTTTTCGGCCATACCGTCAAATAATAATTCAATTGTTTGATAATTTTGAACATATTGAATTTTCCTTGCAAGCCAGCCCCGAATTAATCATTCATCAGTCTTTCGTCACACATCTACGCAGCAAATTAAACCGCCATTTACTAATGCAATTCTTATTTTAATTAATTAAGTAGTCAAATTAAATCAACTTATCGATAACTATATTTACAGTAAAAAAATCGTATTTATCTAAGACTTATATAATGCATTTGGAAGTTGTTGCATTTGAAAATCTGGCTCTTACGTTATTCTACTTGGCTGACTTTAAATGCTTGCGTTTGGGCGTTAAGACGCCCATATAAAAGAAACGTAAAAAAGTTTATACTTTTCAATTCAAATTGACTTCTAAATTTATATTTATCTTGAAGTTGATGGATTTTAAGTGGAAATAAAATGCGTGAAGACTTAAATATTCATATTAATATTTTGCAGCTTTTTTATACGTTTAAATCAAATAATAAGTAAGACTGAAAAGAAAAATGTTGTAACAGCAGCAAGTGGGTTTATTTGGTATGAAGAAAAGCCAAGCAAGCGTCGTTACATTTGCCAAGCGTTAGATATTGAAGTCGCTAGTACACACAAATCCCTCCAAATTAAATAAATAGTTTTTAAAACGGAAGTGTGCTGTGATTTCATTTTTTGAATGGTTTATGTGATTTACTTAACACTTTTAATAGTTTTTCATTTTTGTCTGTCATGAACACCTATCGACGACCTGCCTCAATATCACAGAAGTTTTATTGTTGCTTCTATTTAACACATTGTAGATTTGCTGATACGAACATATTGACAGTTTCCGGTGTGTATTATTTTTATCTTATGAGCGTGTTTGCTTTTGTTTTCATAACTGTTTCATTGGCATCATTATTGGTTGAGGAGCTCACGTAACGTGATAAGTGCTCTCTTCTCAAAATTCGGAACCACATTTCGCAATAAAACTATCGCACTTCCCGATAGCCTAGCGGTTGAAATTAACAAAAAGTTTCAGATATGGCTTCTAGGGTTAAAAGTTTTCCACACTTTTGTTTTCATATGAACATCCATACAATCAGCGTCCAAGGCACGTTTAGATTGTAAACTTGCTTTATAAAAATGGTGGAGTTATATATATATATATATATATATATATATATATATATATAACGCCATTTAAAAGTATTTAATTGTTTTTCCCAATATCGATCTTTGGCTGAAAGTTATTATAGGTATTTTTCAATAAACTCTGTTCGTTTGCCTTCTGTATTTTCAAATCTTTCTTTCCAATTGTTGCACAATTTTTGGTAGTATGTTTTCTAACTGAAATGAACGTCGCGACAAAAGTGGTTTTTCTGTGTTCACATGATTTCACCTCTATTTAACTAGATGTTGTGTTACAATTGCCTTATTACTGCAGCTATAATTTAAAAAAAATAGAATCTTCTATACAAACACGGCAAGACTAAAGATCGATGAGATTGATGTGCGCAAAGATTTTCTTCTATGCATATTTGGGAACAACGATGACAACTTGTTGCAGCATCATTAAGTTTTTAAAGAAGTTGATTTTGCTGAATATATGGAAAAGTGGGCCAATTTGAAAATATATTTTTAAACACACATAAATTTATTTCTACATAATAATATGACGTTGACAGGGAACAACTGTCTAGGAAATTAAATAATATTTTGGTCACTTTAAAGTTACGTTTCTCTTATTTGGTTCACTCGTTTCATAGTTTGAATAGTTATTCTTTTTAATAGCTGGGGATATATTCGATTAATATATCCACTGGATATATCGATGATTTTCAATACAATTCAAAAGGAATTTTTCTATTGATATTGAAATTTCCTTCCTGATCTATTTTGAAGTTTCTTAAATGTTGTACTAAAACATGGTGTAAGTCATTTGAGCTTAACTCATAATATATTGTTGCTTCTTAGCGCTCTAGTGTTAACAATTGACTACTGTTAACCATCAGCCGTATTCCGCAAGACGTATCTGTATGTTTTCTCATTTTGAATTAAGAAAAATGTGGTATATAATACAGAAAATTATTGTATAAAATAATTTTGCCTATAATTTTATAAACAACTTTCTGAATTAATACCTGTAAAACTATTCATTGTAAAATATTGAAATAATGTCAGACAAATGTCATGATAAATAAGTCTGTTGTGAGTGATTTGTATACATTAAAGCTAATGGAAATGAACTTGCGAACTACTTTTGAACTCGAGTTTAGTTCATTTTCAAATATAAAAATTAACAACTCCTCGAATTTCTACCCACTTCACTTGGTAAATCCACCTTCAATAAAAATTGTTTTCATTTGAACTCTTAGATTAGAAAACCTAAAAGTTATAGGATTAGTTACATAAGTAAACGAAATTTATTTACTTTGTAAATATTTATATTAATTGAAATTAAATCGTACAATACATTCAAACCCCTTTTAATAGAGGTTGATCTTTTAAGATCTTCCGGAGTTGATTTACAAATTAACATTATAATAAGTTAATAATGAAATTTCATCAAATCCGATTAATAGATTAGTTGCCTCAAGTACGTCTGGTATTACTCAAAGTAATGAAATGTTCCCTATATTCCAACCTCTATAAACAGCCAAGTAGTACAGAATTCGTTAAGAGCCATTCCACCTAAAAAGTCTGTCTTTGTATCACGTTTAGATGTTGAAACGGCTGTTGCTCATGTTGAGTTTTTCATAAAATCTAAAATAGGATCAACTGCAACAGTATCAGCGTTTAAATTCAACTACTCTCAACCACGCTATTGATTACCGTTCCGGATCAATATTTTAATTTAACTCATGATGCTGATTTCTGGCCTATAAATACTTTGGTGCGGGAGTTTACGTATAGAGAAAATCTTAGCACTGCTGCTAGACTTCCATTGCACAACACGAACATCTCAAAAAACTAAATCCTGCCACTGTGAATACAATTTCTTTGGTTTATCAAAATGTTCGTGGCTTAAATACAAAACTATCCTCTCTTTTTGTTAACAGTTTCAGTTTTAATCATCATATCATAATTTTTACCGAAACTTGGCTTACTGCAAGTGTATTAAACTATGAGATAATGTGTGATCACATCCAATTATTCAGGCGTGATCGTGAAAATAATAGATGATCTGAAGAAGTCCTGATTGCTGTTTCGAACATTTTTCTCTCCGAAGCTTTAATATATGATTCATCCTCTAATATTGAATTTATTGCTGCATTAATAAAGCTGAAACATAAAAACTTATACATTACTTGCTCTTACATTCCTCCATCATCAGCTCAACCAGTATACATCGCTAATGCGATTAAATCTGCTTATCGTAATGCTAAACTAAATGATTTGGTTGTATCAGTTGGGGACTTTAATATGCCTTCAATTTCAATCCATCTTCCGATGATGGTTTCTTTACACCAATTACGTCAACAAATAATACAGGATGTGTTGAATTTCTCAACTATATTATGGATATGTCTCTTCATCAGTTGAATGGTATATATAACATGAAATTCACAGATGTAAATGCTAAGGTACTGTGTTTTAAAAATACAAACTTCCAATTGTTAAATAACCTGTTGTATAATACAAACTGGGATGAATTATTTTTAAACTCAAGTATTAGTTTAGACGAAACTATACGTTTTTATACCAAGATTTATTCTGCTATGGATTTGTGTATTCCTAAGCAATCTCGATGGATACCTATTGGTTCTCCCTGGAATACAAAACATCTGTCCACTGTTAAAAATAAGAAACACAAGCTTTATAAAATTTACAAAAAAAAAAATGGCCGACTAATAGATTATTCTAAATATGTAACTGCTCGAGCAGAATGTTATTCATTGAATAAGTCTTATTATGCTAATTAATTAAATAAGATGAGGTATGATTTTAAACATAATCCCAAAGCGTTCTATAAGTTTGTAAACTCGAAAATAAGATCTGCGGTATTTCCAACAGTTATGAAGTTTCGTGACAGTGAATCCAGTGATGTCATTAAAATAAGTTACATGTTTGCCAATTTTTTTTCTACGACCTATTCCAATGCTAATTATAATAGTTCGTGTGCTACATCATACCTTCAATCTAATAATCAAATTATATCAATTCCCTTCTTTGAAGTATCAGCAATTCCTTTTATACAACTTAAAATAACTAAAATTTTCATATAAAAGTGGTCCTGACAATATTCCCAGCTGTATATTAATAAGATGTGCTGAATTTCTTACCGTACCACTAACATGCATATTTAATAAGTAAATAAAACATGGATATTTCCCTGAGGTATTTTATTGTCCCGTTTTATAAATCTGGTACTAAGTCCGATATCGTCAATTATCGACGAATTGCTAAACTAAGTATTATTCCTAAACTTTTTGAAATGATGGTAACAGAATGCATTTCTCATTATGTGTTGTCACTATTGTCTCCTGCTCAACATGGCTTTCGAAAAGGCTGCTCTACTACAACAAATTTGTTACAACTAACCACCATTATATATGGAGGTTTTGTACAAAGAAAGCAAATTGATATTGTATACACTGATTTTAGCAAGGCGTTTGACAAAGTAAACCATAAGCTGCTCTTGAAGAAACTCAACAAACTGGGGTTTTCATATATTTCTCTCAAATAGATTGAATCGTATTTATTAAATCGAAAACAATGCGTTCTTTTCAAAAACGTTAAATCTAAATCGATAGATGTTTTATCCGGAGTGCCACAAGGTAGCCATCTTGGACCATTGCTATTTACCCTTTTTATCAATGATCTTCCTAACGTGATTAACTTTTCCAATGTTTTAATCAATATACTGATCACAGTCTACTTCAACAAGACTTGAACTCATTTCAGTCATAGTGTAATTAAAATTTGATGGAACTTAACTTAAAAAATGTAAACACATGTCTTTCTACAGAAGAAATCATATAAGTGTGAATTATTATCTGGGGAATTACCAGCTAGAAAATAGACGCTAAATTGAACTTTATAAAGCATATATCCGTAACTGTAAATAAAGCACGGCGTATACTTGGTTTTATCAAACGATGGACAAAGAAATTTAAGCACCCATATGTAACAAAACAACTTTATGTTTCCCTTGTGAGACCTGTCCTAGAATATGCATCTGTAGTTTGGGATCCTATATATATGACTCACAACAATTATTTGAGTCTGTACAAAAGCAATTTTTGTTATTTTGCCTTCGTGGTCTACAATGGAATCCATTAGATCTGCCGTTGTACAATAGCCGTCTTGCTCTTATTAAACTTCCAACTGTTAAAAGCCGAAGGACTATGTTGAATGTGTCGTTTATATTAAATTTAATTAAATGTGATATTTGTTCTGTTTTCCTGCTCGACAACATCTCTTTTGATGTTCCTCATCGTCCATCTCGACACTTTGAATTGCTGTCAATTAAGTACTTCAGATCAAATTATGGAAATGCCGACCGATTTAGAAGGCTGTGTTGTCAATTTAATAAATGTTATAATATTATAGATTTTTCTCTAAATTCTCATGTTATTAAACGTAAAATTATTATCTTGTTAAACAATCAATAAGTTTGGATGCTATGGTATTTACTATATGTTATTTTATTTGTTTAACTGTCTGTAAGGATATGACATCCATAGACAAAAGTTGTAAATAAATAAAAGTTATGACGGGTTGTTCACACTCGTTTTTTTATTTTGTAAAGCTACGTCAAAGATGATGTCTATGCGGATAATCTCTTACCGTTGAAGCATTTATAAGTTAAACTATCAAAACCTATCAGGCACCTGAATATAACTTAAAGGATCCACTTCTGCATCCAATCTATAAGCGTTTATCTAAATTGAAAGCGCATCGTAAATAGATTATTCTAAATATGTAACTGCTCGAGCAGAATGTTATTCATTGAATAAGTCTTATTATGCTAATTAATTAAATAAGATGAGGTATGATTTTAAACATAATCCCAAAGCGTTCTATAAGTTTGTAAACTCGAAAATAAGATCTGCGGTATTTCCAACAGTTATGAAGTTTCGTGACAGTGAATCCAGTGATGTCATTAAAATAAGTTACATGTTTGCCAATTTTTTTTCTACGACCTATTCCAATGCTAATTATAATAGTTCGTGTGCTACATCATACCTTCAATCTAATAATCAAATTATATCAATTCCCTTCTTTGAAGTATCAGCAATTCCTTTTATACAACTTAAAATAACTAAAATTTTCATATAAAAGTGGTCCTGACAATATTCCCAGCTGTATATTAATAAGATGTGCTGAATTTCTTACCGTACCACTAACATGCATATTTAATAAGTAAATAAAACATGGATATTTCCCTGAGGTATTTTATTGTCCCGTTTTATAAATCTGGTACTAAGTCCGATATCGTCAATTATCGACGAATTGCTAAACTAAGTATTATTCCTAAACTTTTTGAAATGATGGTAACAGAATGCATTTCTCATTATGTGTTGTCACTATTGTCTCCTGCTCAACATGGCTTTCGAAAAGGCTGCTCTACTACAACAAATTTGTTACAACTAACCACCATTATATATGGAGGTTTTGTACAAAGAAAGCAAATTGATATTGTATACACTGATTTTAGCAAGGCGTTTGACAAAGTAAACCATAAGCTGCTCTTGAAGAAACTCAACAAACTGGGGTTTTCATATATTTCTCTCAAATAGATTGAATCGTATTTATTAAATCGAAAACAATGCGTTCTTTTCAAAAACGTTAAATCTAAATCGATAGATGTTTTATCCGGAGTGCCACAAGGTAGCCATCTTGGACCATTGCTATTTACCCTTTTTATCAATGATCTTCCTAACGTGATTAACTTTTCCAATGTTTTAATCAATATACTGATCACAGTCTACTTCAACAAGACTTGAACTCATTTCAGTCATAGTGTAATTAAAATTTGATGGAACTTAACTTAAAAAATGTAAACACATGTCTTTCTACAGAAGAAATCATATAAGTGTGAATTATTATCTGGGGAATTACCAGCTAGAAAATAGACGCTAAATTGAACTTTATAAAGCATATATCCGTAACTGTAAATAAAGCACGGCGTATACTTGGTTTTATCAAACGATGGACAAAGAAATTTAAGCACCCATATGTAACAAAACAACTTTATGTTTCCCTTGTGAGACCTGTCCTAGAATATGCATCTGTAGTTTGGGATCCTATATATATGACTCACAACAATTATTTGAGTCTGTACAAAAGCAATTTTTGTTATTTTGCCTTCGTGGTCTACAATGGAATCCATTAGATCTGCCGTTGTACAATAGCCGTCTTGCTCTTATTAAACTTCCAACTGTTAAAAGCCGAAGGACTATGTTGAATGTGTCGTTTATATTAAATTTAATTAAATGTGATATTTGTTCTGTTTTCCTGCTCGACAACATCTCTTTTGATGTTCCTCATCGTCCATCTCGACACTTTGAATTGCTGTCAATTAAGTACTTCAGATCAAATTATGGAAATGCCGACCGATTTAGAAGGCTGTGTTGTCAATTTAATAAATGTTATAATATTATAGATTTTTCTCTAAATTCTCATGTTATTAAACGTAAAATTATTATCTTGTTAAACAATCAATAAGTTTGGATGCTATGGTATTTACTATATGTTATTTTATTTGTTTAACTGTCTGTAAGGATATGACATCCATAGACAAAAGTTGTAAATAAATAAAAGTTATGACGGGTTGTTCACACTCGTTTTTTTATTTTGTAAAGCTACGTCAAAGATGATGTCTATGCGGATAATCTCTTACCGTTGAAGCATTTATAAGTTAAACTATCAAAACCTATCAGGCACCTGAATATAACTTAAAGGATCCACTTCTGCATCCAATCTATAAGCGTTTATCTAAATTGAAAGCGCATCGTAAATAGTATTGCCTAAGCATAACAATAAAACAAAAACGTTTAAGTCTTTGAGTATATTATTTTGATTTACCTTTGAAACCAAAAAATTGATAAGCCGTTACGAACTTTTGTCGCATTCCTCCAGTCGATATCCGCCGCAAACCCTGCATTGTAAAGGTTATGACTTTGATTTACACCTTGATATTTGAAAATCTTTAATACTCTTCTCATTTCAATTAAGTGCTAAAATGTAACATATAAAAAAAATTTCTTTAAAAATATTAAATATTTATTTCCAATAACAAAAAATTCATAAAACACCTTCCCAAAATTTAATGGATTTATTTATTTCTTGCAAAAATTAATTATTTCATGGTTCAACTTAATTATGTCCAACAGTACGGAAGAATGTTTAACAACCTAAAATAGTGGTGTGGGAAGTTAAGACGGCAAAAGTTTATATGGCCCAGCATGAAATTTATTTATCAAAAATTCATGATCTCACGAATATTTTCATAATCATGTTGAGCGCTGAAATAACAAATACAACCTGCGACATTTTTCCATGAACGCCAAGTACTATTTTGCTTGTGCCAAATATATTTCCAAAAAAAAACACTTGAATACACCAACAATTTCTTGAGAAAAATATTAATTTACATGCTCGTTAAGAAAAATGTCAGTTTTGAAGAATTTCTCCTTAAAACGATTTATTAACGTACTCTTTTCACAAGCAAATTTCCATGATATACTTCTTGGCTTGAACTCACCGCGATGGTAACAACATAAATTATGAAAAATACTTTTTATATGAACTTGTTGACATATTTTTTACATGAAGTTTTCTGCCGTCTCTATTTCTTTATAACGAGACACAATGGGATCGATTGTTATCACTGAAAACATTTTAGCTGCTGCTTGGACTTCGACTTCCAACGTGTAAAATCTATATAAAGCAAAAGGCCGGCATCTCGAATCATGGCTGACTTGGTTTTAGAAAATATACGAGATACAGAAATTTTATTATAAAGCGTTTGAGAATTCATATGCTGCATGAGAAATTAGAATTGTAGTGCGAGACAGAATTAGTAATGAAATTTTATTCGGATGATTACAACAACGTACATAATTTCATAGAGTCAATTTTCTGTCAGGCATATGTCTCCTTCGGCTCCATTCGATGCGTCAAAATTTTACTACTTTTCCCAACAAATTGGATCGTTCAGCGTCAATGGCTTCCAATGCTGGCTTATCGGCAAGATAAACCACCATGAACATACTATTTGGAATACATCTCTTGAAGACAAATGGAGTTTTTTTTCGAAATTCAGTGGTCACTTGAAAGAACAGTTTGCTACAGCTCCAGCCAAAGCCAACTACGTAGCAGATCCCTATTTTCTTTTGATATTTTCCTTTGAGCGGTTTCGAATATGAGAAAAAGATCGTTAACTGCATGGACCGCTTGATTAAGAGACCGATTATTTATGTTGGCGGCGAAGTGCAGGGAAGGCTCCAAAAGCTTCGCCAAGAGACTTGTGTATTTCTTTGGGCGATTTTCCAGAGTTTGTAAACTTTGTTATGGTGCTAAGCAGTTCACAACAAATATGTTAATACCATTTGATATGTTCAGCTATCAAACAAAAGTGATCGATATCGTTAGTTCACAAGAAGCACCCATTATTTCCGCTGCTACTTGCAAAATCAATCCTGTTTTATTATTATTAATGTCATGCTAGAATGTTATATGGTTTATATATATTTCGGTCAGTTTTATAATGGGGTCCCATTTTGCAATTTCATATGTTTTACTTGGAAATTTTTGTGGTTAATCAAAAATTATTTATTTTCTGCAAAATTTGATTTTTCATGTAGTTTTCAGTTTTGTCGCACAAAACAAATACAATATTCCAAAACAGCTCTGGTACACAAATATTACAATTAATATACAGCATTTTTGTTTAGAGTGTCATAACTTAGAGTTGGCATCACTGTTTTATATAAGCACCCATTAGAAGTTGCCTTTTGAAGTTGTATTATGAATCGAGTTACATAAGAGCAACGTATGCGAGTTGTTGAAACTTTTAATCAAAATAACTTTTCTATTTGTCAAACTCATCCATTCAAAATTTCATATTCCGATGAAGCCCATTTCTGCTTGAATGGGTACGTCAATAAGCAGAATTATCGCCTTTGTGGGGAGAAGAGTCCACAAAATTTTATCGAAACACCATTACATCGACATAAAGTTCCTGTTTGGTGTGCTTTTTTAAGCTGGCGGATTCATTGGCCCACATGTATTCATAAATGATGATGGCCAGAATGTTACTGCCAATGGTGGACGGTATCTCGCTTATATGTGATTCCAAAGAGAATGGAGCCACACAGCTGGAGCTGAAGTTGATTTACTCAAAGAAACTTTCACATTATGGCCCAATTAATTGGTTAGGTTAAGTCAATTTGATTAACGAACAAAGTTTGCCGAAAAATAGTTAATATAATTTCTTCTTTACAAATAATTACGGTCACGATTTCCCAACCACTTCCCTTGACTCAATCAGTTAAATTTCATTAAACACACAATCGTAAATATTTTATAAAATTAATTTACACATTTACGGATAATTAAAAGTTTTTGTCTTTTTAATGTAATAAACAGCTCAAAGTAAAATCTTTTATACGTGAGAAGGTAAACAAGTTAATAAATTAAAAAGCCAATTTCTGAAAGAAACAAAAGCTATTATGTAAATAAAATCAGCCAGAAGTAGGTGCTGATGCATGAAACTACATAGAGGACCACTTTCAGGTGAAACACTTGCAAGAATTCACTATTTATGGATGGTAGTGATGAAAAAGAAAATATCAATCAATTTTGTGACCTGCGTGACAGTGAACCGTTGAGTATCAACACTTACAATTTATATACAAAAAAATGCAGAAGAAAAGTATTGCACTGAAACTACTAAATAGGTCTTGGAGAGGAGAGTGGTATATTTGTGAACTTTGATTTGAGCTTTTCAACATTAAAATTGACTGGATATAAATCTGTGGGCTGTTTATTCCACAGAAAAACCATAAGACTGAACAAAAAATTTCGGGTTTCGAGAATGACATTCCAGATTTCGGTAAAACGTAAACCGTTATATTAACAGGCTCTTAAATTCAAATCTGCTCTCGGAAAATAGTTTTAAATGTGTTCAAATTCAAATTTTATTACGAATGGAATATTTTAATTAACTCTTATAATCATTAAACTCATCACCATTCCTTGTTAAATTTTTCCAAATTTCAAAGTGAAACTAGTCATTAGAAATATCAACTATTTAATGAAAATCGAACGTGAGATATTAATTTTTAAGTTAAATTACATTGGGTTAGGACGCGATTCCTTAACTCTGATGATTAATAAACCAAGTATTTTCTCTTTACTTTTTCCAGAGCCACCGGCTGCTGATATCACAAGATTTCCACGTTTTGAGTTCTAAACTGGTTCTTGGAGCCCATCACCATGTCCGGACAAACCCAAACAGAGAGGGCTCATTAATTTAGATCTCCTGTGAACAGTTAGAGATCGCGATTATTTTATGGTAACCGAAACCTGCACCAATTCTTGCTTATCACATGGAAATCAGGTAAATTGGATATAAATATATTAGAGTTTTAGCTTCAAAGGTATATAATAGCACAAAAATCGCGATCGCTTTGAGCTTGAAATTAGCGAGAAGTTATAGAGATGGTGTTAAGGGAAATTATTAACAGGGCCTTTAGTTCAAATATTTTATCATAGAATTCAGAATTGATCCCTTCCATTCAAAAGCATAGGCTTTGAAGTTGTTAGAAAATAATTAAACTTTATTTTATTGAAAAAAATTATTTTCCAGCTCTGCATCTACCTTTTTAACTTTTCAGATGGCTACCCCCTATGGCTTTCCATCAAAAATTTCAAATATGTTGAATTTGTATTTAAGGAGAAAAAAATTGTTATACTTGATTACATTTATAAAAAGTCCCAATTGTCCAATCCTGGAATTGTCAATTTGATCTTGTTTGGTTCTTAGTGCCCGTTTAGGTTTTTAATTAAAAATAGATTTGAGGAACTTTAGCATTAGCCATTTGGTTTTATATGCCAAAAATTAGTTTATATTTTCCAGTTCTACTGGAAATAATAACTCAATATAGGATCATTTCCAATATCAGTCCAATACTGAAGTCTCAAGCTCGCCTGGGAGCTTCGGAAACCTCATTGTACATACAGACATCACTTATACCCTATTCATAAGGACCCAGAATATGTATAATTTATTATGGCTGTGTAAATTATAACCGAAAAGGCGCCTTTGCCGAGCAGTGTAGCAATAAAACAGTCATGCCCCATTGCGTCATTATATTTGGATATCCTACAGATTAGCTTCCTTGCTCTCTCCGGCACACGGTATAACAACCCCAAAAAGTGAGAGTAGCGATAAATTTTTGGTGGAATGTAAATATTACTAATATTTTCGTCATTCGAGTTTTTTTATTCTGGAAACCTTAAGTGCTTCCGATCTGATGATAACTGACACTCATGAATACACTTCTATTATTCCTAATTTTGCTAAATAATTTCTTAATCCAAGTCAAGAGCGCCGGACTTTTTCAGAGAACACCAGCGGCGGTGCGACGGGCTAACATTCAATCCTATTAGCCAGGGCAGTGTGACTTTGGCGGTGGTGCACCCCGTCGTACTCAACAGGAGTATGGTCAGATTCCCCACAGAACCAAAGCCTATGGTTAGTTTACCTCCAGGTGTTATCTGTCGAATGAATTAAGAATAAGTAATTTTATTCTAATTACTTCGAAAAATCCAGTAAGAAATGACAGGCATATATTTTATGATATATGAAATATAATATAATAGACAAATTGTTCGGAAAGTATTTTTTTAATTCAGAAAAACATGATAAGTATTCCAAATCACAGGGGAAAGTAAACTTAAATTTTATGTATGTAAATTCCACAGTAGAACAAATCCACTGTTATCGAAAGCCACTACACTTTCAGTATCAGTAACCATATGTATTTTATTAAGGAATTGGTGCAAACAAAAACTAATAAATTATATTACACATGCTGATGAAAGCGTAGCGGGATATGAAAACAGCTGATTTGCTCTGATTTTTAATATTGGGTAAAGGTTCCCTGAAAATCTGAATTAGCTCCAGTAAAATGCGATAAGAACTATCATAAACCTTTCAATTGATCAATTTGAATTTTTTTAGTATAACTTTAGGAAAAACGAATAAGCATGGAACTAAAATTAACGAGTTTCAAGCAATTCTTAAAAAATTATTGAATTGAAAAAATCATAAAATGTGCCGATAAAAAATCCTTTGTACTGCATGATTGAAACCCTTTGTATGCTTAACAAGTACTACAAATGGATCTAAGGAATACCGGACTTCACTAGCAAAATTGGGACTATTAAATACTAACGTTTTCAATAAGAAACAGAACAGTTTTTATGTACTGAATTTGCCATCCCTATCAAACGCTTAAGAGCCCACCTACGCAAAATTAAAATTATTGGGTGTGGGTTTTAATTTACTATTAGTTCAACAACAACAACAATTTTAAAAAGTATTGCTGATGCACCACATTCTCCTAACTGCTACGGAAATCTTAATAGTCTCAAAAAAGTGTGGAATGTATTTTATGTAATAAAAATTAACGTAATGCAGTTTTTGTTCAGTGTGATATAATAATCTTTTCTCGCCATCTGGCTGGCTATTAAAGCTGTGAAATATTCTGCTGCTATTAAATACTTAGATAGTTTTCCTTATTTTCATCTTCTAACAGCCTGAGTGAATTGAATTTAAGAATCTCTTCTATTGCCTATAATTTTTTTTGCTTTCGCAAAGCGACTATTAAATTTTATATTACAGCCATGTGGAAGTCTTGAGAACATTCAATTGCAGCTCAAGCCGTAGGAAATTGTAGTCGTTTTGAATTTGTATGTTTTTCTTTTAAAAAATCAAATTTCAATTTGCTTTTAGTTGGGGTTAGAGTTTAGCACAAAATTTAAGCACTTGAATTGATTTGACCGTAAACATGCCGACGTCTGGCTCAATTCTTGTTTTTCAGTTCAATTCGCTAAAAACCACATGCAAAAAAATTAAGTAATAATTTTTTATTTTTGGAGAAAATTAAATTAATAATCATAATAATCATCAGAAATTATTGCAAAAGCAAATGAAAGTGAAATGTCAGGGAAGTGACAATATTCTTCTTGTAGATGCTATCGAGTACAACTCGATACCGAAATTTCACTACGTTATCTATTTATTTATTTCTCAACAGCGGCGGTAAATATCCCCCGGTTTTCAGTTCCTCAACAATTTTGGAAAGACCAGGCTAAGATCTCTGCAATGGCATAAGATTATTTAAGAAGGTAATGTAATTCTCGAGCAAATAGGATTTAATTCAACGTTGTCGTATGTTTTACAACTCTGAGATAAACTTAAACAATTTTTATATGAGAACCGTATGTATATCGAAAGCCCGTCTCTTTTTTCTCACGACATCACTCTATTTTGGTTCATTATTGTTTAAAACTTATTTTGGAACTTATTTTAACCTTTTACTTTGATTTTTTACAAATCGTTATGTTTTTCAAACTATATTCTTATATAAACATACAGAGGTATGGGCATGCGCCACTGTTGCCACTCCCATATATTTTGGTTTTAAAAATTGCAACACCAGATCTAAATGTACTTAAATCACGCAAAGCTTAAAATCGAATTTTATTTGCTTAAATATAGTTCAATATTATTTTTATTAACTAAAATAATATAAAATGTTTTTAACCTGCAGTTGTTGTCGTTAAAATAATCATGCTCATAAAGCTTCATCTTTTCCATTTTCGTCAGTCTGCAGTCTGTAGTTTCTAACTGTTGCTTGGGAAATTCGTAGTAGTTTACCCATCAGGAACTTGATTAACTTTTTGGTCACAACTTTTTTTTTAAATAAAACTTGGTGCCATTTTCATATATATGTTATGTTCAAGCAGCAGAAGAAATATTACAATTTATCTAATTATCCTGCCTACGCGGTATAACAGAACAACACCGTTTTCTGAATCACGTTCCGATTTTTAAATTCACGCAAGGATAATTGAAAGTTTCCAAGTTACTTATTTTACCGCGTTTTTGAAAAATCAAGTTCTCCTTATATCTCGAAGCTTACCTGACTAAGCCTGAAAGCAGGTCACTAACTTTTATGACCAACTTTTAACGGATTGCTTGAATCGAGTCAAATTGTTGAAGTTCTAAAGAACTCAGATTTCTTGTAAATTGGAACATTTTCAAACCAATAGAGCTCTAGAAATTTAAAAAACACCAGAATTATTATTTCTTAATAGTGCTTATTTCGTGAGATTTTGTAAACGAAAGAATTTCGAAACATGCGACTTTTTAATACAGTGCAAAATTACATATATGCTCATTTGGTGTTCTCGATTCTTTTTTATCGGTTAATTTATAAACAGTCTGCGAAGTGTGAATAGCTTTACGGTTAATTGTAGCGGAAAGTTGCGAGGATGACAATTAGGGTTGTTTCCCATTAATTTTATATTAAATGAAAATATATATTGCATGAGTATCTCAAGAGGGTTTCCTAAGAATAACCTAAGAGTAACTGAAGTTACTCTTTTGTTGCCAAGCAAAAAAAAGTCATTTCGCTTGATGTTATGGACCGTATATGCAGAACTTAAATGAAGAGTACAACTTTTTATGTTTTGATATGAAGCTTGCTTGATAACTCTTTTATATAATAAATTTCCTTCGCCGCAATTTTAAATACAATACTGCTGCCGCCAACCAGCATTTAATTAGTTGTTGAAAGCTGTTAAGAGTAGTCAAAATTGTGAATCAAGGCACAACAAGTCCACCTGTGTGAAGTCAGTATGAAAAAAATCTATTGATTATCGTACGAACTGTCACTGCAGCCAGCGTATTCTTCTTATTTAGCCCCCTACGACTGTTTCCTGTTTTCAATCCTAAAGAAATAAATGAGTTGAAGGAGATTTGTGTCGAATGAACTAAAACAAACAATCATGTTGTTAAAGCCGTCAAAGTTATTGTTTGTTGCAACTTACAAAAAATTGTTTTCAGGATACTGTCTGACGGATAAATCTTTTTTGATTATTGCAAGTTAATCTTAGCCTTAACAGTAAGATGAGGTTCCCCGTCATGGTAAGTTTGAAAGTTAACTTTAGCACTTGAAGCCGCCATCTTTTCTATTGAAAATATGGTAACTTCAATAAAAGTTTTATGTTAAATTAAATATTTTCAAATACTGAACTGAAAAACGGAAAGAATAATAACGTTTATTTTAAAGAGGTCTTAACACAATATTTCCAGATCATTTGGATCCTTTTTATGAAATTTTTGCTTTGATTTTTATTTTTGAATTTGAATTAAAGCCCAGCCTAAGAAAATAGTAAAAAAATTAATCAATCATTTTTTATGGAAAGTCCTCCCAACTGGATTGGTATTTTAATAATTTTTAAAAAGTACTTCATAATCGATTCTTGAGAATAAGTTACGTTGTTTATTGATTTATATATGACTTTTTTATGGCGGACGTACTTTTGTGGAGGGGAATAAAATAGTTTTATAACCACAAGAAAATATAAATCTGAATGTAAGAAATATTTGTGACAAAAATAAATAAACAAATCTGAAATAACAAATAAAATTGAATTATATATTAAAATTGCTACGGTCTGTGAAAATTAGTACTTAATTTACTGTATGATAATTTAGCTCAAGTGATTTTTAATTGCGTAAATTTCATAATATATTTTTATATTTTCCCGCTAAGAAAATGTCAAATATCGAAATGTTGCGATATTATTGGTTTTAACCCGTTTTAGAAAAATCAGGTTCTCATCGGGTCTCCACGTTTTGAGGTTCTAGTATAATTCTGAGAGCCCGTCACCATGTTTGTTTGTGGGTGTATAAGACCCGCTCATAACTTTTGAACGGCTGAAGTGGATCAAATCAATCTGATGGCATTATAAAAAGCGTTCCTGACCACGTGCGGCTTATCACGTTAAAAGAAAAAATTTTAGCTCGAATAGCTCAAAAACATAGAATATCATAGAAGCCAGGTTAGGAAGGCTTTGAGGTTAATATAAGAAAGAAGTTACAGGGATGGCCCTTAGGGCCAAACGGTTTCCAAATTTTTAAACTTGTACCAACACTCAAATTATAAGCCCTATTGAAGAAATGTATTTTGTCGAAACTAGGAAGAAGGAGAAAATTGTGAGAACACAGATCAATTAGTTAATAATTAAAGAACGATTTATTGGAATTATAATTATTTTAGATTTTCATATACTTAAAAAAGGACAACGATGTCCTTACACCTCTGGTTGTCAGTTTTACTGTATGAAAAAGATATAAAACTACTTTTCATGGCAGTTGTTATCAGGTTGTCAAGGGCAGAGAGAAGCAACAGGAATAGTTATTTGCAATTGCTGTATTTGAAAGGGTTGGATATTCCATTACAAAATGCAAACAACACAAACTTAAATGTCTATAACAGATGCCTTTTGTCAGCGCTCTTCTTTATTGCAGACTTTCAAGAATCATCTGCTAGATATTTAAGATGCACCCCTATTTTCATATTCATAACTACAGAATCATTAAGTCAAGCTCACGTTCAGTAAATGTTGCAAGAAATGTTTTTGACTTAAACATTAATTTCTTTTCTAGAAAATAATGCTACATTTTTTACAGTTTTTAATAAAAAATCGCAACAGTCTGTCATTTGAAATTAAGGAGTTTATTAGAAAATAATCCAACATCTCTTTTGAAAAATAATTTCCATTTTAATACATTTAAGAAAACACGTTAATACATTTTACATATTTTCCAGAAAACAAAACGCCATAAGTTTTAGATTAATTTAAAAGCTGTTTAATAAATTGAAAAATTATTCTTTAAGTTCTTTTCGCCAGTGCTTTTGCGCATTTCGCCGCTGCTAATGCCGATATTCAGGGAACCATTTTCCCGAATTCTCTTTGCAGAACTATATATACAATATATATAATAACTTGACCAGAAGTTTGAAATGATAACTTCTGGTCAAGTTATTAAGAAGCTTAAAAACTTGTCAGGAAAAGTTCAGTTCTAATCACTAATCTTTCTATGTTCAAGGTCTATCGTTTTAAAGGTTGTCTGAGTAAAACAAAAACGCAAACTTGTTAAGAAAGTTTTGGTTTTTTATCGGATTATAAAAAAGGTATGTTCCAATTAAGTGAGTTATAAATAAAGTTTCTCTCACGGCTCCATGCCTTTTTCGTGAACAGGGGTGTTGTTATGTAATTCGGTGCGAAAAAGGAACTTTATAATTCCGAGATGTCATAAAGCCCAAAAAAATCGCATTGTCTTGGTGATAAGTTGACAATAAGAATTTCTTTAGATAGTTTATTCTGGAAATCGTTGTTGCAACAAATCGATGTTTCAGCGAGAAGATCTATTCCATCCACTTCATGAACAATTTATCATGTTCTTGCAAAGAATTCTGTTCACCGTGACTGAAATTCTTCATACTATTAAGGCCCATTCGTGCCACCTGACGGAAACTCGCACCAGAAAGTTGCTCCTTGCAAAAAACCAAAAAATTTTTCGGCTTAAAAATTTGTGCCGTGTGTTCGAAGCCCATTACTTCATTACTAAATGAAGAACCTCCAGCATCTTCTCTGCCTTCTTCATCTCTAGAGATGGGATTCTACCCGGTATTTACCCCATGTGTAGGTAAATACCGGGTAAATACCTTTTTTGGGAATTCATATGGGTATTTATAAAATGAATTTCAAATGCAGCATATGTCATGACTGGTTGTCAACCAGCTAAAACGTCATTTCAAATAAGTAATTTGTTTTAATGTTTTCAACACTACGTGCTTTGTTAAAAATCAAAAAGCGGATTAATTTATTAAGTAAAACTTTAATAACCTGAATTAACATTGTGGAGAAGGTATGTCTTATTAGTGAAGCTAATATTGATGAAGTGCAACAAAAAACTTATATCGCGTTTAGGTACAGCCATGGGAAGACCTAAAAATGGAAAAGTATGGAAGCATTTTGCAACAAGTACAGGCAACACCAAATCAATTTTTTACAGATATTGTGACAAGGTTTATAAACTGGAAAATGTTAATAAAATGGTAAAACATTTATTTAATTGCGTCAAATGTCCAGTTATGGTGAAACGAGAAATCGATAAAACGAATCCAAGTGAACTGACAACAGCTTCATCGGAAAATTCGACTCAGTTCAGTGATGCTCTAAGCTCATCGAAAACTGTCTGATGAGTGTAAAGAGTACCTTCATGAGAAACTGACCAAGGCCATTATTGTATCTGGTGCTCCATTTGCAATGGTGGGACATCCGCTGTGGTTAGAGTTTTTTGAAGAATTGCAACCTGTATATAAGTTGCCAAATAGAAAGGCAATTTCCAGTAAGTATTTAAACAAACTATATAATGAAACGTCAAACGATATTACTACACAACTGAAGTCAGCAAGATATTTGCATCTGCAGTGTGACGGGTGGAGCAACATTCGTAGTGAAGGTGTAATAAATTTTCTAATTTCTAAGCCAGAGATTGTTTTTGTTCGCAGTTTGGCAACGGAAAGTAACAATCACACTTTTGCTTATCTCGCTGAAGAACTTATGAACGTTATGAAGGAATACGGCGAAGAAAAGTTCGTAGTTTTGATTGGTGATAATGCAAGAAATATGCAAGGTGTACTTAAGGAAGGTCAAAATGTATACCTCCATGTGGTTCCTCTAAATTGTGCAGCAAATTGCCTCAATTTAATAAGTGATGATTTCTTAAAATGCTCAACTTTAAAGAACTGTTTTTTATTAGTTATTAATATCTTTCGTCAGTATTTGCAAGACTCTGCAAAGAGAAAGGATCAGGAGAGCAATTAAAGCTTCCTGTTAAGACGAGATGGGGCAGCTACGTAACATCTTTAAATAGCTTGATAAACCGTAAAGTTCCACTTCAAGCTTTGGCTGTTCACGAAAAAGTGAACCTAAAAGCTAAAACAAAATCATCATTACTATGTGAAGACTTTTGGAATATGTTGAACTACAATTTAAAACTATTTCAACCGATGGCACAATGGATAACTACTTTAGAATCCAACCAATATTGTATTCATCGTGTATATTTTGGTTTTAAAGACATTCAAAATGAGCTACGAGTTGCAATAACTCTAGTTGATGATAATGACAAAAAATAATTATTGTCTTCCTTTCATAAAAGGATGAAAATGCCTGTTAAACCAATACATTTGGCAGCTAGTTTCCTATGCAGTTTATTTATGATATGGGTACCAATTTCAATGCAAATGTAATGGTGGACCTAGCAAACTATAAAGCTAGAGAGGATTTGTGGGCTAACAATTTTGTGTGGAGCTGCATACAAGAAATATCTCCTTGTACATGGTGGAAAAGTATATGCGTGACCACAGAATTGACCAGGATAGCGGTTCGTATATTGACTGCTCCATGTGCTTCAGCAGCCACTGAACGCTCATTCAGCACTCAAAGTTTTATCCGCTCAAAAAAACGAAACAAATTAACTGCAGATAATGCCGGAAAAGTATGTTTTATATCACATAATTGGAATCTCTGCAATAAAGATATACGGCAAAAAGGTACTTCCCAAAACGTTTTACCGGCTGAGGATGAAATCATGAATTCTTCAAATTCGTTTGAAGAAGCTCCTTCCACTTCCACTGGTATCACCCAGAGTGAAACTGATAATAACAGTGACAGTGATTTCAATTAATGTAAAGTAATATTGCAACAATAAATGTGTCTATATAATATAGTTATTATCTTAAGTTGTTACCTTTGTTCTGCTCAGTAAGTATTTTTATTACTATTCATAAAATTTATTATATAACACAATAAATTATGCACCGAAAGTGTTTGTTCACCAAATTTTCTACAACATGGTTTATACCCACCATTTAGGTAAATACCTGGGTATTTACCCATTTTTACCCAATTAACCTATTTTACCGGGTATTTACCAGTTGGGTATTTACCCTCTTTCCACCTCTTTTCATCTCTCGTCATAACTCTATCAAATCCTTTTCAGTTTTGGCACAACGCACTGCATATGTATTCCAAGACAAAAAATAGAAATAAATTGCGAAAATGTAAAAACAAACACTCTTTTAGCACTACTTGCATCCGTGAAACATGGTACTGAATCAACAGAAAAACGCTGCATATATTGTATTCTGTTGTGAAATCAATGTATTATTTGGTATCAGGGCGATTCCGCTGCAGGCGATTTCCGACTCGATTTTTTCAATCACGCTACTAGTTGTTTATTTTTTATTAGTGAAAAGAAAATAGTCTAAACATAATAAAATATTCATTTTTATTTGATTTTATCCCATATCTTCTTTTTTGGCTGCTACAAAAATATCACTATTCGAGAAATTTATAAAAACTGTAAAATCTTAACTAGCAACAGTGGCGCGAAACAGTTGTTGTTGACTGTTTGAAGCTATGTTTTAGCGGGTAAAAGTGAAGTGACAATATTCCTTTATCTTCGTGTTCCAAAATATGTAAGTATTTGTTGTTTATGAAGAATTATTGACTGCTAGAATACACAGCTAACTTGTTGCACCCGCGATGCAAAATATACAAAAAGTTTACTTTTTGTACAGAAATAAAGAGCTATCGTTCGGAAACTTTGCAAAAGTAACTAATGATGTAATATCAGTCTCTGTAAACATTATATATTTGTATATCTTCAGTGAGAATTGTGCCGCTAAATTTAAGAACCGGGAATATGGGTTCGATCTACTCGACTGAAATTTTTTCGCTTCCTCACACGGAAAAGGTCCGTTGATGGAATTGGTGGAAGTGTCAAAAGATCAGTGTGGATCGAGGTTCAGTCTCGGAAAGCCATAGTTAACAACTTAGTAGAATTCTATAATTTAACACGCAGCCTCTCTGAAAACATCATCAATGGAAAGGACTGAAATATATACCAATCCTAACAATTCAATATTCAACCCAAACATTTCCTCCCATCTGAAGAGGCTCATAGCATTTCTATGGCGCGCACCTCACTGTCTCACTCTAAATTCACATTGGTTTTGAAGTCGGCAAAACCCACCGCTAATAGTGAGATAGTGATTGGGCCGGTGACGACTGGGAACTTCTTAAAAATCTCAAATTTTAAAAAATAATTCCGGGCCCTGATATACCGTGAATCCGTTGCATAATGTGCTCTTAACTAAATAAAAATACCAAATATTTGTATTTTTATGCGTTTATGTATACACTACACTTTAATCTTACAAAATAATAAAAAAAACAAAATTTTTCTCAACAACGGTAAATATTCAAAGAAAAACAATTTACTTAACTTTTTGTGCTTAAAGCATAATCGGACATCACTGCAATAACAGTGCTTTAAATCTCGAAAAGAAACAATTAATATATGTATGTACATATACATATGGTTCGATATCTTATATTATTCCTATATAAGTAAAATTGATATTTATGTTCATTTAAGTTTAAAGCGGAATCGCATTTTGTTTAAAGTTTTTATTTGATGTCCTTTGTTACTGTGATACATTTCAGAATATTAAGCCATACCATATTAAATGCATTAGAATTAATCTTACAATTTTGTTTGTGATCTGGAGAAGTCGGGCCAAGTTTGTTGCAGCTGTCATGGCAATTTGAACCTTCCTCATGAAACTTTTTGTTGATTAATTTCAAGTATATATATTAAAATGTAGTCCTTTAAAGGCTAATTTGATATAAAATGTTTTTTATTTAATTAGGTTAAACTAAAACAGGTGCCTAAATGTTGCACCCGCGATAATGGAATAACTGATCAGTTATCTTTAGAACGCCCACCGTTAATTATATATTTTATTTATAGTTGAACAGAATTCAATTATTTTTAATTATTTCGTAAATTATGAGGATGGAATTTGGACTTGAAGTCTAGTGTTTATGGTCTTTCTGTATATTATTTTCCTTTAAGCTTCATTTGATTAACTTAAAATGCAGTATGACTGCAATTTATTTATTGCATTTTTATATCTAAAAGGAGTCAATTTGATTAATTATTGATTATGATTTTACATGAATTTTGCTTCCGCTAATAGGTAGAAGTTTCATTTGATGTGTGTAATTTTCATTATCGGAATATAGCGAAACGTGTTAGCTTTTTTTATATACCCTTCACAGAAAAGTGAGGGGGTATATTTAGGTTTGCCATTCCGTGTGTAATTTCTTCGATATTAATATGCGACCCCATATTCTGGATCCTTATGAATAGCGATGACTATTGAGCGATGACCATCTATCCATCTGTCTGTACGGGAGATCGGGTTTCCTAAGCCCCCAGAAGAGCTAGAGATTTCGTTCTTAGTCTGATCGATTAGAAATGAACTTAAAAAGAGTGGTATCAGCAAAATCGGATATACGGTTCCATAGCTGGGAAGCTTACATCTATTTCTCGACACAAAATTAACAACAAAATCCAATTATTTGTTTGTTTGTTTGTGAATTGAACCTATTTTATGCTTTGTGAAGCCTCAATTGTCTATTAAAAGCTAAAAAAATAAAAATAAATTCCAGAGCTGGGAAATTAAAAGTTGTTTTTTGGCACATTCGGTATTTTTTGGTACATGTAATAATTAAAATGTTTAAAAATTTTAGGTGTTTCTAAAACAAAACCTCTTTATAAAACAAATTATTTTTCCCCTCCACGGATGGAAAATTTAAGTTTTTTATGCATAAATGTAACCAAAAAGCTAACTAACGTCGTTTTTTACTAACTAAAATTTTTTTTAATTCAGGAAAAACAAAATTGGTATTACAAATAAAAATTTCGATTCCAGGGTTGGATAACTGCAATTTTTTATAGTACATTAAGTGACAAAAATAGTTACAAATTCTAAGTTTTTCTTAAATAAAACTATTTCCTACCTTTTTAGAGTTGCGTTGATAAAAAAGAAAACTGAAATAACTTTTCGCTTCCAGGGATGGGAAATTCAAATTTGCTCATATGTAAAAGTAACCAAAAAGGCAACTAATTTAAACTATTTTTAAATCAGGAAAAACAAAATTGGTATGAAATATTTAAAAAAAGTGTAAATTTCGTATAAAGGGTTAAATAAACCGCTTTACACGTCATGAAGATTTGCATTGGTAAAAAATAATTTAAAAATATTAAAAATTCGCTTCCAGGGATAGGAAATTGAAATTGTATATATATATATGTAAACAAAAAGCAACTAACACCGTGTTTTTTACTAATTAAAAGTATTTTTTAATTCAGAAAAAGACAAAATTAATATCAATTATTTTAAAAAAATCTAAACTTTGATTCCAGGGTTGGATAACTGCGATACATTGGCAAACATGACAATGACAAATTTGAAGTTTTTCTTAAATAAAACTATTTTATGCCTCATTAAGAGTTGCCTTGATAAAAAAACAAAAAAAATTAATTTTCGCTTAGGGGATCTGAAATTGAAATTTTTTTATTCATAAAAGTAACCAAAAAGGCAACTAACGTCGTTTATTTCCTAATAAAAACCATTTTCTTATTTAGAAAACACATATTTGGTTTGAAAATTTAAAAAACAAAAATTTCGTTTTCAGGGGTGGAAAATTATTTTTTTTTTCATTCAAAAGTGACGTTATTTTTTTATTAACTGAAACTATTTTTTAACTTAAGAAGAACAAAATTGGTACTTAAAAATATATGTTACTCCAGACGTACGTTGATGAACTGCATATAAGATTCGGCATAGCCGAATATAGCACTTTTACTTGTTTTCTTTTTACTTCAGTACTATTTTATCGCTATAATTTCTCTACGTGCGCTTAGCTGCTCTTTTATATAAGTGTTTTTGAAACTTTTATAAGTGAAACCCTTTAATTGTTTACGCAGTATTAACATCTTACAATATGTCATTTTATTTAACCAGGTTTTAGCTGCAGGTCTTATAAAGAACTACATTCTCCTGTTTGTAAAAGTCAGACACAAACATATGTTTAAGAAAAAATGAGGTGAATGAGTTTTGCAGTTGGCATTAAAATGTGAACACACTTGTCTTGCTATTTTGCGCCCTTTTCTGTTGACTTTATTCTTTTTGCTTTTATTTGGCATATGGCACTGTGAAATTGTTTTATGATTCTCATCAGATCATGCGCGCGGTTCCAGAATTCTATTGCGAGTTAACGAGTTTGCTCTTTTGCAAACGTGGGTAGGTGTTTGTCTGCAGTTGTAAGTTTAAGTGTTTCTTCGAAATATGCAGGCTTATATTGACATTGTAAAGTTCAGCTTAACATTTTACAATAAACACTAGTTTTAGATACTTCCACTTAAAAAAAGGAATAGGTGAGCATTTGTTGGAGTTGCACAATGATATGAAATTTTTTTTTTTTTTCATGGAAGCAGAGGGGAATAATCTGACTTTCCAAGTGGATAAAGTGTTAAATTGGTTATGGAAAGTTTTTTGTTCGACGTGGTTTCCATACGGCACTTACGATATGTGAGCTTCCATTAATATGAGAATTAAACGTTTTATGCACGATTATAAAGACTTTATTTATGGTTAACTTAGTGGCTTTGGCAATGTCTTCCTGTTTGGTATCAAGAAGATGATTCCTGGGTCGGACAATAGAATTTTGTTTTGTGGATCGATTTATTGGAAATAGTCATAAATAAAAAGGTTCTAAGCTGGAAAATTTAAGCTTACTATTGCTAAATAAAATTAACCACTTTAAACTATATATATATATATATATATATATATATATATATATATATATATATATATGACCACTTTTGGCCTCATCTGGCCAACAACTTTGTCCACAAGAATGCATAATTACTATTATTAGTAAACTGATGCAAAAGATTCGGAAACAGCCCTCACCTAAATCGAAATATTTTTCGTTTGTGGTTAGTAGTCACCCTTTTTAGGACAAAAGTTAGCGTGATCGTAACTCAACAAACTTAGATATCTGGTGTACCAATAATTTACTTTTCTCCACTTCCCATTTATCCTGACTTTATTTGACTGCACTTAATTCAAACTTCCATCCTATTTTATTCAGTGTAACGAAATAATTTGTGTATCAGGATATTATTATATACTTAAAAGCTAAAAACTAATTTTAAAGATATTGGTGGGAATCAGAACAATTTTCTATCTCTTTTCTACTTTAAATTTTGCACCACAATGATATATAACGTAAGATAATAATGAATAAACCGGCATTTAATATGAAAAATTAAATAAATTAACAACAAACAAATACAACTAAGAATATGTTCACTGCCAGACATTTTGTCGTGTTTTTGTGGCTTTTTAAGTTTTTGAATGAAAACTTCAATTCATGTAGAGAAAAAACGTGGTCTGCAACCCACGCAAAACAAGAGATGTGGAAAAACCAGCATTCAACTCACACTCAAAGATTGTCTTTAGTTGGGTTGGAAGCAACAGACATTCCCAATATTTGGAATATATTGTTTGGATGTACAAGTTGTTTTGTTTTAATGGAAAGTGCACAGGGAGTTGCATTAGTGTTTTTCGTGGAATCTCGGTAGAAATAGTAAATATTTTTTTTGTAAAAAGAACCCCTCTACTGCCTTCGGTTTTACTTGCATGCGTGTTCCAAACATGTTGTAAAATATGCCAACAGACACACGTATCGTCATAAAAATTAATAAAAGCCCTAAACAACTTCCTTCAGTAGATACGAAAAGTTTTTTAAAACAAATTATATTACCAAAAACTTTCAAGCTTAAGGTTTTAATTGCTGGATTGTAAAGTCCATGCCTGCAACATGTGTTTCGATACGCTGCATCACAACCAATTGAAAAGATCAAAAAAATGTTTCTACCCTCGGTCTTTTTTTGAAATCATATGGCGATATACACATATATGGGAGTATGCATATGTATGCATATTAATAAATTATTCAAATTGAATACTCGTAACGCAACTAATTAGTTGTTTGGCACAAATTTAAATTAATTAATAGCTTTTTAGATGCACAGATGAATTTAAAAATATATTAAGATCATCTTAAACTTTATTACCGATAATTAATTCGAATTGCCCTTAAAACATTTTACATTCACACACAAAAGAAATATCGAAAATAAAAACAAAAAAATTATACAATGACTGTATCATTCAACAACCCACAGATTCTAAAAACAAGTTCGTTAAACGGCAATCAAGTATTAACAACAGTGGTCGATAACAGTTTAACTTTTAATGATCATATGAGATGCAAGAAGTTTTGTTTTTATAAAAAATAAAAGGAAAAAACCAAAAAACTTCACTGAATCAACTTGTTAAATGAACAGGTTAAAATACTTCGAATGAGTACAAGTACAAATAGATTCTTGGTAATTTAATATCTACTGTAACTGCCCACACTGCAGAGATGCAAGAAACGATTCAATAATCGATTATTTGTATGAACAATCCAATCGAACAACATATTGAACGCAATCAATTTACTGCTGCCTTAAGTCAAGGTTTTTTTTATGAAAACTGATAAACGAAGACAGTCCCAGAATTATCGAAAGTAAAAATAAAACGCAATCCATTTGGAGAAAATATATTATTTTCTCAACATAATCTCCTTTTAGTTCGTCTGTTGGTCGTAGTGTTTGTTTAACAACTTAAAACAAACATCCACTGATTCCACTTCTTCACTATTGGCATTCTTTTTTTCAAAAAGTTAATAAAAGCTTCGCGATAATGTTGATATTTTTATATACCACAGACAGGAGTGCAAGTGAAACAAATCATGCCCTTAAGAAGCAAAAAAGTCGTGGAAATAAATACATAAACGCTTTAATAAATATTCGATATCAGGAAAAGTTAGGAGATAGGCTGTAAGGCTGTTTGGTAGTCATTCGATGTAGATTTCGATTCTTATAAAATAATCGAAAACACTAACTGAATAAATACATAAATTCGGTGCTTAAAATGATATAACTTGTTTTAATTTTTTTCGTTTACCTCACGAAGGGATTAACCGAATTTGAGCCGGTTTACGGTGCTCGCCATGATTTTTTAAATATTGGTAGCGGTTGACCCCAGGTACCATACCTGCAACTTCTTTATATTTTTCAATCTCAAAGATATTGTAACCTATTCTATGCTTTTTTACTAGTTAAAAAAAATCTATAACTCTAACTGATCAAACATAAAATTTTGACTCTTTAATTTTATTTATGTGCTAGTTCTTTTTTCCCAATATCTTATTAAAAATTCAAATTGATCAGTTGAGGGGTTTTAGCTACTTCCTATGCGCATTTCACTGGGTCTAATGCAGATCATCATTGAATTTTTTAATAAGATTTTGGGAAAAAAGAACTAGCACATAATTAAAATTAATGAGTTTAAAAAACCCCAAAATATGAACTAAAATAATATTTGGATTTTTTTTCTAAATAAATCACTTTTTCTCACGAACGGATTGACCGATTGGCCGACTTGGTTTTTTAAAGTTTGTGGAATTCAGCCGCTGAAATGCTATAAAAAAAACGCAATAAAGATTGCTTTTTTTCTTCTCTATTTTGAGATATCTTGAAATCTGATCGCTAGAATCGGTTCACAGCAGAGTAAAACTGCAATACTTTCGAAACTTACTATACCTTCTCATCAGCACTAATCCCTATATATATATATATATATATATATATATATATAAATATATATATATATATATATATATATATATATATATATAAATATATATATATATATATATATATATATATATATATTAGGTTCCGATTTATATGAGAGCTGCGCTTTCGTACTAAAGTTATTTAGGACCCAACATCAAATGCTTGTGCGTCGCGTGATTATATTGTGCAGCAAAACATAATACGGAAGCTCTATCATGTCGGGTCTGTCGTTTAACGTGCAGGGCTATTTGAATCACTTCCGTTTAATAAATATAATACATTTCAACTTCTTTTTGTATAGGGCTAGAAAACTGAAACAGTATTATTATTGATTCATACAACTTGAATTAGAAGTAATAATGTGCCGCCCGAAATTTTTATGTATCTACCATTTTTCTAACGAGTAATTGTGAGTCGTGCCATAAATTATAGAGATCATGTTCCTACTTTACCAACTTTCAATAAATAACCAACATTTCGCGTTTAATAAGCAGCTGATGTCCAGCAAATAATGCTTTGGACAAGAAATTTGAAGTCATATGTTTTCAGTTAAATAAAAATATATTTGTAATACAAAATTTACAACTGTTTTGTATAATTAGTTTCGAAAAAATTCATTTTTTCAGATAGCAATTGTCATCGGCTCTCTGAGTACCGGTCCAGGAAAATAAAATTTTTATTAATAAATACAGTTTATTTTACCTCGCCTGATTCCTTTGCCTTAACTGCACGTAGAGGCAGACTTTTAGAACAAATTTTAATAATCATGCAGTTTCTAAGTTGGAAATCTATTTGTAATAATATTACAACATATCCTCTTTTCGAATTGGGTAACAAATCAAGTCCTTTTCGCATGTTACAATGTATCGGCATAATACAATTGTTTTATCCTTATTAGTTTCAGGTAAAAAATTTATTGATCATTATTATTCTTCACAGTAATAGTTCCATCACTAGCAACTCTCGTATTGAACGTAAAATATAATGAAAACAGAACTTTATTTTCATAATAACGATGAATGGACATAAGAATTACGTTGAAAACCGTAAACGACATATATTTTAGAACACGAGTGTTGAATTGAGACTAAAACGAAATCTGAGAGTAAAAAACGGTCTATCATCAAATAACTGTTTAGAGCTTTTCAAAAATCAATCATCGGTAATATATTTTGAACTTTAAGTTATATATCTGTTAAAGTTCAAGAATAGTCCAGAGCTCGCATAAAATAACAATAGATTTAGACCAACTGCAAAATTTTTAGACTTGACCTTATTTCATTTTTAATCCTATCAAAAGAAAAATTGTTTTAATCATTGCACGAACGAAGCTTACAATAAATAATAACAACAACTTTTAATATAAATATATGTTTTACTTATTCTTATCTTCAGGGCTTGAAACAGTTGGTGCCTCTCCAGCGATTTGGAATAACTTCGGGAATCTTCCTTTTCGGAAGATTCATTCATCGCGATATATAATATCGTTTAAATCTAAGAAACTGTTCCTATTGAATACCAGAAAAACAAATGTTTTCATTATTTAACTTAAGTTTGGAAAATTTATCTCTAACATCAAACCCATATAAAAGTCATTGAATATATTTACTTGGATGTTTAATTTGTACCTCTTGATAATCCATCTAAATATATCATCGCCCTTTCCTGATCCGCGCTTGTTGTGGATGTAAATTCAAAATAAAAAATTTTGAATTAACAATGATATACATAACATTTATGTTGTAAAAATAATATTTTGATTAAAATCACTTATATTTTATATCAATTTCCCTTGATAACATATTGAAATGGTATATTGACTTTCGACACCTTACAGAGTTAAAATTTTCAGCTTTAACATTTTAATTACTCTATCGCTCTATTTATATTGGGCAAACTATTTGGTTGGAGTTTAAAATAACGAAAACATCTATGTTGTTTCCCAAAGGATATGATGCTATAATCACATAGAAAACATGAATACAGACAAAATTATTTGTATTCCAGTAATTCAATATATATTTTTTCTACTCATCTCTTAAATTCACTTAAAATTTATGATCATTAGAAACTTAACCAAAAAGCGTCTTTACTTTCTGAGTATATATTTTCATATTTTACTTTGATTTTTGGAAATCAAAACATAAACAAATTCCTCAGTTTATCTATGAGTGCCAGAAGCAGTATCACTTTCTGATAGAGGCGAAATATGTTCCTTTGCATCTTCAGAAAGATTAATACTTTAATCCTTTTGATATTTTTATACAATTCAAATCGATAAAAAATTGAATATACATACATATACATATAAGAATGTCCAACAATGACGTTCCCAACAACGCACTCACGGTTTATATGTTTAACTTGACAAAACAAATATCAATTACTGTGATTAAGGACAAGAGGTATTAAATGAAAAGATTTCTCATTTCAATAAACTTGAAATTAAAATTTCGTTTCCAACGAAACAAAAATGCAACTGAAGTTGTTTTTATTTTTTGCTAACTGAAACTACTTTATAAATTAGAAAGCAGACGTACGTTAGTGAAGGGTATATGAGATCCGGCACAGCCAAATATAGCACTTTTACTTGTTTTTTAGTTACTTTTATGCATAAAAAACTCAATTTCCGATCCCTGGAAGCGAAAATTAATTTTTTTTACAAAAGATTTTTTAACATGTATGATATCAAATTTAAATATCCTAATCCTTGATGAGAATTTTTAATTTTTAAAAATTTTATTCATCTATGCAAGTCTTCCTGGTGAATAAAGCGGTTTTATTTAAGAAAAACTTAAAATTTTTGAACATTTTAGTTATTATATGTACCACAAAATTGCGATTGTGAAAAAAATGTCATTTCCCACCCCTGGAAGAGCAAATTCAATAAAAATTTTTTTTTACCAATAGAAGTCTTCGTGATATATAAAGCGGTTTTATTTGAGAAAAACTACAAATTTATAAACATTTCTGTCACTTTCATGTACTACAAAATATTTCTGTTATCCAACCCTGCAATCGAAATTTTTTATACCAATTTTGTTTTCCCAGAATAAAAAAATTATTTTAACCAGGAAAAAACGACGTTAGTTGACATTTGGTTATTTTAATGTATAAAAGTAAAATTTTTAATATCCTAACCCTGAATGAGAATTTTTAATTTTTTTTTTAATTTTTTATTTTCCATCAATGCAAATATTCATGATTTATACAACGGTTTTATTTTAAAAAAAAATTAAAATTTTTAAACATTTTAGTTATTATATGTACCACAAAATACCGAATGTGCCAAAAAAAAAACTTTTAATTTCCCATCCCTGGAAAAAAAATTTTAAATAGAGAACTGAGTAGTCCCAAAGCATGAAATAGGTTCAATTACAAATAAACAAACAAAAAAAATAATTAGTTTTTGATGTTGATTTTGCGTCGAGAAATAGGTGTAAGCTTCCCAGCTCTGGAACCGTCCTTCCGATTTCAATACCACTCTGTTTAGGTTCATTTCCAATCCATCAGTCCAAGAATGAAGTCTGTAGGACGCACATCACTCAATCGTCATAGCTATTCATGAGGGTCCAGAATATATATATACTTTATGGGGTCGCATATTGATATCGAAGAAATTGCACATGGAACCTAAATATACCCTTTCACTTTTTTGTGAAGGGTATAAAAAAACTATAAAGCAAAATCGATTTATCTGTTTTGGCTGAGCCTTTATGTTCTGAATACTTCTATTTTATGTTAAAATTTTATTTGGCCTTCAATACTTCGTCTCTCCTTTGTGTGAGTTTTTCTGATATCTAATTATTATTTTTTATTTTATAGAGAATATTATACTTAAAAAGAGGTTAAAAAAACCAGAAGTATTATTAAATACTCATATCTTTTTCATGCAAAATTAACTTTTTATATACGCCCTACTGTTCTAACTATAAGATTATACACCCAATTTTTTTCAAGATTATTTTATGATAATAACCTATAAAATGACCCCAATTGATCTGATGAATCGGACAGAGCTATCGAATTAAATAATAATAAGTAACTAACTGACAAAACTGTATTAACTTGAAGAATTCAAAGTACTCAGGAGAAAAAAGGAACTGCTTTAATAATCCTTAATAAGGTTTATTCAACAATATTCCGCATCTTTTTTTTATTCATTATGTGTAAAAGCCCTCATTTTGATGAAAGTTTAAAATTATTCGGCTTTTCGAACAAGAAACAGATTTTGAAATTTGATTTTGAATATATGAAAACATTAATTTACACTGATGCATGTGATCGTCTCGCGGAATGAAAGCTTAAGCTTCGAGATGTAGGATTTTAATACTTCTTCTTCTATATATATATATATATATATATATATATATATATAAATTAAAACATATAAAACTTCCATTGTAATTTTTGTCATTTAACTTAGATCGTTTCAATTCAATTTCACAACAAAGTCGTTTTTTCAGTTTTTCCTGAAGAAGAACACTGAAAGTGTTCGAAATATCGAAATAATAAAATATATACAGATATAACGAGATAAAACATAACAAGAGTTTTATTTTCGATTCTTAGCCCTAGAGCCTGAAAAATAATTATAATAAGAATTTAAGTAAAAGAAACAAGGTCAAATAATATACAAAAATAATTGCTAAATTGGTATATTCAAAATATATTCAATATTCATCTCGTATAGCAAACTTTTTAATTGGTCAAACACCTAAGAGATATTTATTTGATTCTAGCGGCATTAATGTGAAATTGAATGTCATCTATCACACTTTTTATACAAAATGTGTGCTTATTTTTATTATTTTATTAATATCTCAACTATTTTGTGGTTTATATGAAATTTAAACTGTCCGTCCATCAAGACCATAACTTGAAAATATTTCAAGTTGGAAATATTTCTTAAATTACTATTTGGGCTAAATAGGGTTTTTTTTGCTTAACAGTGTAACTGCCTTGTATCATATCAATAAATAAAAAACCTGCTCGTTGTTCGTTTAGAAAAGATTGTGACAATGTTACAAGAAAAGATAATGCGACGAGAATAAATACATAAATTAAAATAAGTGATCGCTTAATTGTGCAAGTCTTGAAGAGACACCGGTTTTTTAATATAAAATAGTAATATTTGCTTGGGTTTTATATTGATACAAGAAATAATATCGAATTGGTTTTTACTTTATATATAAGATCCTAAATGAAAATGTTTACATCATTTACAAGAACAGACAGTAAGTTTTTATGTCATTGCATTTTTGCTCCACAAATTTACTCGAGTGGAACGATTTACATATTCAGACCCCAAAACAATTTTATAACTTGTATCAAAAATTACGTTTTCCTAAATAGAACTTTCATTACCATCGCTCAAGCGCTACAATCTAATAAAATTTCCAATAACTAAAAAACCAAAACCTTCACTATAGAAGTAATTCAAGGTTTCCTTTAAAATATTTTATGATCATAATTTAATTATTAA
This sequence comes from Linnaemya vulpina, assembly GCA_963675445.1. Taxonomy (NCBI): domain Eukaryota; kingdom Metazoa; phylum Arthropoda; class Insecta; order Diptera; family Tachinidae; genus Linnaemya; species Linnaemya vulpina. The sequence goes on along the minus strand of OY776278.1, from coordinate 65,151,919 downwards.
CTTTATCTCATGATATCATTAATATTCTTGTTTAGCGACTTGTTATGTGTCCAAAGCACTGATACCAACAACTCAATTTAATTAGTTTTCAAAACGAAAAAGTTTAACTCCATTTTTTATGGAGAATGTTAACAACAAAAAGTGTTAATAAGCACATAAATTAATGTCTTGAGCGTTAGACCAAAAAGTTTAAGATGTATTAAATAAATAAAATAAAAATATACTTGCCACTAAATTTAATTGAAGTAGCGTGAGTAAACGCTCTGTTGTGGTAGGCATTTAAAAAAATCTCGCGTCGCATATTGAACAACAAAAAAATTAATAAAGTTGGTGCCGCCAGTAGATATAAATGTTGTTTTTATTTTAAATGCAATTGTTCGATTGAATCAGAAGTTTATTATATATTGTTTTTCTTTAAATTCCTTCTAAAATTTTTGTGAGTTTTCTGAGTGCCCCTTTCGTTTTTAAATTTCCTTTTTTTTTGTTGAATATCCTTATTTTAACTTTTTTATTTTCTGGAGTAGGGAGGCAGCACCAGTAAAAACTGATTTTACTGTTGCTCGAAGTATCGGAATCGGGGACCGCTGAAAAGGCGAGAAATATGATCTTCCTCAGGCGGACAAGTAAACTGCTACGGAAACAGTTAATCCTCTAGAACTTCAAAAGTATTGAAGCAACTGTTCTCTTGAATGTATTTGTAAAATTATTAAAATTAAATACCATTTTTTCCAATGTTTTATTATATTAGTTGAAAAATATTTTAAACAATTATTTTGGTGTGCACAGCAACAAAATAATGTGTTTCAGCATCGAAATTCCCTCGAATTAGCGTCAGTTCAAATTTCATTGAACGTGAAAGTATTTAAAAAGTACCCGCAATGCCACTATTAACCCTGAAAAATTGTTTTCTCTTAAATAATTATAAAGTAAACTAAAATTTTAACTCGTTAGACTGGATTGTTGTTGCTGAAAACCTGTTCATTAACTTATCCCGAATTAACTTTTTCGAGATTCTACTGGGTTTCTTAAATTTTGGCATGGCAAATACAGATTTTTCACCGAGGATTCCCTTGCGAGTACCTGGTGTTAATATACCTTTAACACAACGCCGCACAGTGGACCATTTCGAGAGAAGGCGATCAAAAATCTATAACTTTGTTTACTAGATGAGATGTTTAAGTTAAGCTATAGATCTTTAAAATCGACTAATTGGAAAAGTATTTATGATGGATTTAAAACGCATTTTAAGTTTTAGCTGTTTTTGGTACAAAAGTGAAGTATTAAAATTTGCTATAAGTATTAGTTTTATACACCATCTGGCATTTTGAGTCACGTTTACAATTTATACTTATTAAGAATATAAGATTTTGTCAGGAAGTGTCAAGCCTTGGCCCCTGTGAAATTTTTAATGCGGAAGGTCAAAGGTAAATTTTTGTCCAATATTGGACATATAAGGGATCTGATATGCATAATAAAATAGTAATCATTTCTTCATTAATACAACATCTAAAATTTTTCTTGTGTTGTGCTCGCGAAAGAATCTGTAGTCCTTATTTCTTGCGCTTCTTCAGGTAGATCTCCTATTGGCAGCATTTTTTAATTATTTGCTCCCCATGGTACAAAATTTTATTTACAGTGGGTGACATAAATCTCTAAGAGTATTTTTCGTTATAGAGTACAGCTGTGTTTGTTTGCGTATTGTCCAATATTTTTTGCACTTATCTTTCTGCTGCATGCTAGAACTTGTAATATAATGTTGAATGGAATTATTAGTTCCGAATCTACACCTGTGATAGATTGCGGCAGTCTCTGTATCTGAAAAAAAGTCTCTGCAGTATTTCCATCGTTTGTTTTTTCTTCTCCTTGCTTTGGCTTATCGATCTAAATATTTTTCTTGAATTTATTGCTTTCTTTGCTTTCTTTCTTCTTCATTTCCTTATTTTTTGTTCACTTTTTAGCCCAATTTAAGGATTTGCTCCACAAAACGTATTCCCGCATGAAGAGGGGACAATCCAAATTCCTATGCTACCTTAAAACTATAATCTTCTGGAATGGGATAGTTTAATTGATTTGATGTCTTTTGGCATATAACGCAGTTTGACGATGCTTTTGTATCTGTTAAAGCTTGTGCAACTTTTCCATCAATCCTTGTGAGACACATTTTAAAATGTACTTCGAATTCCTGGTCATCGTCTGTAAATACTGCAGGTTGAACACCATCAATTTAATCTTTTATTTTTTTGGACTTCTCTAATTGTGACATCTTTTCTTTTCGTTTTGAATGTAAATTTTTTTAGTCCGCAATAGTTTGTTGATGAGGGTTTCATTTTTCCGTACATCAATTTCTATTTCTCTCCTGGTTTATGGCTCTAAACAGGTAAAACTTAATATAGGTAAAGCCATAAATAAGTCAGCATCTGATGTATATTCGGCTTGTATTGCCTTTGACCAGAGGACCCATCAAATCCCCATTTAGAAATTAAAGTAATGCTGGCTGGCATTTCCAAGTTTTTTCAAGCGACCAGCATCAATCTTATTTAATAATTTAATTTATTAGATTCAGCAATTTAATTCATTCGATATAGCTGCGAATATGCATATGCTTGTACATTATGCCAAGGCAATTATTATAATTATGTGACTTTTCCGAGAAAAGCGACCTACTGTGTGAAAATGAAGTTTTGAGAAAAACTCATTAAAAGTTTCATAACGCATTATCAGATATTAATCGATTTGGAGTGTTTCAAAATATCAACAGTACTATATTAATTAATAGTATATAACAAGATAAATTATTCAAGTTGTGAATAATAATTCTGATCTCTTTTGTAAAAAATTAAATAAGAATTCTGCTACATACTATCTACTTATATTCATAATTACGTATATGAGTACATACAAAAATATGTATGTAAGTATGTGTCTATTTATGTGTGCAAATTGTAACACCAAAGTTTTAGTTTTAGTTAGACGAGCTTTGCACAAATTCTACTCGTTGTGGACTGGGTGTATCCATGTTAACTTTATCTGTGGAGAAATGCCTTTTCTTATTCTTTTACCTTCAAGATCAGCTTTCATAAGTTTTATTAATTAGTTGCTGCTTTGTTTGGTAAATCTATATATAACACGAAACTTTTCTTTGCTGTACTCCAAAAACAATTGCTTCTCCTTTTATATATCTCTCTTGACCGATGACGGGCTGCAAAATTATCGAAACTATCTAAAAAGTCTAAAGATTCCATTTTTTTATATCCGCGTACAAAAATTTTCCTTTTTCTTTTATTTATAAAAACATTTTTGAAACTGAGCAGCTATTTTTCATAAGTTGGCAGATATTTTGCCACTGACTAACAACGCTTTAGCAGTTTGATATCTAGAGATTGTCAGAGTATTATAAATCAACTTTACTCTAGCTTCGTGCCAATTTTTCATAATATGCCTGTTAGAAATTAAGGATATTATTGCTTAAGAGTTGCCACTATATCATTTGTTATTTAATAAAATATTTCTAATGATCCACAATTCATTATATTCGGCTGTGCCGAATCTTATATACCCTTCAGCAACGTTCGTCTGCTTTCTAATTTATAAAATAGTTTCAGTTAGCAAAAAAAAAACAGCTTCAGTTGCATATTTTAGTTACTTTTATAAATAAAACATATTATAAATATCCCACCCCTGAAAACGAGATTTTAATTTATTAAATATTTTTTGCCAATGCCAATCTGTACAAAATATACAACAAAAATCCAATTTCCCACCCCTGGGAGCGAAAATTTAATTTTTTAAAATTATGTTTTACCGATGCAAATCTTCATAATGTATAAAGCGGTTTTATTTAAGAAACATTACAAATTTTAAATCATGTTTGTCATAGTCCATACTACAAAATATTACAGTTATCCAACCCTGAAATCATAATTTTATTTTTTTAAATTTTTGATACCAATTTTGTTTTGCCATAATAAAAAAATTGTATTAAACAGGAAAAAAAGACGTTAGTTGCTTTTTGGTTATTTTAAAGTATAAAAAAATTTAAATTTCCGAACCCTGGGTGAAAATTTTGAATTTTTGAAATTTTTTTTTTAACAATGCAAATCTTCATGTGGTATTAAACAGGTTTAATTAAGAAAACATCTTAGTTACTATATGTTTCACAAAATACCAAGTGTATAAAAAAATCCAATTTCACATCCCTGGAAGCGAAAATTGAATTTATTTTGAATTTTTTTTTATCAATGCAAGTCTTCAAGACGTATAAGAAAAACTACAAATTATAAATATATAATTAATAATTATATATATATAATTATAAAAATGTTTGTCATATTCACGTATAACAAAATATTGCAGTATCCAACCCTGGAATCGAAATTTTGAATTTTTTTAAATGTTTGATACCAATTTTGCTTTGCCGAAATAAAAAATTAACCAGGAAAAAAACGACGTTAGTTGATTTTTGGTTATGTTATTGTATAAAAAATTTTAATTTCCTAACCCTGGATAGAAACTTTAAATTTTAAAATTTTGGTTTTCATCGATGCAAATCTACATGAAACCAAAAACAGCTTTATTTAAAAAAAAACCTTAAAATGTTTAAACATTTTAGTTATGTACCACAAAATACCGAATGTACAAAAAAAACTTGATTTCCCATCCCTGGTTTTTTTTTGCTTTAAGTTTTAAATAGACAATTGAGGAGTCCCAAAGCATGTAATAGGTTCAATTTACAAATAAACAAAAAAATTGGTTTTTGGTGGGAACTTTACGTTGATAAATAGGTGTAAGCTTCCCAGCTCTGGAACCTTCCTACACACGCAATGACAAACCTAGATATACCCTTTAAATTTTTTGTGAAGGGTATAATAAACAATTTTCATTAGACCTCCGCTTCTTTGAGGATTGTTTTCAACGACTAATCTCTCACGTCTCAAACCAACGTGATAGTATAATATAACAAATATTTTAAAATATTTCCGTTTTGAAAACTTTTTTTTTATATTTGAAAAAATATTCTTAAAACATTTTAAAAAAAACTTCTGTCTTTCTTTCTGTCATTAAAAACCACTTCAATCACCGCAAACTGGGTCAAAATCGGTTACTCCGTTCTTAAGATCTCGTAAACGATAAAATCCGAAATATGTAATTTTATTTCTTAAACCCAGACTAATATATACCTGATTAGTTAATGTTTCCTATTCACTTATAGAAATCGAAAACAACATCAGTCACCGCTTTGCATGTAGGAATCGAAGAGTTGAAAACCATAGAACAACACGAAAAACAGGTTACAATGAATTACAGGGATAGCCTATTCCACCCATTTGGTTGGAAAGTTGAGAAGTACCGATAAAACACTTAAGATTCCTAAAATTGTAAATTGAAAAATCAGAAAAATATAATAAAAATGGTCGCAGGTAAATGCAAAAATGGTTGTTGTGTTAATATAATTATAGATATTTAAAAGGAAGGAAAACTAAAGGCGGCTTAAAGTTCATTACTACGTGAACATGTTTTGGTCTAGTTTAAAAATGTTTTATTTGAAGGAAGCTGTTGCTTTAATATACAAAGGTTTTTTTTTTAATTTTATTTATTTATTATTTGTTATTGTGTTGCACGCGAAGCATTTTTATAATGAATTCGCCAATGAACTGCTTTATTCCTGTTGCGTTTCTAGAATCAAATGGGAAGTTCAATCCTTAACTGTAGGCAAAAGTTAGAGTGTGTAAATAAATGGAAAAATTAGCCGCACTAAATGACGAAAAGTGTACATTATTTTTACATTTAATCAGTGCAAGAAAAGAAATGTTCACTGTTTTTGCATGACTTGACGGGCCACTGTAACTACACCACATATTGGCCAGCAAAATCAGCACTTCGTTCATTAATTATGATTTGGTAGCTTTTCTGACGTTATTATTTAAACAAGAGTTAAAAAATAGTTTTTTGTCAAGTCATGACATAAAACCTTAATTGCAAGCTTAGAACATGTCATTTCCAACAATTATTATAATAATTTTTCATCTAAAAACTCTATTTCAAGCATTTTTATTTTGGTAATCAATACCAATCAATACCTGTAACACATGCGGCACGGCACGCACATGCATAAAAAATATCATCAATTCTTTAAAAGGCTTTTACAGCTACTCAATTATAAAGTTGTAACATGTTTTTAGAGTATCAGCAAAAAACTGACCCAAAACTATTTAACTCCCATTAAAGAAACCATTAAATTTAAATCGGGCAAGCAATTTACGAATAGTTTTAGTTGCTTAAATCATTAAACATTAAAAACCAAATTGCGAAACTGCAAAACTTTATAAAAGCTAACTAGAATTAAACTTAAAAATAAACATAAGAAAAGTTATTTATTTAAGAAAACCAAATATACGATTAAAATCTGTACGAGAGAAAATTCAACGTAGAACAAAAATTAAATAATACAAATTAGACGGAAATATGCCAACCTAATTCTAACCATTTCTTCACTTAAAGTAGTTAAAACTTTAATAGTCTCTAAAACTATTAGCAGTTGTAGTACAGTTTCCTAAGAGCTTCTGGCAATAAAACAAAACAAATTTCAAACACTTAAAATCGGTTTTAATGAGAACACAAATTATTCTCAAAGTGAACCAGTTTGAAATAGAGTTAAATTTATTGAAAGTTGGCAAACACTCAACAATATTTTCTTTAATGGATGTTGTTATTATTCTTTTTTTTTCTTTTATCAGCATTCAAGAGATGACCCCTACATATGAAGTGCATTATGCCAGGACTAGAAAGAAGGGGATAGTGACAGGAGGGCAGATTGGAAAGTAGGTCCTAATCGCTTTCGGTAACGTTCAGTGGCCAGTACTATGCCTTTGTCGTTGAGACAGAAAGACAACAGTCGATGCAGGCTTGCATTAGCACAAATTAGAAAAACTCGGTGTCATACTCCTGAATGGTTGCGGAGTAGACGTCGGGATCTAAGGCATCGTAGTTTTCTGTTCATGATTTCAGCCAATAGCACTCTGATTTTTTAAATCTTCAAATTAAGGTAAAATGTTAACAAGTACTCACATCCTATTCTATATAGAGTATTTGAAATCAAAAATGAAGAAGATTCATTCAAACAACTGCTGCTTTAGTTGTGATATGGCTCCCGTACTTGAATCGATCGAGAGTGAGCTTGCTTCTCTGAGCGTCTGTGTTGGATTTAACTCAGATAATCAACTAAGTCACATTTTTGTTATTGATAATATCAAATGAATATTCTGCCAGGTTGTACCACTATTGCGCTTCCAATCAAATCAGCTGACAAATACTGTATTTTTCAAATATACCCGACATAGAGTATCTTTTGAATTCGAACACTAAAGATATATATAAGTTTTATTTATTACTTTTATATAGTTCCATACACAAGATTTTACAAATACAGATTAAAATTATGAAAATGTAAAATAAAAAGCAGATTTACTCTTATTCCATTTAGCGTCGTCGTCATCGTCACAGATTTCATATCAACATTATGTTTAATCGGCGCCGTCATCAAATCGATACGAAACATCTCCAGTATTTTAAATTGTCGCTCTGTTTTGTTTTCAGTTTTTGTTAAAAAATTTCCCCGATAACTTTAAACAACTAAAATCTTGTTTGTTCCTGTTTGTAACTCTGATCCAAATAATGTGTAAACGAAAGCAATTCGTAGTGGTCCTTAAAAGATCCAAGTTTTTTCAGCATAAATTTTTTCAGCAATTTCCGACACTGTCGTGAAGGTGCACAAACTTTTCTTTCATTTGTCTCATTCTCAAGCATCACATCATTAATTGTAAGAGGTTCTTTTTCTAAGTTCTCGCATTCAATAAATTGCAGTGCCTGAACAGCTTTTCCACGGTTTAGTTGCTTTTTGTCAGCTGCTTCCGGTGGACTAAGTATTTGTTTACAAGTTCCGCCACTAGTTTCATTCTGCTTTGTTATACCCTTCACAAAAAAGTGAAAGGGTTTGTCATTCCGAGCCTATTAACTTTCTCAATATCAATATGCGACCCCATGAAGTATATATATTCTGAATCCTTATGAATAGCGATGACGATTGAGCAATGTCCGTCTATCTGTACATGAAATCGGTTTTCCCAAGCCCCCAGAAGAGTCAGAGACTTCGTTTTTAGACTGATCGATTGGAAATGAGCTAACATAGAGTGGTATTAAAATCGATAGAAAAATCGGAAGGACGGTTCCAGAGCTGGGAAGCTTACACCTTTTTCTCGCGCAAAATTAACACCAAAAACCAATTATTATTTTGTTTATTTATAAATTGCACCTATTTCATTCTTTGGCATTCCTCAATTGTCTATTTAAAACTAAAAGAAAAAAATTCCAGGGATGAGAAATTAAAAGTTTTTTTTGGCACATTCGGTATCTTGTGGTACATATAATAGCTAAAACGTTAAAAAATGTTAAGCTTTTCTTAAATAAAACCGTTTTATACATCATGAAGATTTGTATAGATCAAAAAAATGTTAAAAACTAAAAATTCTTATTTAGAATTATTTTTTATGCTAGCGAAACAAAATTGGTATCAAAAATTAAAAAAAAATCAAAAAATTTCGATACCAGGGTTGAATAACTGAAATATTTTGTAGTACAGAAAGTGACAAAAATGGTTAGAAATTTGTAGTTTTTCTTAAATAAAACTGCTTTATACATCATGAAGACTTGCGTTGGTAAAAAAAACAAAATTTAGTTTTCGCTTCCACGGGTGGGAAATTAAAATTTTTTACTTATTAACCCGGCGCCGGGGGGATGGGTCATAATTACCCGTCACTTTTCGAATTGATTGTGGATTTAAAAATGTACTCTCTACGCTCTTCTCAGTAGCTGGAGATATTGAATCTCTATATTAATATTTATATAGGCTAATTGTTCTAACTTAGTTAAAATCTCAGAAAGACATGATGATAAATATTCCTAGGCACAAAGGAAGTCAACATCAGTTTTATTCAACTTACACAGCAGAGCAGAACAGCTGTTTTCGAAAGTCGCTACACTTTCATCTTCAGTGCTCATGTGTATATTGTGTTTATCACCACTGTTTAGGTGGCTTAGTTGAATGTGATGACAGTTTTCTATTTACACAAATTTTATTATTTAGAAAATAATCAAATGGTAACACAGGTATCATAACACACAAGTGTTAACATCAGGTTGATACAGTTCTCGAATTGTTTTTCACAATAAAATTTGTGTAAATAGAAAACTGTCATCACATTCAACTAAGCCACCTAAACAAATCAAGTCGCATGGCGATTGTATTTCGAGTAACACGTTCTTAAAGTTAAAAAAGGTAAATATGACCCATCCCCGCAGTTAATGTAGCTATTTTGCTCAACTTGTATTTCACGTATTTTGTATATTAAATACTATGACGATTAATGATGTTTCTTCCAAATGATTTTTACTTATTTTTTTATAAATATAATAATATAATAATAATATAATAAATAAGTATTTATTATGTTTAAGCTAGAAGAAGCCTTCTTTGTTAACTTTTTTAATATGAAATGTTTTTTAATTAAAAATAAAAATAAATACGTTATTTTTTAACACAGTCATGCTTTATTTCCTTAATAAGGTTAGATTCAATCTAAATAGTATAATTTTTTTCATTAATACAGCAAAAAAACCAGAGTTTAATAAGTGGGTCTTTATGACCCAACCCCATGTTCATGTAGCTAAAATCCACACCCCCGGCGGCGGGTTAAAATTAGTTTTTATTCTGGCAAAACAAAATTGGTATCGAAAATTAAAAAAAATAATAATAAAAATTTCGATTCTAACTTGAGTTAAACTATTTTAGGCCTCATAAAGAGCTGCCTTGTTAGAAAAACAAAAAAAAAATTAATTTTTGCTTCCATCTAACGTCGTTTAAAATTAGGAAAGCTGCAATGAATTAAAACATTTTTTAATTCAGGAAAAATAAAATCAAATATTAAAAAGAAATCAAAATTTCGATTCCAGGGTTGGATATTTGCAATATTTTGTATCACATAAAAATTACCAATATGGTTACAAATTTGTAGTTTTCCTTAAATAAAACCGCTTTACAGATTATGAATTGGTGAAAGAAATAATTTCAATTTCGTTCCCAGGGGTGGGAAATTGTGAATATTTTAATGTAGAAAGCTCAAAATTGGTACTTAAAAATATATGTATATATAAAAAATATATGTATATATATAAGTATATGTCAGACGTAGGTTGGTGAAGGGTAGATAAGATTCGGCACAGCCGAATATAGCACTTGTACTTGTTTTTGGATAATTTCTTTATTCACTTAAAATTTTAAATCTCTCCAAAAATTTAAGAAGTATGTTGCCACTTTTTATCCTACTATTTGCCAACCGTCACATGCTCTTTTCGGCGGACCAAATGCATTTAATATTGTTGAAATTCTTTCATCCTGCTGTTTAAAATCACAAGCAAGGTTCCCTCCATATCCTCCGCTAACTTATTGAATTGGCCAATGATTCTAATTTTATATTTTGTTGCGCCCCCATTATGACTGAAAACAATATAATGGTCAACTTATATCAATGCTATCGTTAACGTTGCGTACTAAAATTACATCGACACCTATCGATAGCTTTTGATTTTGGCAATGGGCATTCCGATTTACGACGCTAAACGGCATAGGAGTGATTGCATAAAAGATAGATTCTATGAAAACTCCTCAGAGTTTAATAGCATAAGATCAATTGTGTGCATTATTTAGGACAATAACGAATCGAGTCCCAGGGAGATACTGCAAGTATGCAAATATGCCAATTTGTCATTAAAATAATTTAGCCAAGTGCTCCTATTCTTTTGTCTCTGAAACATTGTGCAAAAAGATAACCGATTAATATTGGATTAATCGGCTAATCGATTTGTGAAAATGTGTGGTTTTTTGTAAAAATGCATAAATTATGTATTATTATGAGATCTTATTAGTAAAAAAACTTGATTCGAATCTCCTGTAGGGGCAGTTCTTTGAAATATATTATTATAAAAATAAGTAAAAGTGCACTATTCGACTGTTCCGAATATAAAACACCATTTACCCTCCTAGAATCGTCTTTTTGATGTTGTTTGACTTGTTATTCCGATTTGGTTGGTTTTGATGTATAAAATAGATTTAATTAAAGAAAAAAATTACATAGTGAGCTAAATTTTCATAAGAATCACCGTAATATGTTTGAAAATTGAACAAAAACCGATGTATGGGTACTGATCCTTTCTACTAGTAAGAAACTTTTTTTGCTTCACTGAAAAAAAAATTATAGGCTTTTAAATTGGTTTCTGCTATGTACAAAAGAAAATCTGTTTTCCAACCCTGGGAGCGAATCAATTTTGACTGAAATAAAAAAAATTAGTTTCCAGTCCTGAATCTTTTTAGGTGTTGTAATACCAATAGATTTCATTAAAACATTCAATGTGTGCTTGACTTATAAATATAAAAAAATGATGTGTTTAATTGGCTATTTTCATCAAATATATATTAAAAATAAATAAATAAACTTTCCACCTCTGGAGAGTTTTCTTGGTTTTTCCGATTTCTAGTGCCAATATTTTTTTTTTTTCAAATATATCCAATAGCTCGGATTTGTAACGAAAGACAAAAATCTGTTTCCCTTTGGTAGTTTTATGTACCAAGAAAGTTTATATACTCTGTCCCTGGAATCGAATTTATAATATACAAAAATTTTTTTAGCTACTTTATTGTTCCAAAATAAATGATTCTCCAGACATGGAGCTGTTGAATTTATAAACGCAAATAAATTTCTTTTAATTGGTTGTATTCACATGCAGAAAAAAAATTTATTGTCCAACACTGAAATCCAATTTCTATTTGTGCACAATTTTAAAAGAAGTTTGATCTTCCCTAAAGTATAAAATAGGTTTAATTAAATAAAATAAAAAAAAAACAAAAACTAACATTGATCATTTATATTTATATACCAAAAATCAGTTAAAATTTTCCAGCTCTGGGACCGAATTTCTTATATTTGAGGTTTTCAACACTAGCTTATTCCATATGATATTAGAATATAAATATTGGGAAAATTATACGCGAAATAAGAAATCTGCATATACTTCACATATTTTAAGATCCCTTCCGTAGATGGTTTCATTAAGTCTTCTAAAAGATCCTTACGTCATTATAGTCGGTTGCCGATTTTTCATTAGTTTCAAATAAATTTGACCTAAAAATAATTTCATTTGTGCAGAGAGATCCTGTACTTTTTCTATAGACATGAAATTTTTTGTTCATTCTGACAAAAAAGTTTGTACGTAAGTGCATTTAAAATCTGGATCTGTCTTTCATAATATCTTATCCTTAGAAATTCAATTAAATCATATAATATACTTTTACTCCATTTGTAATTCCTACAGGTTCAGTTAAGAGCACCCGAACCTTTACCAAACCCTTCTATAACAATACTTAACACGATGAATTCCCTGAGATACATTATTATTATTTTTATATTTTTAAAATACGTGTTTATTCAAAAGCCAATTAATTCTGCCTCATTCCCTCCCTAATTAATTAATTGTTATACAAGTTTTGTGGTCAGACTTTCTTTTAATTAAAACTTGACTCTTAACAAAGAATCCCAAATCATTGCGTTTTAAAGTGTGTAAGATATAAGAAGAAAGTAAAATGTAACAATAAACCTTTAATACGCGGCAAGTAAATGGCAGGAAGCACATTAATTCCAGTGAGATCACAAAAGCGTAAAGCACAAGAAACAGTTTTCAATTATTTACACTTAAATAATTTTTGATATGCTTTTTGTTATTCTTTTCAGTATTTTTAACTGAGTTATTGCCAGCGTGTAGAAAAATATCAGTTTTTGTGATGTTCAAGATAAATTCAGGGGCGTGAACCTTTTCCAAACGCATGCAGTTGTTACAAGGAAGAAACATGACTGCGAAACAAAAATAATCACAGAACTTATGAAGAAAGGCGTTATTGAAATCGGTTTTTGCAATTAAAGCTTTTGATTTAAAGTTGAACGATTTAAGAAAAATATTATTTTCGGTACAAAAATATCACTTTTTCAAACCTCAAACAGTGCCAAAAGCCGCTAAACTTAAACTAAAAAGTAAACAAAAGCTTTGATTTTTATCATCACCTCATCCATCAGTAATTCAGACCGCGTCAATTTTATTCAGAAAGCGGCAATAGTAATTCAAATATTCAGAAAAGCTTCAATTGCAACTGCAAAAGCGTCTAACATTCATTTAAAAAACTTATTATTCATTTATAATAAATAATAATAACACGGGTGCCTGCCGGGAAGGTATACAACTTCATTTTGCCGCCATTTTGGTAAACATTAGTGAAGTAGACATGTGGCAAATATATTATGGAATAATATTCGATAAACCAACTTGTTTTAATCGCTTAAACATTCTCTCAAAATTAATCATCGATTACTTTGACGGTGAAAAATTTTTTTGGAGAAACAACCTTCCAACAGAACACACTATTTATCATGTAGTGAATGAATTCGAAGAGAGAGGATATGTAGGTGATAGGCCCAAGCCTGGACCACAACTTACTGCAAGATCAGCTGAAAACATAACTGCTGCTATCGTCACAATTGCATGCTTTAAGCTTGGTTAACAAGTGGTATCAAGAAGACGATGCCACATCACATACATCCAGGATTACAATGGAATTACTCCTAAACCTCTTTCGACAACAAGTTATTTCATGAAATGACCTCCACAGTCGCCTGATTTGCCTGCTCCGGACTTCTTTTTGTGGGATACCTGAAAAAACAAGGTCTGTTATAAACAAACAAAGTAGTATAATTTAGCGGAGGACACCCGGTATTATTTTAATTATAAAGATGTTTTTATTTTATATTTCATATTATTTTAATTGTGGAAATGTAATTAAAGTCTAAATTACATAAGATAGTGGAAACGAGGGCAGTGAGACTGGTTTATTTTGGAACATTATCTTCTTTTAGGTCAAAACATGTAGACCAGCGTTTATTTCATTCTTTTATGACTTCCAAATAATGAATTTTCTCAAGGGCCCCAAAATAGGCGTTTGTGTCGGTTCTTACCTCATTTCTTAACCCAAATGTATGTTCGATCAGCCATTTTTTCAGGTTTGGAAAAGAAAATAGTCGGAGAGAGCTAAATCTGGAGAACAAGCAGGACGTGTAGTATTATGTGTATGGAAAAGCACATTTTTTGCATTAAGTTAATGGCAAATCTGTGCATTATATTGGCTAACGATCGTTATTCCTAATCAATCTATTCTATGCGGATGACATCGCCTGCATCGCATAAATCTGTGGCCACGACCTTGTTGGCTACAGGCCGAGGGTGGTGAAATCCACGCTTTTGATTGTTCGTCTTTGGCGTTTTGCAAAAAAGATATATTTATTCTACCAGTACATAAAGGACAAAAAACTCATCCGAACTATAATTGAACATCGCTAAACCCTCTTATGAACAGTCCACTTGTTTGTGCGAGTAGCATTTGTCCCGAGTAGCATTTTCATGTCCAAGCATTTAACGAAAATGCGATTTACTAGCTCTGTTGAGACAGACAGAGAGACGATGTCTGTCGCGCTGGCTTCTTTTGGGCAACCAGATTGTACGGCGTCACTTGCACTGATACGACCTCAGCGGTGAGAGTGATGCTCGCATGGTTTTTGCCTGGATGTGAAGTGTCTAGTTAAGACTAACACTTGGTTTGCTAATATCACCTTAAGCAGACTAGATACCCTATAAGAATAAGTCCAGATGGGAGCTTTTTCTAACACTTTCGAGTTTAGAATATCGTCGAAAAGTGCACAATGTCCACGGACACTACTATTCTGTTTTGTGTAGCATAAGCACGACGAAAATTATGACATTTTATATATTATGACACGTAAACAATCGATTAGGAATGAAATGCACTCTTAATCCAGCAAAATGTTAGGCACACATACACACATACGTACTCACCTTTTAAACGACACGATTTAAATGAAACCCATGATTTATTCAATAGTAAAAACGATTATTTGTAACGTAGCATTTAATTTATTGCAACTATTATATCATAATCTACCTGCCAGTTGAATTGTTCAAGTAAAACTTTTGAGGTGTGTGTAAATATTTTGATCTTTTTTTAAATACAAGATCAGTACACTTCATAGTCGTTATTATTTTTATTACTGATTTGTTTTTTTTCATGCTGTTGCACTTTTTATTATATTACAAACTTTGGCAACCAGCAACCTTTTTGTACACAACCGTGTTTGAGCATGTGTCTGTATGTGTGCGCTGAAAACTTGTTATTGTTCGTTCACGGGTTTTCTTTGGAACTGTTTTCAATTTTGTTTTATAAAAATTTGTTGTTGCTGGTGTTTCAAATGTCTCATATATTAATCACTTCCTTTACAACCATATTTTACTGTAGCGTTTTAGTGGAAAATAAGATGATTTTCAAAATGGGTTTAACGTATGAAAATCATCTAATGAAAATAAGGACAAAGTTAGTATTCTGAATTAAATATGCCGTCTTATTTAGATGTGTAACGAACGAAGTCTATGAACTCATTTCCTGCTAAAACGATTGGCCGATTTAATGCATTTTTCTTTTAAAAGCTTTTGCTTAACAAAGAGAAAATTTTCGCATCATATTTATGGCAGAGTTTTTTCTATATTATCGTCAAACAATTTCCATTTACATTTACTTTTTATTTGAAAATTGGAAAGAGTATGCAAAAAGATAAAGATGTTATTGTAGATGTTTTAATACAATCAGACAGTTCGTTAGAACACTCAACGCTGGCTGGAGCAATTTATTGCTCAAGAATCAAGACAAAAGATTTGACTTCTTTATAAGATATTGTGTTGCAGTTAGACTAAGAAGTTGTCAGGTTAATGTAATTTACTAGACTTAAAGTGATTAAGCCGTTAATATGAACACCACATTGAAGTGAAGCCTACATTAAATCCCTCCCATTCATATTCATAACACTCATGTGTCGCTGCGGGCAAGAGAAATATGTCCGACTGGACTATGTTATCCTACTCGTATATACTAGAAACCTGGAAGATCCTAGTCTTGTTCCTAAAGACATGATGCTGGTATGCTGCTTTCTGTTATACTCGTACCAACACAGTACCAGTATATGCCACTATATGCAGCAAATGAACGTGTTGTATGTTGCATATTATGTGACAAGCAAACCACTTGTCTTTCCATCTTAAAGTTTAATGAATGGGCGTTTAAAATAACACTAAGCAAATGTATAACATCTAGAATTTATCTCAGTTTGCATTAACATTGAACTGATTTTCCGTTTTTATCGTTATTTATTTACTTTTTGTGAATTCTCGTTATTTATTTACAACGGCATTGTGTATTTAGCTAACAGGCAGTTTCCAAAAAGATACAAACAAGACTTTACACAATTTATTCTGCCTCCTATTCTTGCAATTGAAATATATTTATTTAAAACATTCCCACTCTATTTGGCTTATTCCACTTTTTACAAGAAAGTGGTTTACAGTGAAACAAACTTATATCGTTTTTCTCACGTGTACTCACAACAATTACGTGCCGTAGAAAATCTTGTAAGTTTTACGTTTAAACTTCTATCTATAGTGTAATAACAGAACAGAAAGAAGGATGCGACAAGCATCATCAACAAGGGTTAAAATGTTCGCGAAAATTGTTCCTTAATTAATTCTACATCAAAAAGCTGCATACGTTTTATACTTAAATCCAGTTTAGCTTTGAGGACTAACGCCAACTTGAGTCCCTTCATTCGATCTCATAGTGATACCCTGGAGCAGTGGACATCCTATTGGTTGTACTTCAACTAATTAAACCACTATGTAATCCTTATGATGGATAGTATTTTGGTTAGTTCTGGATTCGTCATTCTGTAGAGAATTGGAAGAAATATATATATATATATATATATATATATATATATATACCAGTTTTGGTGCCCTTCCACTTGTCAGAGCAGAGAACTGACGTAGAGTGTGGAGCAATTTTTCGCCGTTCTCTTAGTTATTGCACCCCCTGCAATAGTCGTTATAAGCTGGACTCATCAGATTTTCATAGTTTCTAAAGTTCCCATGGCCTGTTAAAACAATCGCCAGTTGATGCATTCGACGCTTATCAATTATAAGAAGATCGAATGTTCTTCGTAGACTATATCAGGGCCATGTGGTTCCTGCTCCATGGCAATTAGTTACGTTCTCCTATCTCTGTTCAATTATCATCTGCGGAATGTGCCGCTATCCCGCAAATAGATGGTCGGTATGCGACTATATCTGTGCTGTTAGTGTACACAGCATTTACAGCAGAGATGTCCGCTTTAATGTCAGTAAAAATGCCTCATAATGCCTGAAACATCTTGCATACGCAAGTAATAACAGAGATTTCAGCTTTCAATATCCTGCAGCTATCTTGAAGCCTAATTTGTATTAAAGTTATACACATAGAAAACTTCGCCTACCCCTGCTTCCCTTTTGGAAACTTCAGAAAGCATCTGAAGAGATCCTACGGAAAACAATAGTCCTGAGAAAAGATAAATTCCACCATAAAAATGTTTTAGTGTGCAACAGTCAAAGTTGTCGAGTATTTCATTGGAATTGTGGAATGCTAATGATTGTCTATATTCAACCTGAGCGAAAACAATAAACCCCACTGTCCACCATGAGCCGATATTTTGCATGCAGCTCGTCAAAGAAGTTCTTTATTTCTGGCTGTTTTTTTACAAAAATTTTATTCTCCTCAACATGATCACGGAAATTTAGACAATTTTTTGTAGAGGTATGCTATTTCGAAATGCAATAAAACAAAGGCGTATTGATGTTATAAGTCGAACTCGGGATATATCGCATTGTCGTCAAGCAGCAGCCTCCTCAAATCAATCGTTTCGGCCTTAACGGCAGAAAATAGACTAGCGGAGCTAAAACGCACAATTATCGGCCAATTTTCGGATCCAAAAATATGCAGTTACCAAACACTGCCTTTAATAAAACAATTATGACAGGAGCTGTGTGCCATGTTGCGCCCCCTTGGTAAAACCACAGCTTCTGCACATCATATATGTTCAATGCATCAACGAAAAAGTCGGTAATCGTGGCTCTGTAGAGGTCACCATTGACAATAATGTTTTGACTTCACCAGCCCATAAAATACACCAAATTATCTGTGACGGTGACTGAACATACACTTGAGGATTATCATCATTCTAAATACGGGAGTTTTTTTTTGTCTTCTTAACGTATCTACTACAAAAAGTGAGCTTCAACAATGAACAAAATTCGCGCGATACGTATATTGAACGGAAGCATGACTATCAAAATAAATTTGATCAATTTAGAAGGGTTCTTCAGGCGTCAAATTATTCATATTGAAATACAACTGAGCCACATGAGTACTTACGATAAAAGTAAAACGGATTTAAAAAAAACTATTTTTCTCTCTTCGAATTAAATGTTGACAACTTTCAATATTTTTGGCGCACACATTCGCTAATTAATATATATTTGTGAAATGCTCATTGGTACAAGATAAAAAACCCATGAACGATTTGTAATATTTTTAAATTAAATTATGGAATTAAAAACGACAAAGAAAAAAGACAAACTTAGCGTAACCTGATCTAATACGCCGATATACAAACAGATATCAATTCGTTCGTCCGTAGAGTTCACTAAACTCGTATGATGTCTTCGATACGTCTACTGAACAGATTAACTTGAAGGAAAACAACAACACGTAACTCAAACGGAAGATTATTTGTTTTCAACAACTTAAACATTATTATTGTTCCACATCAATTAAATTTAAAATACTACGTGGCACTGCACACACACATACACATACTTACTGTGTAATACAAAAATAATTCGATATTTTATTGAAGCTGTTTGCGGAGAAGTCCTCAAACATCATTATCTTAAAAAGGTTGTTCACCTTAACGCGAAAGTAAAACTGAATTCTAAACACGTGTTGTATTGAACTTAACGTGCAGATACTTTGTTTGAGTAACTGTTTAAATATAGAATTCGTAGCAGAACATAAACACATATTCAGATGCATGTTGCATGTCTCAAAATGTTTCACAAGAATGTTGTACACACAAGCATGTTTCAAGTTGATATATAAACACGAAAACATATGTAACGCCTGGTTTGTGTTACAACCAAAAGCATTTGCGATATCAAAATCTCCTTTTTTAAATAATTTCTTGTTAGTGAGTTCTTAAAAAAAATTTTAATAGTTCTTTTATGTTCGGAAACTTAGAAGAAAGTGTCGAGCCAGTTGGGCATTCGATCAAGGGCTTGTAGATATAATATCAATTCCCATTCCGCCAACATGAAATCCAAAAGTACTTTCTCCGAAAGCTATTTTTTCAAATCAAAATTTGTTGTTTGAAATTTGTTTTCTTACAAACCCATTTTCCCAAAAAGCATCGATTAAAATATGTACTTTTTGAAAAAGAACTCTTTTAATCATTTACTATTCTCGAAAAAGCTTCATTTTAATTGACAAAGTATAAACTCGTATATTCTTCTCCGAAGAATATTTTAAAAACAGTCACTATCCAAGAATACTCTACATCCTTTTTACTAAACTTCCTTCGAAAAAGTGCATACATAATTTTCCCAGCTTTTACTGAGCGGTACAGCTCAAATTTATTATTACTTCCTTACTTTTTATCAGTAACAAGAAAACGAATAGAACGACATCCTTTAGGTGAGCTTAAAACAGCTGCCCGAAGAATAGCGAGAAATACTTCCGAGGAATCAAAGGTCCATTCTGATGCCCAGAGGGCTACATGCCGCACAATCTTATAAAGTACTGTCATAACCGTTCCTGACAACCTCAGAGCACACACAGCGCAGTAGTGTATCGCTCAGACAGTCTAAACCGCACAGCAAATGGTAGCTTCTTAAGCCTGTCCTCCTGCTGGGCCGCGCAGTCACAGAGAAGGTATTGCATTGATACCCCTTCTTATTCGTAGAAACATATCCTACAAAACAGTGTTTAAAGCTTAAATGATCTGAGATATTCCAGATCCTCTAACACCGACGTTTATTCAAATGTTGGGATCTTTACACCGTACGAGTACAAATTTTCAGACAGTGCAAAAACATATTTTAGATTGTCTTCAGAATAAAACAACAAAAAGATGTGCGGAGTACAAAAGATATATGAAAATTCAGTTATACCGCCTCTAACTCCTAAAAGTATATGCATATAATGGAAAAATACCAAATACGTGCCGGCCTATATATATATATATATATATATATATATGGTAGCCTTCATACCCTTTTGGTATATATCTCTTTAGGATTCTATCTATCGTAGCCTTCGTATTTGAATTTTAAAATATCTTAATTATATGCAGGTACTTTTCATATGTGAGCCCATCTTAAAATTCTCTGCTTCATAATATGCATTTACGTAGTAACACATAGAGATTCGGCTATGCCGAATCTTATATACCATTCACCAACGTACGCCTGGCGTTACTTATATATTTAACTGACAATTTTGTTTTTTCTAATATATATAAAGTAGTTTTAGTTAGTAATAAAAGCCGTCAGTTTTATTTTTTTTTTTCAATACAAATCTTCATGATGTATGAAGCGTTATTATTTAAGAAAAACTTAAAATTTTTAAGAATTTAAGTTATAACATGTACTACAATATAATGAATTTGCTCAAAAAAAACTTTTAGTTTCCCATTCGGGGAAAAATTTTTAATATATTTAGTTTTTAATAGACAATTGAGTCTTCCCAAAGCATGAAATAGGTTCAATTTACAAACAAACAAATAACAATAAAAAACAAATAATTAGTTTTTTGTATTCATTTTGCTCCGAGAAACTGGTGCAAGCTCCACAGCTCTGGATTCGCATTTCGGATTTTTCTGAATCACACTATTCAAGTTCATTTTCAATCCATCAGCCCAAGAACGACATCTCTAGCTCTTATGTGGGCTAGGGAAACCCGATTTTGCGTATATACAGTCGGACATCGCTCATTCTTCATCGCTATTCATAAGGATCCAGAATATATATACTTTATGGGGTCCCATATTAATGTCGAAGAAATTACACACGAAATAACAAACCTATATATAACCCTCTCACTTTTTTGTGAAGGGTATAAAAACGTGGTTTCTGATTTTTTCTGCAAGCAATTTGATAAAATATTTTGTCATGTTTTTATCTTCTATAATTTGTAGTAAATCTGATCGATAGACTAAATATCGTAACGATACAATTAAAGAGACGTGATAAATATTCCAATTAATAATGAAAATTCAACATGAATTTGATATTCAAACTACACTGTAGATCAGAACAACGCTGTTTAAGGATTCACTATGTTCCCATCATCAGTACTCATGTAAGAAACGTACAGAGCGCAAGTTATTTCCAACAGTTAACGTCTTGCAATTGTGAGCGTGAAATAATGTAGAGAAATCTAAAGCAATGTTCGTTCTCATAGAATGCGAACATTAGTATCGAAGGTTATAGCCGCCTTTATTCTTTGCTGAACAAATTATCGTTTTTGTAAAAAGTACTTGAATATTAATAAGAAATAACTACAAGAAGTGGCGCTACATAAACGTTTATACCGTTTTCAGACTAAAATTAATATAAACAAACGAAAAAGTAACTGATGAAATAGTACCCCTTTTCCTTTCACCCTATTTTTACACTCATACACCAGTAAATAGTTTGTGTTAGAATTCTTAACATAAATTAATTATTTTGTGTTTTGTTTTTTGTTTTTTTATCTCACTGTCATTGACACCTCATAAGAATCAGGCCGATCTCAAGTACAGTTACTTGACGCAACAGCAGCACCCTTCTCATGGTTTGATTTGTTTCAATTTGTTTTCTAATCTCAACTTTCTACACGCGGTTGCCTTTTGGTTTCAAAGATATATTTTTCTAAATGTTGCGTGCTGCACAAGAAATAAGTCGAGAGTGTGAACTTTTATTTTTGTTTTTTTTTTTTGAGGCGGTGTTTTGACACTTTGCTGGGAATCAAACTAAAGCACCAAGAATATTTTTAGAGAAACTTCCTGGAACTTGAATTTATTAAAAAAACATCTCCTACTTGAAGTGAAAGAGTCAAAACTATTTAGAGAAAGCTCTTATTGTTTCTATTTTGTGGCGATTAGCTTTTATTAAAAAGTATTCAATATGTTTTTCTTTTAAGCGCAATTTTAAGAAACTTTGATTCAGTTAAGTGTTGCGTGTCTATGAATAAATATATTGCGTATGTGAAGGATGTGTGTCGTTTTTAGTTTCGCTACAGATTTATTGTATCGTCAATGGTCAAGTTCAGTGTGTAGTGAAAAGTTATTGCAAGAATATTGGATGTCATTTATTCAGTTCGCTATGTCAAATCATAATACGGAGTTATCAACCAACAAAGTGTGCAAACGGCATAACGTAGAGAGCTCTGTTCGAACAATGTTCCCAACACATTGACTTTAAGAACAATAGTTCAGATATTCTCACCTGTACAACGATAATTCGCAAGATTTGCCATAAACTTCCGTATTGCAGCAAAATTCGCCAGAGAATTGACATAATGAAATTTAAAATGTCTCTTACAAGTTGTTTATTTTCTCAGCTCGTTTATCTGTCTTCTCGACACAGTTTCCTTTGTCAGCTCCTGAGTGCCGGTTCTACTTAATAAAATTAGCTGATGTTAAGCTCCCATAGACAATGACGTATAATTCAGCCCGGGAGCAGTTGGAATTTAATACGAGTTTAAACAAATTATCTTCCGTGATGAATTAACGGATGGTGTTTGCCATGGGTTCACATGT
This sequence comes from Linnaemya vulpina, assembly GCA_963675445.1. Taxonomy (NCBI): domain Eukaryota; kingdom Metazoa; phylum Arthropoda; class Insecta; order Diptera; family Tachinidae; genus Linnaemya; species Linnaemya vulpina. The sequence goes on along the minus strand of OY776278.1, from coordinate 65,129,042 downwards.
CTTCAATAACGAAGCTAAATCAAAATCTTATTTATTTGTACAGCTTTTTAGACTTTACAGTATTTGCTCTAGGCGCTATTGACTGAACCTAAGATCCCGAGTTCGACTACGCAGTAGTGACAATGTCAACATTGTTCTCATGACATCTGAATTCATACAAATAATGAACACGATCGAGCAATACACAAACTGCTTTTTTCAAAAATGTTCTTCTCATATTCAACCATTCGGAGGGGTTTTTATGTATATATGTAGTTTGATTGAAATGGAAATAGTTTAAAAATGTTTATTTTTCATCTCAAATTTTTAAAACTTGTTCTTTCGAATCGAGCAACATAATGACACCCCAGGCTTAGCGTGATGAAAATGACTTTATTTAATTTTATTGGCTAATTGCTCGAAAAGTATTTTGAATTCAGATTGAATATTTATTCAATCAAGGCACAAGGGAAAGTCAACATCAGTTTTGTATATTCAATTTACGCTGCAGAGCAGAACAACTGAGTTCAAAAACCGGTACAGTTTCATCATAACCACTCATGTATATTTTTATTTGTTCCCACATGTCAGGTTTCGTTCCTTTATTGCCGTTTAATTGAATTTCTTCCTGTCCTATTTTTCTGAAGTTTTTGTTTCATGTTTCTCAAGTAAATTTGTTTGGATTGAATTTTCTTAAGTACATATGAAGCTTTTTGCCCAAGCCATAGCTACATATGTGTGTTTGCACAATTCTGCTGCGTGGTATATCGAGGCAATGTAGTGTTTGCCAAACGGCTTGAAGAAAAACCAAACAATTTATGTATTTTGGGCACCATATGGAATTTGTTATAAGCCGCAATGACAAATCTATTCTTGGAAGTGTAAATTTTGTATGGTCTGTGTGCAAGTGCAGAAAGTATGTTGTCCAAACCACTTGCGTATTGTATTTCGCCCTTTAAAAAAGAATTCCATCTCAGCGTGCAAAAAAACAAGCAAAACTATCGCTTCTGTGGCAGCGAAAATCCACGAGTGATGCACGAGGAGCCATTACGCTGTTCATATTAAAGGGGTCATCGGACCATTTTTCTGCCGCAATTGAACGAAGTAGGAATGGAGGACATGTAGTTCCAATAGGACGGAGCAACGGCACACACTGCGCGAGCCACAGCCGATATTCGGAAGGCCAACCAACATCCGATGACTTCTTTTGGCCCATCTTGTATTTGAAAAATTGTTGAAGCTAATGTGGATATAACCGCGAACTCTACGACAGATTTAAATGTCAAAGAAAATTAATTATCTAAATTCCCGGAACTACCACAGTTTTACGATATTATTCGCAACTATTTTTTGCATTAAAATGTTCTTGAAGAGTTCCAACAAGATAGATCATTTGCAACGTTTTTTGTGTGTTTTATTTAGAAGCAATTAACAAAAGCAATTAAGCAAAGAATGATCAAAACAAATGATTTGTATATGTATCTCTGAGATACGGCTAATATTTGGGGGATATTTTGAAATTCCAATGGTTTGTATCTGCATGAATTATTTTTAGATGTTGCATTGACACCACGAACAAGAGGAAGGCAAAATGCAACAACTAATTCTTTATCTAATGTCGCACTGTTATTTTCTATATGGTTTTCGTTATTGTTTGCACGTCTGTCAGTCACAATGTCTGCACTTTTTAATAAGTTAAATGCTAAATAAACTCATAAAATACAAAGTACAAGAACAACAGCAACTACGTACACTATTAAAGTAAATAAGAAGAACACCAAGGAAATAAAAGGAATGTATCTGGGCCTTGCAGTACAACAGCGGCAGTACTATTTAGTCAGTCAACTAATGATGCTGTCGCAGTGACTGCTGCTTCAGATAATTTACAATTCACAGCCTTGCAACAACAGATCTTTGTTCCGTTAGTGTTCCGCAGGGATGTTGTAGTTGAAATATTTTATCGAGAATATTGTTCGCTCAATACCGTTTTTGATTTTAAAGATTGTGGTGCATGTTTCAAAGCATACGCACCGCAACATATTTTATTAAAAAAACATCTATTAAATTTTAATAAAACCAGTGCGGGAAAAACGGTGCATTTGTTAAAATTATTTTGACAAAAAATAATCGTAATAATAAATAAATATATAAATAAAGTAAAATAATATTATTAAATAAAAAAAAGTATTTTACAGTGTCCAAGTTAACATGTAACCACATATACAAATTGTTCTCAACAAAATCGTGAACTTTACAGTGGCTAACAATATATTAACAAAAATTTACAAGACATATTTGCCTATTTGTGGCCCCTTATTAAGTACATAAAGTAATTAGCATTTATTAATTAAACAAAAGTTCCTAAAGTAACGAAATTGTGATTATAAAAGTTACATTTATTTTTGTTAAACAAATTTCCTACAGCCAAGGTCTGTAACTATTAAGTGAAGAAGGCAAATTTTCAAAGACTTATTAATATTTAATTAAGAGAAAGTGAGTATAGAAAAATATTTTTCCGTGAACCAGCAGAAATGTTTTTGGATTTACGGATATTCTTATTATTTTTATTTTGTTATTTTATTGTAGTAAAGTTATGTTTCCTTTATTGTCATAAAATTCCAGTTTAATAGATCACTCAGAGTCCTCAAATTGTTTTTCAAAAATATCAAATTATAAGTTTCAACTTCCAACTAAATTGCTGTTAGAAAACGTCCGATTCGTGGCCCATCCTGAGCACAACTTTCGTTTCCATTACAGTCATTAAAAGCTTAACCAATTTCAGGCACCTGTATCCGTACTTTCAGACGTACAATCACGTGTCCATATACCTTTTAAATTCGCGCTATAGCATTACGCCTTCTCTCAAAAGTTCAATTATCATCAGATCTCGTCATTTTGAGTCCCTAGAAACCAGACGGTGTCAATATATGTCTGTATGTGTATTTAAGTACATGACCCGTCTATAACTTTTGAACGGCTGAACCAATTCAAATCATACTGGTAGCATTTTGAGTAGCGTTGAACTCTCAGGTATTCTTTGTATTTGAACCGCTAGATTTCCCAATATCTGAAATAACTTGGAAAAAAGTATGTACATATCAAATTGTTTTTATTTTTAAATAACTTTTAAACCGCTTAACCGATCGATTCTACAAACTAATCAGCTCTTGACATTGACACCAAAGTGAACAAGGTCAAAAGGGACTAATCCGTTCATCATATATCGTGAACGATAAGATTCGAGTCAATGGAACACTCCAAAATTATATATGTGATCAGTTAGTGTCCTCGATTCTTTTGTTATAATTAAAAACTATATGAATGACCGCTTATCACGTGGGAATCAGTTGATTTGAAAGTCGAAATAATAGCGTTTTAGCTCGAAGAGCTGAAAGGCTTGGAATACCACAAAAACTCGGTCACGATAACTTTTCTGCTAAAATTTGTAGGAAGTTACTGGATGTCCTTTAGGGCTAACCGTTTTCCATATGTTTAGTGTAACATTCAGTTAAATAGTTTCGAGTACATGAAATTGAAAGCACCACTCTAATACAATGCTAGTATCACATATGTCCAGGCTATAGGGTGCTTTACCTCCTTTAGCAGTTATTTATATGATGTATAGAGTTCATCAAAAAGGATTTGGTAATGTCGGAAAGGCCGAAAGAAATGGCGTGCCTGCATTAACACCATGATTTTGAATGTATCGACTTTTGTCTCAGATCTCTGTTAAAACAATAACAACTATTTTCTTTATGTTGACTGTTTGTCGCCTTTCGAAGTTTTTTGAAGAACTTCAGCAGATCGCCATTTGCTATGGTGATCTGTGTCTTAAATATCGCCAAAACCAGTTGTATAGTTACCGAGAAGCAACGGTTTCTCCCTCCACCCTTGCAATAACATGTGCTAAAGAGCGCATTACTGCACGTCGCTTCATTAAAAATAACGATCGACAAATTCAAGACAAGTCACAAAGCAATTCTTATTCAGTCAACATCGAGCCTCGTTCACTCTTTTCCGAGAGTGTTGCGCCTCACTCGCCTCTTCCAATGATCTCCTCTGATGTCTCATTTGAGTATCAACGGTTACCGTTCGCTGTTCATTCGTCAACCATTAAAGACTGTAACAAAGTTTTTCTTTTTTAATGATGGAATTGCAAAATATTAAAATCATTTAAAGCACATTTTCACTAAGCCCCAATTTTAAAAGATGTTAATTGGGGCATTCACACTTTGTGCTATTTACTCATATTGTCATAAAGCCATAAAATTTTAGACCAGTTTAAAAAAGTTGTTGTTGTGCTACATATAAAAAAAATATAAAATAATAGCACTCTTTTAGGTATGTTTTTGTGTTGTCATAAAATGATCTAAGTCGAACGTCACAAAATCTTTAGGCGAGACGGCGATGGTATATGTTTGCCGTCGTTACTTATATATGATTCACGGTTAAAAAACGGTAAAGAAAATGTTCATACCTATATGTCTGTGCATTAAATCACATTTGTATAACATAAAAAATATTAAAAGAGCATTAAATCACAAAAACTAGATATATACAAGTGAAAAATTTTTCCCGTTTGATATACGTCGTGCTATTATATTATGACTTATGACTTTATGACTACAGTGTGAATCCCCCAAATGTAAAAACGTGAACGTAAATTATTGTACTTTAAGGTAACGCGGGTATGGTTAACCCAAGTTATTTATATCGATATTCCATGGCAATCCTGCATTAAATTTTTTTTTCCTTTCACTTTTACAATCGCACAAACTCTAATTTAATTCAGCAAATAGAAGACAACACATTGCACTTATAGTTCAAAATTTTTTTAAAACATCTTCAAATATAATACCCTCTATGCTAAAACACCCTATATATGAATCAATGACTAAATCGATAAATATGTTCAATAAAATACTTTCAATTATATGCAAATAAAAAACATAAGTAGACATTCTAAAGATAAATGGCTCATTTTCATCTAAATTTTATTTTTAAATTTTCGGTTGGATTAAAAAGAAAAAAGAAGACAAATAAAATATGTGTAACGAAACTTTGCACAATACAAAAAGAACTGCCTCCAGACAATTGTCGGGTTTTTAAATTTATTTTGGATAAAAAAATCGAACCAAAAAAAGACTGTCTCGTATTGAGACACGTTATTCCATCACAAACGAAAAACAAAAGGCAATAATACGATATGTGATGAATAACTAATTACGAATGAATTAAATTATATTCCAAGTAGACTGAGAATTAAATTATATATAGAGATAAAAGAAAACTGAATTCAATTGGAATAATGTTGGCACCGATAAGGAACTGAATTTCAAAAAGATTTTTTAAATTATATTGGCACAACAGTTATATATGTTAACAAGTAAAAGTGCTATATTCGGCTGTGCCGAATCTTATATACCCTTCACCAACGTACGCCTGGCAGTACATATATTTTTAAGTAACAATTTCATGCTTTTTTATTTATAAAATAGCTTCAGTAAGCGCAAAAAACAGCAACTTCAGTTGCATTTTCTGGTTACTTTTATGAATAAAAAATATCCAAAATTTCCTACCCCTGGAAACGAAATGTTAATTTTTCAAATTTTTTTTTACCAATACAAGTCTTCATAATGTGTAAAGCGGAAACTACAAATTTGTAACCATTTTGGTAACTTTCATGTTATACAAAATATGGCAAATATCCAACCCTGGAATCAAAATTTCTATTTTTTTAAATACTTGATATTAATTTTGTCTTTTCCTGAACCAAAAATTAATTTTAATTAGTAAAAAACTGCGTTAGTTGCCTTTTGGTTTATATATGTATGAAAAAAATTCAATTTCCCCCCCATGGAATCGAAAATTTTTTTCATCAATGCAAATCTTCATGATGTATAATACGGTTCTATTTAAGAAAAACTTGAAATTTTTAAACATTTTAGTTATTATATGTACCACAAAATGCCGAATGTGTCAAAAAAAAATTTTATTTCCTATCCCTGGAAATTTTTTTAAATTATTATTTTTAAATGGACAATTGAGGAGTCCCAAAGCATGAAATAGGTTCAATTTTCAAATAAACAAAAAAATAATCGGTTTTTGGTGTTAATTTTGCTTCGAGAAATAGGTGTAAGCTTCTCAGCTCTGGAACCGTCCTTCCGATTTTTCTGAATTTCAATACCACTCTAAGTTAGCTCACTTCCAATCGATCAGTCCAAAAATGAAGTCTCTAGCTCTTCTGGGGGCTTGGGAAAACCGATTTCACGTACAGACAGACGGACAGACGGACATCGCTCAATCGTCATCGCTATTCATAAGGATCCAGAATATATATATACTTTATGGGTTCGCATATTGATATCGAAGAAATTACACACAGAATGACAAACCTAAATATACCCTTTCACATTTTTGTGAAGGGTATAAAAAGCGTATTAAATTATATAGCTTTTATTAAATACGCGTGTCGATAATGTACAAACTCAAATTTCGTAAAATATAAAGATGAAACGATAAGGTGTTTATAAATAGTTAAGCAAAACATATTTCTCAAGACTAGCAACCCACTGAAAAAAGTTTGCTTCCAAAACTCATTTTTATTACGATCACCAATAGAAAGCAGATACTTATATACCTCGGGAACCAAAAAATTTAAACTTTATTTTACCTATACCTATATGACAGTGAACTAGGGTGATTCAAAATAGACATTCTCATTATTTTGCTAAAATGATAAATTTCTTAATAAGGTTTTAACTTTTAAACATCTATAACTTTTTTGTTTGTTTTGAAAGATTTCTAAACAAAATAATTTTTGAAATTAGTACATATTATTGGGAATTGTCGTTTAAACCTCTTTATTTTTAATTTTGTGCTGATTCTCTTTTTCTTCTAAAGTTCTTAAAGAGACTAGCACTAGTCCAAAGTCTCCTCTGCACTCCTATACCCCATTGTATACGCGGTACGATCCAACAGTGAGCTCCAGACCAATTTTGCTATAAGAGGTCAAATATTTTTTTTATAAAATACGTGTTTTTCAATATTTTTTCAATCAAATCGCTTTTATTAAATACAGATTTCAGATGGAAAAGTACTTTAGATTTTTATTTAATTTACCTCTACTATAAACTTATAAAATTGTTTTTTTTTCGGAATTGCTTGGGCATAAGAAACATATCTCGACTAATTATGGTAAAAACCATTGATATATAACAAGCGCTGTTACAGGTACAAGTATTGTTAGTGCTGTGGTTTTCGCAACCTACGTATGTGCGCGTTTTAGAGGTGTCGCCTATATTTTCTTTCAGCAAATACTATGCAATCAATTTTTTAACTTATGCAGTACAGAAGAAATTTAACTACACAAACAATAAGTTATAAATTTTGGGAAGAGATTAATATCACGCTATATGTAATGCTCTTATAACAAGAAAAGGATGTACGAGCGTAACCATTAAATGTTTTCAAAGGAAATTATTTTCGATACTATATCTACAAATACCGTATATAGAAAACAGGGTCGACCAGCAAGACTAATTGATGAATGTAGTGGGAGAACTCGAAGACGCAAACTTCGAAATATCAGTAAAGAAATATCGCCAACAATTATCAAGGACTCACTTTTGCACCAAATTCAACCAACACAAAATAAGAAGACGAAAATTGGGATAATTGAAGCAGTAATAGAAGCAAGCCCAAGGCGCACAAATAGGATTTTCGAAAAAATTCCTACACCAAATGAAGACAAGAAATTTACTCCAGAAGAGGCATTAGCATTATTTGTAGACTTAAAATTATCGAAAAATGCCAGAATATACAAACTGTAGATATTATTGAACACACTGCCGAACGGTTGATTACATATAATATCCATTTTGAACTTAAACAGAAACCTTCTTCATTAAAACTATTTTATTTACTTTAACCAATATTTGTATTGTTTATGGCACTTAACAAACCAAATATTAACTGAAACTTGTTCACAAAACGAGCCTTTGATATTTCATATTAAAAATTTCACAATGGCCAACGTTTTTCACTTTCTGATGAAATTTTATATTCGTATTAAATATAAGTTGTAAATGTGATTCAAAATATCAGATAGTTTGTAAAAAAATTTGCATAACAAATTTTAATACTTCACTTTTGTATCAAAAACAGCTAAAACTTAAAATGCGTTTTAAATTCGACATAACACTTTTTCTAATTAGTCCATTTTAAAGGTTTATACCTTAACCTAAAACCGATAGTATCACCTAGTGAACAAAAAATTCCAATCTAGTTCAAAGTTATCGATTTTTACCGCCTTCTTGCGGAATATTCCCATGGGCGTCGTGAAAAAATTTAATTGTTATCAGATCTCCACTTTTCGAAATCCTATGAAGCTTCCCTGGCTAATTCTAAAAGCCCTTCATTATGTCTGTATGTATGTCGGTGTGTACAAGTATGTGACATATATAACTTATGAAGAACTGAAATATATATGGCGCATTCACACTTCATGCCATTTAGTCATATTGTCATAAAACCATAAGATTTTAGACCAGTTTAAAAAAGTTGTTGTTGTGCTGCATATAAAAAAGTCATAAAATAATAGCACTCTTTCAGGTATGTTTTTGTGTTGTCATAAAATCCTCTAGAAATCTGAGTTGACCTGCTGAAAATCTTTAAGCGAGAAACAAAATAGCAGCTGTTAGAGTTTATATACACAAATTTATTTAGCAGACCAAGTTATGATGTGTTGTTCACACTAGTCATATATTTCGTGCTATTATATTATGACATGACTTTATGACTACAGTGTGAATCACCCAATAGAAAAAATGTTTTATATAAAGCGTCTTTTATTAATAACTTTTAAACGGTGAAGATCGATTCGCAAACTTCTCAGCTCTTTAAATTTAACATATTTTTTTAATTTCGAAATTATATATCTCAAAACATAAAATAGCACAAAAGCCAGGTTACGATTTCTCTGCGATTAAAATTAACAGGAAGTTACAAGCATGTCCTTTAATCTGGATTCACCCATGAATCCAGAACAAAATTTATGTTCTAAAACATTTTTTTATATGTAGTGTGACATTTCCCTTTTTTTGAGAGAGAGAGAGAGACGGTAACTTGTTTCGGAACATGAATTGGTTTAATTTTAATTCGTGTTCCGAAACATTGCAACTGTGCTGCCAGAAAGTTTAATTTTTTAGTATAATAGAACTGAGATGCCACATCATATTATTATTATGTATTTTTTATACATGTGCATGTATAATAATATACAGAACTTATTTTATATTGATTATTATAAAACTTAACAATAAAATCAAGTATATGTACTTTGAAATTTATTTAAAGGAATCGATTGCAATGAAGCTTATTGCAGAAATCGAAAAGCAACGCAGGGACATGAGTAATAAAAGGTACGAAAATTGATTTTCAAGACAAGCACTTGTATTTTATTAAGATTATTTTTATACCCTTCACAAAAAAGTGAAAGATATATCTAGGTTTGTCATTCCGTGTGCAATTTCTGACGATTGAGCGAGGTCCGTCTGTCAGTACGGTTCCAGAGCTGGAAAGCTAACACCTATTTCTCGACGCTAAATTAACACCAAAAACCAATTATATATTTGTTTATTTGTAAATTGAACCTATTTCATGTTTGGGAAGCCTCAATTGTCTATTTAAAACTAAAAAAATATAAAGTTTTTTCCAGGGATGGGAAATTCAAAGTTTTGTTGGGGACATTCGGTATTTTGTGGTACTGTAATAACTAAAATGTTATAGGTCATAAAGATTTGCATTGATAAAAAACAAACAAAAATATTTATTTTCGCCTTCAAGGATGGGAAATTGAAATTTTTTATATATAAATGTAACCTAAAAGACAACTAACGTAATTTTTTACTAATTAAAACTACTTTTTAATGCAGGAAAAACAAAAATAAAAAAATAAAAGTAACGATTCCAGGTTGGATAACTGGTTACAAATTTTGGGTTTTTTTAAATAAAACAACTTAATTTTTGTATATATTAACATAACACAAATTCAACTAACATCTTTTTGTACTGGCTAAAATTTTTTTCTGTCAAAACAAAGTTAATATTAAAAAATTTAAGAAAATCAAAATTTCGATTCCAGGGTTGGATAACTGCAATATATTTTTGTACGTGAAAGTGAAAAATATGGTTACAAATTTGTAGCTTTTCTTAATTAAAACCGCTTTATACATCATGAAGATTTTCATTGGCAAAAAATAACAAGAAAAAACATTAAATTTTCGCCTTCAGGGATGGGAAATTGAAATTTTTTATATATAAATGGAACCTAAAAGACACCCAACGTGGGTTTTTACTAATTAAAACAATTTTTTAATGCAGGAAAAACAAAAATAAAAAAAAATTAAACTTACGATTCCAGGTTGGATAACTGGTTAGAAATTTTGAGTTTTTTTTTAATAAAACAATTTCATGTTATTTTTTTATACATTAACATAACCAAAACCCAACTAAGGTCGTTTTTTATTGGTTAAAATTCTTTTTTTTCTGGCAAAACAAGGTTGGTATCAAAAAATTTTGAAAAATTTCAATTCTAGGGTTGGATAATTGCAATATTTTGTATTACATAAAAGTGACAAAAATGATTACAAATTTGTAGTTTTTCTTGTTTAGAACCGCTTTATACATCATGAAGATTTCCATTGGCAAAAAATAACAAAATTAAATTTTCGCTTTCAGGGGTGGGAAATTGAAAAAATTTTTATAAGTATATAAAATTTTACTAATTAAAACTATTTTCTTAACCAAGAAAAATTGTTTAATATCAAAGATTTAAAAGAAATCTAAATTTCGATTCCAGGGTTGGATAACTGCAATGTATTGTGATACATGAGAGTGACCAAAATGGTTACAAATTTAAAGTTTTTTTTAAATAAAACTATTTTATGCCTCATTAAGAGTTGCCTTGGTCAAAAAACAAACAGAAAAATATACAAATTTTCGCTTTCAGGTATTGGAAATTGAAATTTTTTATGCATAAAAGTATCCAAAAAGACAACTAACGTCGTTTATTTGCTAATCAAAACCATTTTTTAATTTTAAAAACGCAAATTTGGTTTCAAAATGTAAAAAAAAAATCAAAATTTTTATTCCAGGATTAGATAACTGTAATATTTTGTGATACCTGAACGTTACTTAAATGGTTAAAAATTTGAAGTTTTTTAGATAAGACTAGCTCATGCCTCATTAATAGTTACAAACTTAAAAAAAAATTTCTACTCCAGAATTGGATAACTGCAATATTTTGTGATAAATGATGTACTTTTCTTTTATTTTTTATCAACAGAAGTTTTTGCTTTTACTTCAAAGAAACATTTTTAAAGAATGGAGTTGTAAAATCCACAGAAAACTTATTAAAAAAATTTATAGCATAACAAAAAAAAACTCATTCAATATTCACAGATTCAAATGTTCCTTTAAATTCATATTGCCAGTATCAGTATTTAAAATTCTTTAAAAAACTCTCGGTATTATTCACAAACCATTAGCAAATTTAAAGTTACTTTAAAGTACGAATTTTGTATGGCAAAAACAAATTTAAAGCATTCATTAATGAATAGCTAAGATACGTTTGTGAATACGATTTCTTAATCAATCTTTGATAACGTTGAAGTATTCCATAACTATTGTGTAACATGCAATAAAAATGCTTTATGTATTAGAGCGTTACTAGGCATTAAATTAAGGGAGATTCTGTAAGTGTCTAAAAAAATCTAAAATTCCAAATCTATATATATATATATATATATATATATATATATACTATATATATACAGTATATATATATATATATATATATATATATATATATATATATATATATAGTATATATATATATATATATATATATATATATACTATATATATATACATATATATATATATATATATATATATATATATATATATATATACATATATATATATATATATATTGATATATATATATATATATATATATATATATATATATATATACATATATATATATATATATATATATATATATATACATATATGTTTTTCTAAGGACCAACATACGGGTTATAATCAAATATGTTTTAGGCATACGAATAGAAAACCGAACGAAGCTTATTCAGTAGGCGTACGGTCACACTTGGCAAATATTTGCAAAAAACATAATCACTTTTTTAAGTAATAACTATCATACATGACGACGAATCCAATATTATTGGAAACTGTTTAACTCAATAAAAAATTGTCCAAATTAAAACAATTTACATTAATATTTAGTAGTTACATTTTATTAAGCAAATATTTGCCAGAATGTGGCCGTGCCTTAACTGAAATATGATACCAAATTCAGAGCTGGAAAATTTAGTGCTATTATACATTTAAGGCATTCGTCGCGAGATATATTTTATGCTCATAAGACAAACTTCGTATAGAAAGTTTGTCTTATAATCATAAAATATTTTTTATGAATGAGGCCTTTAAATTCTCGTTTCTATAGGGCGAGAGCACACGAACAGAGTAATAAAATGTTCAAATAAGAAGTGATGAGATATTTTTGTGTTTTAAAAAATATTTTTATCTTTAATCTCAGAACTCAACTAGAAGCTCTTGAGATTGATTTGTTTTGTTTGTAAAATTGTCATTATTCTAAGTTAATATCCTGCTTATATTTTGCTCTTGAGATGTTCTAGACGACTTAAATGATTGACTTCCAGGACTTCTCGCGCATTAGAATTCTATCTCAATTCCAACATCAATCAGGTCGTCCCATTTATCAGGAAATATCCAACATATAAAAATGAATGCTTTCTTACTATTAATTGTTAGATGTAGGAAAGCAAATTAGACTTCAATCATTGCTTTGAGAGCGCTTTAGCGTCCCAGAGTAATTATATTGTACACGTATAAGTTCCTGTACATCTTGCAATATGATAAACATCAAAACAAATGTCGTTGGTACTTGAAACGTTGTGTGATTCTGTAGATGTTGTGTTGCTAGAGACTGTGAATGGTCACTACATACTGTTGGTATAGTGAATGCCAAATTGCTGTCATAAAATGGCACCAACACGTGCACAAATATATAAAATCAAGTGAGCAAAAAACGCTAAAATAAATTTCATGCCATTTGAATTAGTCTCCTGTGTTTTAGAAAGAAAACAATTGAAAAATTCGTCAAACCTCTTTAGATGATTCGCTATTTAAAGTTAAAATTGTTCTTTTAATAGATTCTTGAAATACAAAAATCATTGAGCAGTTGTAAATTACTTTTTGACGCGATCTTTGTGACTACAATGTGACCTCTATTTTAGGAACTAGTAAAAAACGGGTCTCTTTGCAATTACCGACTCGTTGTTTTCGAATAGAAACGTACTCAATCTTTTTTCGAATGTTTAATAAACGAATATTATATTTTAAAAAGTCTCATCATGAACTTTTTAAAAATAATTATATAATCCAGCTGTTTCTCTTAATAAACTTTTGAATAATGAACTTTTAAATATGAGAGGTATAACAGAAGAAAAAAATGAAAAAATAGAATTTTTCAGACGATGTATTTTTATCTCGGCCAATATCGTATATGTGGTTTTATAACAAAGTTGGCCATATTATAAAATACTATCACTCAAGTTTATATAAAATGTTTAGTCTCCCCATCCCTGACTAGACTGAAAATTCTATTTGCATTTTCACTTTTTGTTACTTCAATAGGCGAATGAACGAACGCACAAGTTCAAGATTCTCTGAATGCACACACTCAAACAAACAATTATGTATTCGAATTTAGACAACTCACAAACTGACTAATTTTTGTATGCCGCGCAATATTTACGTGTTTGTTAATATAAACACGAGGCCAACGAGAAAAAATGTAGTTCATTGCAGTTTGCTGGGGATCCTAGAGCTGCAGCAGAGTCTGTCCGGAGAAGCAGAGATGCTAACAGCATCGCATCATACACGTTGGCCGTTGGCATGTGCTTCTCAAAGATTATATTCCATATATCTCCTCCGCATTCAACAACGTGTGTGTGTGTGTCATATATACAGTGCATATGTTGCTTCCCTTGCACACTATCTCGTCGTTCTTAATAATATGCAGCAGCAACACACAACACGACTTATTTGAATGTTTCTACGGATTTGCAAGAACAAAACCTTTGAAATGCTTTCCCTGTCAAACACTTCTATTTATAAAATTTAAATTGTTTTTCTTTTAATTTTCTCTCTGTGTGTGTGTTGTTGGTTTTTTAGAATAGTTTTTTTTTGATTTTGTGTGTTGCTGTTTGTTTTTAGCATCATTAAATGAAACAAAAAGTTGTGCCAATGTTGTTGTTGCTTGTGTTTTCGTCGTTAGCAACACATCGTAGTGTTAGGCAAACTTAAAATAGAAGTGTATTTGATTAGCATTAGACGCCAGACATCTTCTCTTAAAAAAGTTGCGAAGATCTTTTAGATTTTTAGCTGAACTTTGAGGATTTCACAAGTATAATAAAACTAATTGAAGTACAAGTTCCCCATTCAGCTGTGCCGAATCTTATATGACTTGCACTGCGGCATGGAAATGTTGTAGAAGTACATGCACGAACTTGGAATTTTTTAAAATTTTCTATCTGCCTACTTTTGAAAATGAAAGATTTATTTCTATATATCATGTTTTAAGTTTTCGTTCTTTTTGCGGCTCGAATTTACTTACATCGAGATAAATACGTCAGTCCAACACATACGCGTGTCGATCATTTATCTAGGGAATTCGATAAATAAATACCGGCATTTCTGTGCCAGCTATTATGCAGGCTGAAAGAAAAGTAATCGAAGGGCTTTTAACTATTTTTGAATATTTAGTTATAAATTTTTTATCTCTTTTCAGGAATTTGCAAAGATATTTAAGGGTTGTAGAATTGAAAAATGTGCCGCTACAAATAGACAGCCCGTAGTTTTGACTCAGTGCGCATATCGTCGTTGCATGTGCAATAAAATTTTTTCATTAAGACGGGCTACGGAAATCGCAAGAGTACAATTTACAATTTTTACAAAAGTCTAATAGTTGATGTGGTGATTATCGGCCCATGCATATTTTTGAAAATGAACACGGTGTAGCTGTTTCCATCACGAAAGTAAGACATCGAACAATGCTGTAATAATATATAAGGCCAGCGGTGAAAAACCATCCGCAACTCACTGTAAAGAACATAAGCGATGGTAATCGACCTCTGCTTCAGCCTAATCTAACTGTTCATGACTGATCCCTTCAGCGTTATTTTAAAGGAAATGTCTAGGCAAAATAAGATTAGAGATGTTGCGATATATTATGGAAAATATTGCTAAAAGAGCAGAGTATGCCTGGAAGAAAAAGTTTCATAATTATATTATATATATTCTCTCAACAAAAAATTTAATTAAAAAAATTTTCATGAATGTTTTAAGCATATAAAGTTATAATAGATTCAAACCTCTTCGGTTTACTGCTTTCATAGACAGAATATTAATATTATATTATTGGAAAGGATTGTAGCGCGTTACTACGGATTTTGTACAGTTCTCGTACGCTTCTACATAACAAAAGCGTTACCACGTTCAATTTAACCACTTAATAAGTGGTAATAAATAAAATTACCCATGAGTACTGATGATGAAGGTACGGCGGCTTTCGAAAACGGCTCTTTTGCTCTGCTATGTAAGTTAGAACTGATATTGACTTTGTGACATTTGTGCTTTGGAATATTTATCATGTCTTTCTGAATCAGAAGGTAATTTGCGGTAACATTGGGTTGTGAAAAAAATTAAAAAATTTAAAAAAAATAAAATTGAGTTTCAGGTACAAATCTACATACCTATTTAATATTAATTTCGTTTATTTTATTTAATTCTTCATTTTATGAATCAAAAAAGCATATTTTCATGTGATCTGAACCTGCAAGATTATCAAAACTATAAATCGTAGGCGGACAACGATTTAGTAAAACGGAAGTCAAATCGAACTAAAAACCTTCTTCATTGCAACTTTTTGTGTTGGCGTTAAAACTGTACATGATTTCGTCTTAGAAATTCGTGCTCTAAGCAGTTGTTTGTGAGGTTTCCTTTGCGCATACAAAAGAAAACCAAAATATAAACTAACGGTAGAGGAAATCGAGATGCAGGGACTGCAAATCCCCTTAGCAAACTTTTTCTATAAAATTTTTTATATAATACATTTGTATGCATGAATATGTCTCTTTATAATTATATGAAAAGATCCCCTCTTTGGAAAAACAAACTTAAATACAACAACTTTTACAATTTAATGGAAGAAAATCCGCCGTAAACTAAAAGATTCACACACTTTTAAAATAAAATGTTTACAACCACCAACTACACATCTACAACTATTTCATCATGGTGCAGAGTCATTAGCACCGACAACAGTGTAGCAACAAATCCTACAAATACGTGAATAGTTGTATCAGCAACATAATCTTTTAAGGCAATATTATCGAATTGAGCAACAGCAACAGCTGGGCATTCACAGTTGCAACAACGAGATAAACGTTTTCAACAGCGTGAAGAGCGCAGAACTATCAGTTTGCAAAAAAGTAGTTCTCCGTCATTTATTACTAAAATATATCTGCAGCTCTTAAGGGAAACTTTGTGGTTGCAAAAGCTTTCTTATTGGAAATCTAACTTGAAAATTTGGTTTCTTGTAATATTTATTGGACGAAAGTGTTTCAAACTTAGCACATGTCCTCAGTAAAATGGAAATAGAGATATTGAAAATCTACTGACAGGCTTTTGACTTTGTCATCAGTTCTACTGCCTCACTGTGCCCCATAAAATACCCTATACTATAAAGATTTAAGCCCTCATTCGCAAGAAATATTTTATGCTTATTAGCTGCTAATAAGACAAATTTGATATACATAGAAAATTTTTCATTTAAACAGCTTATAAACATAAACCTTTTTTTATGAATAAGGGCCTTAGCATGTACAAGATGGGACAAAATCAATTTTGTTTAAAAATAACTTTTTTACTAAAACAAGCAAAAAGTTTGAGTGGTGGAAATTTTTATTTAAATATGTGATATCAGCCATGTGGCTACTGATAGTCGTTAAACACAATTGTTTCCGTTTTATTGGATAACTTTGATCCATTTATCTGATGATAACTGTTCGCATTCCTGTCGAATATTCTCATTAATTGCTGTGATTTGCTGGGTCATCATGGTATAAGCACGCAGCTTCAAGTAGTCTCACAGAAGGAGGTCTGAAATTGTTAGCTCGGGCTATCTTCTTGTTTATGCAAAATCGCCAAAATAGGAGATCAAGCGATCAAGAAATGTTTCCTTCACAATGCGTGAAGCCACACGTTCATCAAACTTACCCAATTCAACTGCAGATGTATGAAGTCACTTTTCATGCCCCTGTAGCTTGAGCTCGTAACAGTAATTCTTTCTATTGCCGATGGAGTTCTTCAAAAAAGTACGGTCCAATCACCTTTCCCGCTTGAAGACCGCATTACTCAAAAAAGGTTTGAATAAACGAAACGGCTTTTCGAGCATAATACACGGATTTTCAGTGTCCCAGAAATGAAAATGTTGTGTATTGACGAAACTGCTGAAATGAAAATGCGCTCCATGATCATTGTCGACCCAAAATCTTCTAGATTATAGATTAATTCACATGTGACTTACGGTCAGCGAAGCATTATCTGATGCACTTGTGCTCTTTGTATGGGAACATGTGTAAACCTGTCATTAAAATTTGCAGTAGGGTTCGCCTTGTGATGACCAATTGCGTGGAACGTCGTTCGGTTAATGATTTTCTTTTCTCAGCAACATCATCAGTCACAGCCGCAAAAAATCTATTGTGGCTCCAGTCTGTTAGAGCTAAGTGGCGTAATAGGCATAGTCACCCGTCGAGATCTCTGACCCGGTAATATGCAAATTTATATGCAAAGTGTTTTCGCTACAAATACAAACTAACAATCTCGATGCTGGTTATGTAAGCTTTAAGTTTTTGAAATAAACTTAACTGAAAAAATTTTGTATATGTTGAAGCTCAAAGGAGTACAATTTTATGAGTTTTTTGGAAGAATTTTCTTGTTTCCACCCTGGCGACATGAGTTATTGAGCCGTGCCGGCCGAATTTCGGATAACTTGCCATGTTGCCAGATTTATTGGAAAGCGTAGGCAAAAATTGGACTGATCAAATAGACTAAACAAAAATAAACGCCATAATATTATTGATCAAATTGTAATAAGATTACATGGAACATGATCGTTAATTTTAACCGAAAACCTTTTCGACCTCAAAACCTTACTACGAATTTCACAAAACAATATTATTCGTTTATTATTTTCAAACGGATATGACTTTTGAATGAGCCAACCGATTCCCAATCAACAAGCTGAAATTGGTATTGTTTCCCAGTCAAATAAAAGAATAGAGCGCTAACTGATAAGATATATAGTTTTGAAATAAAAGAATTAAAAACGTTCTTAACTCTTTAAAATGATTCGCAATTTACGGGTCTAAATCGGATATATAAGGATGCCACCAGTTTGGTTCGATTCGATCCAGCTGTTCAAAAGCTATAAGTGGGTCACATAGTTATACAAGCACATCCACACATAAACACACATTCATACATAAAGACTTGGTAGCACCCTCTCAGAAGTAGTCATGCAATCGTTCTGGGAACTCTTATTTATTACAAAACGGAGTAAAACCAAAAACTTGGCGGTTTTTCAAAATTTTAAATTTTCCTGTTGGAATATTAAATATTTTATTCCAATAATGTATTTATGTTGCATTTGAAGTTCTCGTTCATCCAAAAAAATCAAAAACTAATCAAAAATTTACTTGAAACTTTGTTTGTGAGTAGAGCAATTTTGAAAAGATTTTATAGCATTTAAATATACATGAATATCCACGATTTGATGTAAACCATTTTCATAAAAAATGTATTTTGCATATAAATCTTATATGCATGTTTTACAACCTTCTAAATGAATTGCAAGACTCCGCATCACAATTTAAAAACAAAATTAAATAATAAAAGTATGAAAAACGGTTAACCCTAAAGGCTAATTTTACCCAAAAAGTTATTGAAACTTTATTTTTTTGCTGTTCTATGCTGCTGAGCTCAAACACTGTTATTTTAATTTTCAAATCAACCGATTCTCACGTGATGTGGTATTCGATTACCACAAAAATACCGAGAACGCTTACTGATTAGAGTTTAAAGAAATCACTTCATTCGAATTTTCGGTTCACGATATCTCAGGAACGGATTAACCGATTTTGACTCGATTTACGGTAATCGATAAAGTTTTTAAATGTCAAGAACTGACTAATTTATGGAATCGATTCATGGAACTATTTAAAAGTTATTCTAAAATAGACACAATTTTTATGTTTTTGTTTGGGATATCATGAAATCTACCTGCTCAAATAGGTTGAAATTCACAGGAAATCTATGAATACTCTTGAGAACTCTACCAGTTTAGTTTGATTCGGTTCAGTTATTCAAAAGTCATAACAGGGTCGCATACTTACGCACACCTACACATACATACAGACGTAGTAATGGGCTCTCAGAGTTAGTCAGGAGAAGGTATCAAAGATAGGGAACTAAATTCTTACAAAGTCGGGGTAAAACCTATAGTTTTCCGATTTTTGCATATGTTAAATTTTCCTAGTTTGAATTTAAAAATGTGCACGACAATATAAACAATCTATCTTAGCAACGAGATAAAAACCTTAGAAAATAAAAGCCTATAATGGCAAGTTATAAGGTTTAGGGCCATTATTACAGCTTGGCGACAAAGTTGGTGGTAGTAAACGCCAACGTTAGCATAACCAATCGATAAAGTGGCCGGTAGCAACTTTCCATTATCACAACTTGCCGGTAATATTAAATGTATGTATATTTCTTATTGTGTGGCAATACTGCTAGAAATTACCGACTACTTTTGAAAGATTATTTAGATCGCGAAAGATTGTAGTGGCAACGACGCACTTGTTTTTACCTTTTGAAAATATATGAAGCTTTTGTTTGTAAAAATATTAGTTTGTGTTATAAAATAAAAAATGTCAGCATCTAAGGAAAAAATCGTGCGAGCTGTGAGAAGACGGGCAAAAAGCTTTTCAAGTGAAGAAGAACTATGTGTGGTGCTACCATATTAAAAATAAGAAAATATGGCAATATAAACATAAATCCTCCTGGTAAAAATTATCGCAAAGTCGAACTTGTCTTTAATTTATCGCACATTTTTAGATTAAAGGAAAGTTGTAATAATGAAAATGTATTTATCCGACCGACAAAATCTCACTTCAAGATAACATCAAGTTGTAATAATGACCCCTTAGTATTATATATTTTTAATCATTCACAAAATAAAACTTTTGAATACATCGACTAAGAAGTTAAAAATTGCAACATAATTTAAGAAATCGTGGAGGGTTACACGGTAACTGGGCTTCTTTCCCCAATTACTTGCAGTTACTTATCAGTTGATATCTTTGCGAATTTCCTTTTCCACAAAACGTTTAAACTGCACCTCATGAAAATTCTGACAAATACCAACACCTCTCATATTCCCCTTCTTGTCTACCAACAACCAACTACATTATCATGCATTCATATAAAATCTAACAGCTTCACAAAAATTCCAACATTAACGCCAAAGGGCGGAAGTCTCCCCATTTAAAATCAAAATAAACTTCCTTATACACGTTTATAAAAAGCGAAAATACTGCAACGTAAAGGAAAACTAAGAAAATGTTTCCCCAATCCACTAGAATTTCAATTGCAAGACAATTTTAGAATTTCTGCCGAATGATTCGTGTGTGTGTGTCTGAACCCCCTGCAACGCTAGAGACAATTTAGCAACAACAACAACGGTGCTGCAACTAGCTTTGTATACGAATTCAATTTAAAATTGTTGCGTCAGAGTCTTCACTTTCCTTCTGCTTCTGCCGCCGTTCGTTCTTCGTCAAACAGATGTGACTGTATGTCATATTTTCCCTTGACTGTTGGTTGCAAAGGAACGCACGCCAACTACTGGCTAATGTCAGATTTCCGAAGACACGCAGTTAACTGTTTGTTAATTCTGTTTGTGTACAAGTCGAATTGTACTTTTGTTTTTGTTTTGGAAATGAAATTAAAATAGATGACTGATGAGATCTTGGCGCATGCTATTTGAAATGTAAATGAACTTTCATTTTGTTTAAACTGACAATACGTACGCATGCACAGTGTGGCCACAGAATGATTTTCATCTCTTATTCCTTTTTGTTTGCTGGAGATGATTTTTATATGTATATCGCGAACGTGGCAAAGGACTGCTATCAATCTCAGTTGCTAAATAAAGTATTAATTGGCAGACGTTTTTAAGCTGGGTAGCCAGCTTTATGGACTCATTAGAGCTTGAACGCTACCTGAGATATGTTTCGCTGTTTTAGTTCTGTCAAAACTAAATTTGATTAAAAAAACTATCCAGCAAACTGCTATATTTTGTGAGTTATTCTGTTTTCACTATTTGTGGTCCATTTGTGAAAAAAGAATCTAAAGTAGGAACAATATCAAGAAAAATTTTAAATCTATCCTCAAAATGAACCAAAGAAAATTTAGAACACCCATACCAATTTTTCTGAATTTATGTTATAAATGAATGGAATTGGTATTTGAACACATAATAATTAAAAACAAATAAAAGTGCTATATTCGGCTGTGCGTTAAATATATTTTTAAGCACAAATTTTGTTCTTCCTGAGTCATAAAATAGTTTCAGTTAGCAAAATAAAACAACGTCAGTTGCCTCTTTGGTTACTTTTAAAAATGAAAAAATTCCTACCCCTGGAAACGAAATTTTAATATTTTGTGTGTTTTTTTACCAAAGCAACTCTTAATAAAGCATGAAATAGTTTTATATAAGAAAAACTTTAAATTTGTGACCATTTTGGTCACTTTCATGTACTACAAATTATTGTTTTTACAGAAAAACTTTAAATTTTCTAACCCTGGAAGAAAAATTACATTTATTTATTTTTATTATCAATGCAACCCTTCATGAGGTAAAAAATAGTTTTATTTTAAATTTTTAACCATTTTGGTCACCTTCATGTGCTATGAAATATTGCACTTGTTTAGCCCTGGAATCAAAATTTAAATTCTTAAAATTTTTTGATCAATGCAAATCTTCATGATGTATAAAGCGGTTTTGTTTAAGAAAAACTTGAAATTTTTAAACATCACATGTACCACAATATACTGAAAGTGACAAAAAAAACTTTTAATTTCCCATCCCTGGAATATTTTTTAAATATTTTTTTAGCTTTTATGCTTCCCAAAGCATAAAATAGTTTAAATTTACTAACAAACAAAAAATAATTGGTTTTTCGTGTTAATTTTGCGTCTTGAAATAGGTGTAAGCTTGCCAGCTCTGCAACCGTATTTTCTGAATTTAAATACCACTCTATTTAAGCTCATTTCCAATCCAATAGTTCATGAATGAAGTCTCAAGCTTTTCTGGGGACTTGGGAAAACCGATTTCACGTACAGACAGACGGACAACGCTCAATCGTCATCGCTATTCATAAGGATCCCATTTTAATATCGAAGAAATTACCCACGGAATGACAAACCTATGTATACCCTTTCACTTTTTTGTGAAGGGTATAAAGAAAATTAAGATCAAATATATTCTCCTCAGAATATAAAAATCGTTTTTGAAAATACAATTTTTAATTTTCATATCTGTTGGTGTGCAATCAGCCAGTATAATTGAATGCGACTACTTTTCTTGAACCTCGAAGTATGGTATATATTCGATTGAGACTAATTGGTTACGAAATGTAAATATGATTATAGATTCTATAAAATAGAACATGCTAAACACAAGAGTGTTTTAGTCAACTTTGAAATTTCAAAACGCACTAAAATGAAGAAAAACGTGCCATTTAGAAAAAACGCAACGTTTTCAGAATTTCTTATATATTTGAAATCCTTATTGAATCAATTATTGTTATCAATATAACAATGAAACAGTCTTCGTAGAAAACAAATTAAAAAATAAATAGATAATTTTATATACACATTTACTTTAATATCACAAATTCAACAGGGTTTCATAGAATTTATAATTTCTAATAGTTCAGTATTTTCCCTTGAATGTTTTTAAAAGACAGTTTTTCATTAGAAGTTCTGCAAATCTCACCAATCTACATATCGTCACAGAATATGCAAAAATCCCTAACATATTAAAGATGTATGCATTGTTAGATTTTTATATATACTTTCACTGTGAGATTTTACAATAATTATCAATAAATTTTTTATTGATAAAATGTAAGCTTCACTTGTTAAACTTTTAATATGTTAGTTAGGCCTTTTTACGTTTTCTGTAACGATATAAAATTTTTTTTATGAAATTCCTTGAGAAATAATGTTACAAACTACAAATATGCCAAAGGAATATTGAAAATACTTTGCAAAATATCGGTGCACAGATGCAGACGGGTGACTATGACCATATATCGGCGATGCCGTAATCCCTTTCTGGGACTGACTCTACATTACTTCTGCCTTCAAATACGAAGTGACAACGTAGTCAACCACAGAAAATTATCTCTCGAAAGAAATTAATAGATCAGTGGTCTGGCTGCACTTAAAAAACAATTGCCAACAAGGCTTGATTTCGTTTGATTAGAAGGTGTTTTGTGCCTGAGCATGTTTTCTAAAGAAAAATGTTTCCTGCAGCACTTTTTTCTAACGAAAACAAAGAGATCTGGTTATACACCTAAACCAAAGTTGCACACATATAAGCAATAATATCTATGAAACTACAATTCGCGGAATGGGCTGCATTAGATAGATTTCAAGTTTTTCCCATGAAAAAAATAAATTTTTAATTACCGTACCTGATTGAAAAAAAAACGGTATTTTCTTGTTGAATTTGTTGCGTGAAGACGTGGAGAAGTGCGCGGATGAAAATAAAATTTATTTTACATATTATTGAATGTATGGAATTTATGTAAAATTAGAAGCATATTTATTGGCCTAAGGGCCAATAAAATATATATATATGTATATATATTACATAGTGTCAATACCTAATTAAATTCATGTAAATTCAATACCTTAGTAAATTCAGTTTAATATCACTAATAATGATTAATTCCCAATATAATAAAATCTTAATATTATTTACCTTAACATATCAGCAATTTATAAGCAGTATTTCAAAATGAAAGACTAGTTAAATTAAATTGATTTAAGTATCGTTCGAGCATTTAGCAATAGAGAAGAAAAACATAAACAATATGAGATGTTATTGAGTGTATTGAAACAACAATATCAGAAAGAAATAATAGATGTAAAAAAATAAATATATATTTAACAAAAATGCACAGATAATCAATACCAACAAATTATCATCCGCTTGCATACGAACACTAACACATTCTTACTGATTGATGCTATATCTTGCACGTCTCCTGGGCACTTACGATTGCATTTCGAATGATATTTAAAAATAAAGAAGGAAGTGTATTGTAGCGATAATTATTAACAATCTCATATTGTTTGGTTATGTCTATACATCTGTTCTATATATGTATCTGATAATTAGTCTATTCAATTAATCTAGGTTTTGGTTTAATAGGCTAATGTTGCAGTTATATAGTAAGCGTTTTGGTTTAATCGGTTAACTTTTTGGTTAACCTGACAAATTTTGTTTAATTTATTTTCCAAAGAACAAAATTTTATAATAATCAATAAATATTTGACTTTTGTTCGAATATTATTATTATTGTTTTGAGTTCGAATATTCGAACTCAAAACAATAAAAGAATTTGCATACGAATAATTCGAAAATAAAAAAAACAAAACATTACAAGAGAAACAAGTAAAAGTGCTATATTCGGCTGTGCCGGATCTTATATACCCTTCACCAACGTTTGTCTGCTTTCTAATTTATAAAATAGTTTCAGTAAGCAAAAAAAAAAAACAACTTCAGTTGCATTTTTTTGTTACTTTTATAAATAAAATATTTATAAAATTATGCCAATGTAAATCTTCATAATGTGTAAACCGGTTTTATTTAAGGAAAACTACAAATTTGTAACCATTTTGGTAACTTTCATGTGATACAATATATATATATATATATATATATATATATATATATATATATATATAATATTTGATAAGAACATTGCTTTTGCTGAATTTAAAAATAGTTTTAATCAGTAAAAATAAACGACGTTAGTTGCTTTTTTCTTACTATAATATATACAAAAATATCAATTTCCCATTCCTGGAAGCGAAATTTTTTTTTTGTTTTTACTTACGTAACTCTTAATTAGATATGAAATAATTTTATTTAAGAAAAACTGAAAAATTTTAACTATTTTGGTCACGTTCAGGTATCACAAGATATTGTAGTTATCCAACCCTGGAAACAAAATTTGTGTTTTCTAAATTAAAAAATTGTTTTTAATAGGAAATAAACGACGTTAGCTGTCTTTTTGGTTTCTTTTATGCATAAAAAAATTTCAATTTCCGATCCCTGGAAACAAAAACTAATTTTAGTTTCTTTTTTTACCCAGACAACTCTTAATGAGGCATAAAATAGTTTTATTTAAGAAGAAATTTGTAACCATTTTGGTCACTCTCATGTATCACAATATATCGCAGTTATCCAACCCTGGAATCGAAATTTAGATTTATTTTAAATTTTTGATATATAGAGCCTGAAGAATAATTATTACAAGAATTTAAGTAAAAAACAAGGTCTAATAATATACAAAAATAATTGTTTTTGATACCAATTTTGTTTTGCCAAAATAAAAAAACTATATTAACCTGGAAAAAAGTCGTTAGTTGCTTTTAGGTTATGTAAAAGTATAAAAAAAAATTTAATTTCCGAAACCTGGATAAAAATTTTAATTTCGTAAGTTTTTTTTAACAATGCAAATCTTCATGATGTATAAAACGGTTTTAATTAAGAAAAACTTGAAATGCTTAAACATTTTAGTTATTTATGTACCACAAAATACCAAATGTGCCAAAGAAAATCCAATTTCCCACCTCTGGAAGCGAAGATCAAATTTTTTTGAAATTTATTTTATCAAGCAAATCTTCAAGACGTATAAAGCGGGTTTATTTAAGAAAAACTACAAATTTGTAACCATTTTTGTACTACAAAATATTGCAGTATCCAACCCTGGAATCGAAATTTTGAATATTTATAAATTTTTAAATTTTTAATACCAAGTTCACGTTACTTTAAGTTTTATGAAAGTATAGGTATAGTTTTAACTGTAACTTGTCAGAAAACTATTATTTTTATAATAATTAAAAAATAATATACGTACATATGTATATAATGAAATGAATTAAGAAAGTCCATTCATATATAAAAAAATAATATACATATGTGTATCATATTGGCAGTTATAGGCATGCTTCAATTTACATCATTTTAATACGCAAGTTATATTTTCGCAAAGTTGTGCATCCAATATGTGCATGATCTAATACAAACTTTTAGTAATTTCAACAGTAGTAAAATTTTTACACTTCCCATTTAATAAGATAAAACTTTTACTGTAGTTCACTTTACTTTAAATTTTTTGAAAGTATACGTATAGTTTTTAGTGTAAATTGTCAGAAAATTAAAAATTCGCGCGAAGATCGGCTTTTACAATAATTAAAAAATAATAAACATATGTACATATGTAATTTTAAATAAGTCCCCAAAAGTCGTTGCTGCTATTGAATACGCATTTATAATATCGGGGTGTTAGTTCATTTCACTTTCGGACATTATTTAATTTTTTGGGGGACTTATTTCATCAAAATTTGGAGTGTTCATAATGAACTAAGGCCCCAATTTTGGGGTGTTAGTTCATTCCTGCTTTGCGGCCTTAGTTCATTGGGGCCTTAGTTCATGCCGCCCTCTTGTTGTGCTCTTCCGATTCGTTGAGGCAAATACTTTTACAGTTGCTATTCGCTGCTTTTTGAAACTAGTTTTGGCGTCTTTTTTGTCAGGACGGTGCCACTAAGGCAGTGATCCAAAATTATATTTTTACTAGTAAATTAATAAAATTTGTATGAATTATTATCCCATAGAATCAAGTTCCCTAAAACATTGCTTTCACAGGGAAAGTTGACTTTGATAAAGTCATTTCGATTATCTTCTGAAGTTATTTTCAATTCATAATAAATTGGCGGAAAGTACAAATGGGCGATAAAAAATGAACATTGAAATCTGAAATTACAACGCGTTTCTTCGTATCAGTGAAAGCCACCCAGCGATCTGTAAGGCCGCAGTAAATAAGTAGGTGCACTCATCATCAGTACATTGTGACTTCCGAAAATATCGTTGTGCTGTGTAAACGGGATAATTTACTTCATGTTAATTTTCCTTGTTTCTTGGTGTGCCGATCCATTGCAAGAATGACTGTGGACAAAAAAGCGACATATTTACAATTATTTTATTTTATATGTACATATATTCAATATCTCAAAATATATGTATTAATACATATATTGAATTCATGTACAATACTTCTTGAAATTAACTTAAATATTTTAAGCTGAATTCTTCTATGCTACATTATGGTATTTTTCTTGGTTTTAGGGTTGGCAGCGCTGCGAATGATAAACATCCAAATATGCGTTTTTTAAATGCTGTCGAAACAACATCATTTTTATTCACATGCGCATTTTCAATGTATATTTCCAAATTTGTTACTTTCAGTTGTTGTAGTTTTGCTTAAAAAAATATTAAATAAAAAATTCTTCAGTGATAGAATAATATAAGTTTACTTGAAATTGGGTTTGTCATTAATCGTTGGATATTTCATTGCATCAGTTTTAAATTAGTCGAACAGCTGATCTTATGGCATTTAATCGGTTCACCGATTATTGGTTCACCAATGGAGTCTCCTACCCATTGGGTATGGCAACAATCCCAGTTTTAATTCGCAAAACAGCAACAAGTTTCATACGTCCCGATAAATGAAAATGTTCTACAAAAGGCAACTCCTGTTCTAAAACAAAACACGATTTTATTTATCCGTCTTGAAACAGTGTCTAAAATTAACTTTGACTGCATCCCGAATTATTTATTTACTCTTTTTTGTTTGTTTTGATTTTCATCTTCAAGTGTCATTGCACTTTGGAGATTCAATTTTGTCTTCATTATTTTGCTGCCAGCAAGTACATGGAGAACATTCATCGTCTACAAGTTACATGCGGGTAATTGTTTTTGTTGTTATTATTCTATTTGTTGTTTAAGTATTTGGCGGGATGTGAGTGTGTTTGTGACACCAGGCTTTTTAACTAAAATTTCATTGTGCATTTTCCCTTGTTCCAGAAATGCAATTAAATGAGGTGTCGCTCACAATGACATGTTATGTTTTGCCACAGTTAAATCTGTATTTTTTCACTTTGCTATTCCAAGTAAATGCTGTTCTTGTGGTTGTTGTTGTTATCTAATTGTAACGAGTTCAACAACCATCAAAGATATCTATCTCTTCATTCTTTTTGTTTCTATAAAATTATTTCCTTTCTTTCTAACAAAGAGGGGAGACGGTTTGAATCACAAGATCATTAAAGAGAAAAATTTATCGTTTAAAAAAAAAATCATTGAAATTGTCTGCGAAAGCTTGAATAGAAAATAGATTTTAATTAAAGAAAAGTGATGAAACTCAATAGGGAAGTGCAAAGTCTGCTAGCGGTTTTCATAAAAACTTTAATACAATTTTGCTTTTTACATTTGCAGATCAGTCAGAAATCATGTACCAACCACAGCCTGTTTATAATGATCTCAACACTTCAATTAACTCAGAGAGTACCGATTTGTCCTACGATTCTGATTCAACTTTCCATATCTACAACGAACTGCAATACCCCGGGCAACATCAGCAACAGTCATCAAATACCGCAGCCATCAATATACAAGGCAATAATAATGTCAACCCTACTACCGGCATCTTATATGGTTTTCGAACCAGACATTTATCCTGCATTGAAGAGAATGATTCTGATTCTTTGCACTCAACATCGTTGCCGAAGCCGGCCATTGATATGATCCAAGATGTGGATGAGAAATTTAAAAAACTTGTGTCTGACAATCTTAACGCCAAAATAACATTTTGGCCGGAAGTGGGAGAGGAATTAATCGATCATATTGTGATGATCGACGAGTCAAGATTGTATGATATAGACTATTTGGATGAACTAAGTGTGGGTCAAGAAGTAGATCAATTTGGTGTTGGCGTAAGTGAAGTTATGTGGCAGAGCACAGTTTCGGAGCCTACTCATCGTTCTCGTTTTAACGCTGGTCGCTCTAATATACCAGATATAATGACTACCTCATGTTATGGTGCCCTCAATACTACGTTTAGTAGTGAAGAAACATCTGGCCCGCCTGCCTATGTGGAACATTCCACACCCATTAAGCAAAAACCTGCAAATAAGATTGAGCCGATTTATGCTACACCCGAAAAACGTCGTGAGTGCAATCGGAGCTTTGATTCGTCATGCCCCTCACAATCTAGTTCGTTGTGTGGTGGCTCAATGAATTCATCATTGGAATTGAAATGTGCTTCAGGCTATGGAGCCAATAGCTTTGGATTAATACGCAATTGTAATAATAATCCCATGGAAATATCAAGCATTTCAATGGACAATTCAAAATCCGAATGGAATTCAACTGGTGATAGTGGAGGTGTCTTTGCCATCCTGTCACCAGCCGAGGAAGTATCGGATGAAACGGCCATGCGTTGCATTGTGGCAGCAGAGAATGGTAAGTGGCCAACATTTGTATTACTGTCTCCGACTATTTGAAGTTTATTTTATTGAGTTTATAAAACTACTGTGCAGAACTGTAAAAAGGCCTACCTCAATAATCTACAATTGTGTTTTGGTCTTAATTGGTAAATTTTGCATTAACTGGTTCGATAGAAATAGTAAAAAACACATGACGCCACTAGTGTACGCTAGCGACGCTTCGCTGAGGGACAATATTTATTCATATGTGTATTTCGTCCATGAGCTACGCTACTCTAGCACATTCATCAGTGCAATCCCATTATTGTCATTATTTCCTTGTAGCAATGCTGTCAAATTAGCTTAGTTTGGGTTAGATAGAAGAGAGGAGCCAAAAAAATAACTAAGTGCTGTTCCAACCCGTTCCGCCTCATAGGTCGGGAAATTCCCATTATAAGCCATAGGAACATGTGAAATCGGTTGCGTTAAGAATCCCGTTTCCTCAATGTATCTTGTTAAGTCTCTCCAATCAGAATTCCTAAGATATTCCATATCCGGTATGATTTGATTATTAAAAATGTGTCTCCTGACTTTGCTAAACGCTGGACAGTAGCACAATTAATGTTCAAGTGTTTCGTCATCATCATGTTATATCATCATAGATAACCATGTGGGCCAGGTGATTCCTTAACTCCAGAGGTCCTGATATTATATTAACCAATCTCCAAAGTGCTGGCCTGCTTAATCTTAGGATTTTCTCCGTCTTGTTACCATTTGTGTTACCCCATAAAATTCAGGTCGCTCTACCTACGATAAAGTACTGCTAATCTCTTGTATGCAGTTATATAGCCCATCGCTTTAGTTTGTTTTTAAAAAATTTTAAATTTCTTAGGATTTTAAATATTTCCAGGTATACCTTGATGTCCTGGAATCCATATTATCTCGATATTTCGACAATACTTGTATGAGGTTATCTCATGCTTGCACTGTAATACACACCGAGATTGAACCGCATAGTTTCTTAAGGCCTCAACTGCTACCCGTGAATATACGTATATCAATTTCCTTAAATCATTTGATCTCTTCCGTAATAGCCGTTTCTCAGTTAGATATACTGTATTGTAATCTGGCAGGCGTAAGTATTTACGACAGTTGTGACCTTTGCCGAAGAATCTTCCACCAGTCTGCGTATAGGATAATTATGGGGTTCGCCCCTATTGTTATTCCATCCTCCCATTCCCAACTCTCTGCTGTTATGGTGGCGCAGTTTAGTTGTACATATCTAACTGAGATTCTGTCGAATATAACCGTGCGAGCGTGTTTCCTGGGTAAGACATGTATTATAATTTGATGTTTGGTTATGTGTTCCTTCGTCATCAATTGGTCGATGTGATTCTGTCTTTGTATTTTTTGAAGGTGTTTTATATTAATCCTCTTTGTTAAGGATTTCCACCAAACTAACGAGGCTCCGTTACAATTGGTCTTGCCACAGTCGTATAGAGCGAGTGTCCGGACTCCTTGGGCTTTGATTGCCCTACTCTCTTTCCCGTCAAGAATCACTTCTAAATTTGACTTTATTAGTAATTTGTATTGAGTGCTGCCAAGTTCCAAACATCTCATATGTGTCAAGAATGCACAGAAAAATTAAGAGTTTTGATTTTCGAAGCATTTATTTGCTAAGAGAAAAAAATTCGAAGTAATTTTTTGTGTAAGGACTCAAAGATTCAATTCGTTTGCATATTCAAAAAGCGATTATTAACAAATTTCATTTAATATTAAAAACTTATTTTGCTTACACAAAGTTGGAAGTTAATTGTAATACCTGCAAGTATTACAATTTTATTTATGAAAAAATATTTTATTTGAAAATATATAATTGAATTAAAGGATAAAACCGAAAAATTAGAAATTATAAATAATTATTTGTACATATGGAAACTATTTGACAGATGTCTGCAGTATATTTTATTGATAAAACTTATAAGAGGGCAAATGACACGGAAAGGTCTATTGCATCCTGGAGCATTTAGAGAATTCGCAGTGAGCGACTTTTAAAAATTCATTAGAAATGACGTGCAAAATCAGATTTAATTATTAGCAGACACACGAATCGGGTTCACTTAAAAGACAAATAAGAGAACTTCTTGCAACCACAATCTATCGAAAAAATTGTTATAAAAGATCCAGATTTGCGACTTCTGTGGAAGCTATTTTTTACTGGTTGTCATGCTTTTAAATATACTCCTATTAAATCATGATTATGCTACAAAAAATATTCACTCCAGTGACGAAGTAAAACTGTAAAGGGTTCGTAATATGATTTCAGTGAAAAAAAAAAGAGAGAACAGAGAGATCATAAATTTGGGACAAATATGTAAAGGATACCTTAAAGCAAAATTTTATTTAAACAGTTTTTCTGTTTAAATCAAATGTTGATGTTGATGTTGATGTTCTTCCTCGAAATTTTCACTCTACAAAATTTGCTATTGGAACACTTCTACAAACATACAAAATTTTTGATTTAGAAACATTTGCGCAATCAAACGCTCATAGACGGTGCAAAAGGTTTGTGCAAACGTAAAATTTCTTTTTGTTTGTAAGACCACTCATGTTATTTATTCCGCTCTTAAAAAATAGTACGTTACGAAGTACGTTGTAGTCATATTGTCATAAAGTGAAAATATGCTAGACCAGTTTAAAAAAGTTATTGCTGTGCTGCATATAAAAAAGTCACAAAATAATAGCACTCTTTCAGATATGTTTTTGTGTTGTCATAAATAGCTCTAGAGAACGGCTGAAAATTTTTACTCAAGACGGCGGTAGTATACGCTTGCCGCCATTACTTATATATGATTCACGTCTAAAAAACGGCTTAAATATATTCATACTCATTTGTCTGCACATTAAATCGCAACCGTTTTAGTTTATACATACAAATTCATTTAGTAGACTAAATTATGACGGTCACACTAGTCATAGTTTTCGTGTCATTATTTTACGACTTATGACTACAGTGTGAATCGCACAAATATATTAATGCAAATATTCTTCTTATGTTCCTGTCAGTGTTGCCATATCTATTTTTGGAATTCGATTCTTAAAATACAGTATTTTGTGAAGCGCAAAATGCGAAAAACATATGAAAATTAATCAAAAAATTATTAAGGTTTTGCACGAAATAATATCCAAGCTGCGCATATAGTAAGAGGACTTTTCAGTGCAATTAAATTGCTGTGATTCTGTGCACTGAAAAACGAGTAGCCAGCTGCAGTCGTCACTTGCTTATTTTTACGAGCTCAAGTAAATTTATGATGCTTATTTTATTAAAAACTTTCAATGCGAAAG
This sequence comes from Linnaemya vulpina, assembly GCA_963675445.1. Classification (NCBI taxonomy): domain Eukaryota; kingdom Metazoa; phylum Arthropoda; class Insecta; order Diptera; family Tachinidae; genus Linnaemya; species Linnaemya vulpina. The sequence continues at coordinate 65,095,922 of OY776278.1, read as the reverse complement.
AATTTGGATCATGTACCTTATACGCTGACGATAAATATACACATCATTTATATTCATGATTGACACGGTAGATGAATTACTAAATCTTCAACGTATGACAGTTGACATTATCTGACTCACTAGTCGTATGGACCAAATAATTGGAATTGTTTTAAAACTTATAAGCAGGCTGTTGGTTATCATATATTCGTATAATAAACTTGATACTCATTTTATATGTCCAGTGACAAATCTCCACGTATCCTAAAAACTTCAAAATCTGCACATATAGCAACACTGACTCTGATACAATATCATATCAAAGAATATACGCTATTGTACATAATATTTGGTTATATTCAGTAACAATTAATTATTTAATTATTTTGCTTCTAGTGTGCATCTTCAAGTCTAGGGAGCAAAGCCACAGTTTCCACAATACGCATAAAATGGAGTTAAGCTAATATATTGCAGTAAATTTTTCCTATAAATATTTTTCTTTATTTTTGCTAAGTGCAGACCTACTTATAATCCACTAAAGAGTTTATAACATTGATTTGAACACACTCTTTGCTATTCTCTTAAATCTATAACAGACAATTAACTCTTCGATCTTTTATTTAAACCCTAAGAACTGCACCAACAACAACACCTGCAAGCTAATTGTTTCTACTTCTATTGGTATTGTTTTCTTTATATATTTTGTTTTGTTATTGGTTTTTTATTTATTTGAATTCGATTTTTCTTTCTTGTGCGCCCTGGTTGTTGTAGTATAACATGGTGTTGTTGGATGAGTTCTCTTGAAGATTCAAATAATATTTGAGTGTTTTCTCAAGCCTTCTTTTGGGAGACGAGTTTAAAAACATATCACTGTGTTGCAGTGAGACAGACGGTCGGACGGGCAAAGATGATTACACATACATCCTCACATATTTATGTATGTTTTGAGATCAGTCTATTTTTCATTCGATGTGAGACGTGATGACTACAAAAAAGAATAAAATCTTCATGGTACATGTTAATAAAAAAAGAAAAAACTTTACAACCGTTTTTTTAAACTGCCAGTTTAAATGGATATAAAAAGTGTGGTCATTTAAGCGATTTTTTTAATATTTTATGGAGCTCTTTAGTTGCTCCGTCGATTTCTTTTGATGGTAAATCGACTGTTTTGTATAGACCAACTGAACATAAATATGGTCTATAAAAATTGTTTCCTGCACATTAGAGACGCATTAGAAAGATGAAAATATGATAAAAACTTAGAAAAAAAATTTATATTAAAATCGTAATATATAATAATAAAAAAAACCCCCAGAGGTCATTCCTCCATCTTCCTCCCAACATTAACCACAAGGCTATCACAAAGCGGTTGGTTGTGCTTTTCTATGCCTTTGGGATATTTAAGGTAAAATATTACGAGATTTCGATAAAACAATTTACAAACTGCTACAACTTTTGAACAAGGCAATCGATTTCTACGTGATAAGCGGTGGTTGATGCAGTCTTTCCGAATGCTATAACTAATAGAGAAAACTAATTGACCTGTTATGTAAAACCTTAGTTAAAAAATCACATATATCGAATATTCTCGATCACGATATCTTCCAAACGAAATAACTGTTCTTGACTCGGTTTGCGGTGATTGGCGTGATTTTAAAATTTTTTTCATGAGCTGACTAGTTTGGGGAATCGAATGGAAAGCTAATAAAAATAACATTTTAGATCGAGTTTGTTTTTAGCTTTTGAGACGTCTCGAAATCAACTAGACCGAATCGGTTCCATCTTCATGTAAAATACAATTCTGGTAGAGCTTTCTGAAACGACACCAGTTTGGTGCGATTCGGTTAAACTGTTCAGAAGTTACAAGCAGCTTTCACGTTAAACATGCTGCGAACAAATTATATACGGTCTCTATACTACATTTTTTTCTCAACTATTTATCGTTGCCAACGTTCAGATAATTTGGCATTGCAAATAGAGCAAAGTCATATCAATATATTATAAATAAATCTGTAGAGACAGGAATCATTACAGGTACAATCAAGTCTGTGAATGATCCCAAGAGGCGATTGACAACAATGTCGCTTCATTTAATAACAATTCGTTCTCAGCAATTAACCCTACTTACTGCTCACGAAGTTTATTCGCCTACTATTGAATATTACGAAATGGGTGGTATGGGTTTGAGCTAAATGAGCGATTTTGATGTCATTATACGAGGAAAAGTATTACGTTTTTATGAGGCTGCGTCGAAGACATTGGCTGCCTGCATGATTCGCTAAGATCGGGGCATTTTAACTCCAGTATTCGTCAAGTTATCGCCAAGAAGTGCAAAATGTCATCGAACTACCTCCAGGATGGAATGGAATAGTATATCGTATCTAGTGAGAACTCTTAATAATTTTAATAAAATAATAAGTTGCATCGAAATCATAGCGCGTTTTGTGTCTTATTTATCTTTAAATTCGAGAAAAAAAATATAAAACCTTAAGCCTTCACGATATTTAAAAGATCTATATTGCTATCTCTACCGAAATCTTTACCATTTAAAATAATGTTTTTAATTATACTGAGACTGCACTTCAATACGAAGGAACTTGATATTGAATATTTTTGTGTTGATGTGCCAAACTCCATTTGGAAAAATATTCATCAAATACACTTCATTTAAAATTTTTTACTCAACATGAAAGAAACCCAGTTTCTTAGTGGAGTAAATTGCAACTACATTTTGTTATCTCTAGGAAATCTAATATATTGCACTGAAACCGAAACATATATATTTTGAAACTGTTTATGTAAATAAAAAGACGACAGTTAATATATATATATATATATATATATATATATATATCTATATATATATAATTGCAAATAATGAGGCAAATTATGCAGGTGTTAGTGTGGTTATTGAAATAAACATGCATGTAAAAATATCTTTTAGGAAATTTCGCTGCCAATCACTAAAGTTGTATTGTAAAATATACGATACACAGCAGACCTCTGATGCAGATGCCGCTGTAATGATTCTTTATATCCAGGCACGGCGCTCGGGGGATGTCTGACACAACTACCCACTTAGGCAGATTACAGTCAGTACACTTTTGATATCGTCCTATGTACGGGGCAAACTGGATCCCGTAGTACGAGTGTAAAGTTACTAATCAAGACTCGCGAAGGCTTCGGTAACTGTTTAAACTCTCTTATGCCCTCCCGTGGATCTGTTATATCAGGGATTGGGAAGTAGTATATACGTTTTTATGGGGTATTGAAAAGCCACTTCCTTATACAATGCAACGACGTATTAACGTTTGCAAAGTTACTCAACGATTCCTTAGAGGAAACTAATGCAGATTAGATAAATTCAACTCCATATTCACGACCAAGTGCGGCATAAAATCTATGATATTGAACTTTTTACTCAACAACAGAGATAATTAAAGAATATCATTGTAAAATTGAAAACACATATAATTTTGGGGCTTAAAAAAAAGCTTACTTTTTTCAGTAACCAATAATTGTACCGGATATTAATGATATTTAATGGACCAGAATTGCTTCGCGGCTGTATAATTAATTATATGGTGTTTTCTTTTCTGCAGAAAATATATCAACTTGTTAAAAGGTGCCTGTATAAAATATCTTCCCACAATTTGTGAAGGAATCTAACTCCCTGTTTTCAACAGCTGACATCTCAGTTTATTTCTTTACAAAATATTTCAAAGAAGTTTCCAGAACCAAAAAAACAATAATTATTTTAAAACATAGATAAAAAGTGCACAAAGAAAAATAAAATAAATGAATAATCTCCAATTTGCTCAAAAGCAGTTCACTGTAAGTAAAAATGATCTTAAATGAGGCTTCAACAAAATTTTGGACGCTAAAGATGAAATGGAGCTGGAGTAACATCAAACATAAAGGTAATCATGACATCACCTTCGCCAACGCTATAAACTTGGCCCTTTAAGAAAATTTAAAAAAAACAAAGAAATGCGAATAAGTATTTCCTGGGATATATGTATGCATGTATGTCATATGTATGTCTCCTAAGCAATGTGAGGAAAGATATAAGACAGTGCTAAGACAGTATATAAAACAGTGCAGTACGGGAGCACAATGAAAAATAGTGGAATTTGAAGAAGAACTGAATAAAATTTGTTCCCTAGATGATTCTATAGAACCAGAGATCCAAATCAGCAGTCAGAAGAAAGTTAAAAAAGAAATTTTAGAAAAGCAAACAAAAGCTACAAATAGCTTTTCTTTGCTACGAATAGCAAAGAAAGGAGAAGAAGCTAAGGAGAGGCGTCATAGAGAAAAGCTTGCAGCAGTTAAATATACGCAAAACATTCTTCAAAAAATTCTTCATATATTTAACTTTTATTAAATGGTTCAAAAATTTTAAAAAATTTCTTTTGTTTGTTTGTTTTTATAAACTATATAAACAGGAAAAAATAGCTGCCACACTGCCAATTTATCGACCCGAAGCTTTAACGATTTTTTCATATAAAGACTTTTCTGAGATGAACTTCAAAACACCAAATCCTGTAAGATTTAATATCACTTATAATCTAGTGTTTACAATGTAAACTTTTCTCAAAGTTGTTATATAAAACAGTAAAGATATTAACTTTTAAAATGTAACTTATTACTTAGTAATTCTAGGCGGTCGCTTTTGCAAATTCGTCTGGTAATACTATTAATAAACAAAAGTCAATTACTTTTCAGGGCATTATCAACACTGTCGACTGGAATGGGGCGTAAAGAAATTACTCTTTTTACATGGAAATGTAGTATATTTTTGTAGAAAAGAAAACACCATTAATAAAAAGCTTTCAGCTGAACTTGAGAATATTAAGTTTTCCGTTTTTAATTTTTCTTGTGTTAATGCTTTCAACAAATTGACATCACTGCTTATGAATTCGTGTTCTATTTATCAGTTGTCTTTTTCTTTTTGTGTGATTTAAATAAACTTGTATAGCTGGAGCTTGTCTTATTGTTCTTGCTTGTTTAGCTATTTGTTTTACGTTGTTGTCTTCCTTTCGTATGTTTTGTTTTAATGCCAACTTCTTATGCTTCTGGTGGCTTTTTTAATGTCTGCCTGTCTCTTTTATCATGGAATTAAAACCATGAGGCTGCAGTTAGTGGAATTGCTTCCTTTTTATTCTTCTCAATATTATTATATTTTTCTTGCGGTTGCTTCTACTTCTTATATTTGGATTTCTTTAAGAGTTGTTGTTTGCTGTTGTTTCAGTTGGTAGTTAATATTTTTACCCAAAATGTGTGTCTACCAGAATGAACCAGAATGTAAAATTTTTAAACTTGTACTGTTTCAAGTGAAGATATACTGTGGCAGGCTGATTTAAAAAGATTCTCATGTCAGTTCGAAGCGTAAACAAGTGCAAAATTGTCAATACCAGCGGCGGGTACTCAAAACTGCAAGTTATAACTCTTCAAGTAAAGTTATCACAAAACATTCAATTTTGTAAACGTGAACAGCATAAGATAAGATTTCGGTGTAGAAACTATTACAGAGTATCGTAACGGCCACAAATGAACGACGAACGGTGAGCGCGATTGAGCCAGGCTGAGTGATTGCTTTTTCTTAATTCGCTCCAACTAGAAAGCCCAACATCCCATACAACAATCGATTTATTGTAAAATCAAATTAAAAAAACTTAATTTCAAAAAGAGGTCCTGGGTGACTGTCCGATCATACGTACATTTGACTTAATGCCTTCAAATTACTTTGGGGCTCTGTTAAGTGATTGGAACAGTCCGAAAAGCCGGCAACTCTTAAAGCATTGAACATGCCAGATTTGTTGGGAAAAGTTATTAAAATTTGCATTGATCGCATGGACGCATGTTATTCCAGTTTTAATGCAGCTGTATCCTATTTGCAGATGCAAATAATATTTGTTTTGTTTTGATTGTTTTTTATTCGATCGAACGATAGCAAACTGGCGCTTTAATACAAAACCACACGAAAATATTTCAGTTAAAAAGTTTCAAATAAACTTATTCAAAATGCTTATGTATCTTTTCTCATACATCACAGCTTTCTGCTGTTTGAAAAACGAATACTACCCACTTTGTGAAAGAAAGTCTTCTTTAAAACTGCTGCAGCAACACTCTGAGCCCTGTTCCATTTCCTTGTCTGTATATCCTTCAGACTGTCTATTTGTTTGTAAAACCAAAAGTTTTATTTGTTGTTCCAACTTCTTCCAGCAAAGAAGAGTTTCTTTTGTGCAGTACTTTTCATGTTGTTTGCCTTCATCTTCTTATAGTTTCGTTTGTTGAAAGTTTTCCTGAATTCCACACCACCGGCTTCTACTTGCCACAACGACAGCAGGTATTTCGGCAGTCGTAAGTGTGTATGTGCAAATGCTTTCCCACACGCTTTTAGCCTTTTATTAGACATGAATCGTATGATTGGGACTGTGCTAAACTTCACTATAAATTATGCTTTATAGGTACCCAGACTTGGTATTGCTGGATCTTGTGCTTATAGTTCAACACAAGGTGTGCTGCACACACACACTGGATTCGAGTTAGAAGATATTGGAAGTGTATCTCAAGTGCTTTTGAAAGGTTTTCGCGATAAATAAAATAATGTTAAGGCAAACCTTTCGTTTAAATGCAGATATACGAACAAATACATATGTTTAGATGGATATTAACGAGCAACAAAAATAGTATTAAAGAAAAGCAGTTCAAGAAAATATATTTGGTTTCTAAGATTTATCACGGATACACTGACAGCATTTGAATGGACTCGCTTATAATCGTTTCAACCAGATGCGGTATATCAAAGAACTACATATTCAACGATGTATCCTTGAAGATTTGGTAGTAAGCGCTTCTCGGTCCATTGATGACTTTATTCACTTTTCTGAAACGATCTGAAATCTGAGATTTCTCAGATATTGTAAATCGCATCAAATGAAATTTAAATTGTTATACTTTCGTCCCGAGAAATTCTTCGATTATTCCAAAGACTCTACCTGCCGTGTTTTGACTTTTCAAAGCGCCGAATTAATATTATTCACATATACTTAGCGACCATCAGACTCAGGTGGCGAAGATTCTGTTCCTCACGTCTAAAGTACACATGTGCTGCAGTTACCATTGCACAGGAACATCAGGCTTTACTCTCTTCAATTTTGCTATTTTAGAAAAAGGGTGAAAAGAGAATGAAAAGAGGTACAAACTTGACAATCAAGTATAACAAAATAAAAAAATCTTACATTTTGAAGTTAGTTCTATGGCTCACTCTTTTACAGAACAACCAAAAGAAATTTATTGTTTCTATTGTATAATTGTTGGTAAATTTTTAAATAAAACAATATAAATTAAATTTTTTTATTTATATATTTATTTTTTAACTTTTTAGTCTGGTGTAGTCTCTCAAATGATAAAATTTAAAAGAAAGATTTAATAAAAATACGGGCCACTGAAAAGATGGGCCACTTTAATGACACCAATATATTGTATTGTCATGGGTCAAAAATTAGTTGGCAGATTTTAATTTACAAACAAACACATTTTAAATTTTAGCCGTACTAACTATAATAGTGGTCCCCCAATGAAAATATGGGCTCCCCTAATGATACCAAATATTGTATTGTTGAACCTAAAGTTAAAATTCAAACTATCCTAATGAAAAAACGTAAAATACCTCAATGAAAATATGGGCCACCCTAATATTAACAAAATATTGTATTGTCATCCAAGATTGACCAAGGGTGCAAATTTAAGCTAAATTGGTTCAGAGGAAGTGTGTAAAAAATGAGTTGGCAGATTTGAACGGAATGACAAACAAACAAGAAAATAAGTTAAATAAAACAGTATAAACGGTATAAAAACAGGTTCAATTAACATGAAAAAACATGACATCGGATTCACTGAAAAGATTACAAAACCGAGATCTTCTTACAATTACAACCCATAGTAAAAAGCATTAGAAAAAATCCAGCTACAGTTTCGGATCAAAGGCTTAGAATTTTATTGACTTTTTTGGAATCTCTTTTTTGCTGGGTATTAATACAGCTTTTCCGCTTACTCTTACAGTTGTCCACTCGAATAAACTAATTCAAAGGTTTTAAATTTTTTCTATGAAAGCAACATGTGGCCCTAGAAGCAGCTGATTTTAGTTTTGGATCAGATTTACAAACTAAAATATACGAATACGAAATAGTTGGAAATAGTTTCGGTTTCAGTTTAATATACCAAACCTCTCTTATAATAATAAAAAATATTCTCATTAACATCAATAACATTATGAAAATGGGCCTCTGAAATACTTCTCATTAGTGTGGCGACATAATAACATATATAGTTAAAAGGGCTGCTCGCAAAGGAAGCGAAAAACGCTCGGAGGTTGTCAAACGTCCATTTTGGTGTCCAGAGGACCACACCCTACACAAACTTTACAAATTAACGCTTTGGAATCTGCTTGGCCTTACAATGCCCCGTTATGACGCCTACCAGGAGTTGTTACTAAAAGTTAGTTTAGTCATTATGCTGCTAATTGGAGGTCACAGAGTTTTGAATGCCCTACAGGTGGTAATTGTTGACAAGCAGATGTCGTCTTCGTCTCTCACACTCCTTAATATTGTTCAACAGCTCAACTGAGTGAATATCAATATCCCTACGTGTGACTGTTTCATCCAACGCCTTAAAGTCAACTTAATTTTACATAATCGAATAAACATGTCCAGAATATGCAGAATTGTAGCCGACTTTCAGAAAAATAGAACTGTACGATATGTGAAAACAACCGCCGAATATCTTTAAATTTGAGGTGGGTCAAGCAGTTGTCGTGAATGGTATTCAGGATCACGAAATATTAACTTGGACAAAATGTAATTCTAACAGGATACTGCATACATCCACAAGGCCATCGAAACCATGGGTCTTTTGCGCATATATTATGGCCGTGTTATGATGTTAAACGATCATGTGATTTGACGCCGTTGGAAAAATTGTATGTAATAAGTCAATAAAAATTCAAGAGGTAAAGGGTGAGATAATTCGGCACGTTAACGAAATTGAGCCTCAATTACGTCTTAAAGTCATTGAATATATAAGCAACCGGATAGGGATATACCACCAATGCCGCGGCGAGCGGTTTGACGTATAATAAAAGTTTAAATTAAAATTCAGAAATACATGATCTATTTTTCAAAGGATACGAGTTTTTAAGGAACCCACTTAAACAGTGGAGCAGAACAGCTGGTTTCTAAAGCCTCTGCGCTTGTATCGTCAGTTCCTATGGGAATTTTTGTTTACTATCACTTGTTAGGTGTTGTTAAGCCACTAGTACACGCGAGTATAAAAACATTTTTGTCTTAATAAATTTTTAAATATTAATATGTTGAACAATATTCTTGATCAGTTATAGATGTTCTTTAAAAAAGATAACAGCACCACAAACACATTTTTGTATATATTTTCAAATAAAAATTTCTTTCAACACCTCGCGTGTACATATATTTTTATTATTTAATTTTCAGTGATCAAATCTTAAATGGAAGCTGAAGATGTCGCCTTTCTAACAAATATAAGCAAGAAACCTATTTGAAATGTTTTAGAACTATTAGCGCCTTTTCAGAATGTGTTGATCCCACTGTGTGCGTATGTAAAACTAAAACATATCCTTAAGATATCCAAACAAAGTGTACAAAGCAACCATCTACCCATATCCATATGCTTACACACATTCTTCTATACGTTTATATATCCCATACACATTCAACAATATTTCAACTTCAAACTGCCAAAATGGTAGTAAAGACCTGTTACTGGTTGCACATTTAGATGAAGTGAAACGAATTTGGAATATGTGTGTGTGTGTTTAATAGCACTTGGAGAAATTTTATGATACAATTTTTTTTTGTTAGAAGGATTTTCACTCGTATATATGTTATTATGTCGCCACACTAATGAGAAGTATTTCAGAGGCCCATTTTCATAATGTTATTGATGTTAATGAGAATATTTTTTTTTATTATAAGAGAGGTTTGGTATATTAAACTGAAACCGAAACTATTTCCAACTATTTCGTATTCGTATATTTTAGTTTGTATCCTTAGGTTAAGGTTAGGAGCAGGACTCACAGTTAAAATCGTGCATTATGGTTGGACGGAAAACTATTAAAATCGAAAACCATCTTGACAGCTTCAAACGTAAAACGGCGTCGACATTTCAGTTCAATAGAGTTTGTCATCCTGAAAATGTTTCTAAATTGTGTAAATTTGCTTTAAAATACACAAATAGAGCGATTTGTGAAGTGCATGCAGCACCTTGTCCAAGCAATTTGTGCATATATTGATCGTTTTCGCACTAATTTTAGAAAAGCATTTGAACTTTTATATTTGTCTGTACTGGAGTATTTGTAATTAGAAAATAATAACGAAATGGTTGGACGTTGTTGTTGCTAGTTTTAAACGCTTGCAAAAACTATTATGTTGTGCATGTCTAAATAAAAATACCTTTTAAACCGTATACGTTTAATAAAAATTAATGGACTTAAAAGTGTACCACAAGTATTTGTGTCGTGTTTATTGTGTTTACGATATTGTGTTCAAAACTGGCAGTGTTTTTCGCCAACTGCACCATAGTGTCTTCTTGCATGGGCTTTAGTATATACTATGTCTTTGAATATTGTCATTATTATCACTTCAGTACGTTGCATGTTGTCTCGTGACGTTTGTTTTTTGTCGATGCTGTTCCTATGAACTCTTTTTTATATATTTTTCCAACATTGATTCATGACTCTCCACTCATTTTCGTCTCTCTTTCAGGCCGGTTAGTTTGTCTGCTACTCCTTTTATCTGTTTGTTCGTTGGTAGTTTGCACGTGATTTTCATGTTTGTTGTTATTTTTGCTCCAACTTAGTGTAGAATTCATCTACCGGATCTGATGTTCATAACTTCTTTTCAACAGACCGGCGTGTTGGTTCTTCCACGTCTATCATCATTTGAATATTCTAATTGTTTTACATGTTTTTTAGTTTAGCAAAAAAAAAATTACAGTATTTGGTTATTTGCGTGTGGGTGTTGTGTCGAGGAAGTGTTTTTCATGCCGGTATATTCACTTCTTTTTTTTTTTGGGAAGCAACGTTTTTTTATTGTTTTTACTTCGAATAATTCTTTGAGAAGTTGGCTACGTTTTCTGCAATGCACCACGCTTTTAGTATCTCAAAGTATTAAATAAAATTATGTAGAGGAATTCTTTCTTTTGTTGTTTCTTTGATGATGTTTATGAAGTTGTTGTTAATGGTTTTTATGTTCTTGGCAAGATATTTGGGGTTCTGACGTAAGCGTCACAACGTTCATACTTATTGTTAAGCAAAATTACTCGAATGCCTTAAACGAGATATTATATAATTACAACTAATTAGGAATTTCTGCATCCTTCGGTTTGCATAAATTAATATATTACGATATGCGCAACTAAAATGTTTTGAAATGAAGGCATTTTCTAATGATCAGTTCTCTAATCGATTAGTGACTAATCATCCGAATGTAAATCTATAGCGATTTCGTTGTATGGAACATTCATGTTGAGAGAATGCGTACCGAAAAATTAGGGCATAAGAAAAACTCTGGGGAAATACAATTGATATTATGCAGCGACTTGTTGCTCAATATTCTTTTTATGGTAAATAGACCCAATTTTTTAATAATTTGTGATTTTGTGGTGTAAAGTTTTTAATTTTTATTTATTAATATTTAGCTTTCCACTGGAAAAATTTAAAGCTTTCAAAAATCAGGAAGTTATTGGTTTTACACCGTTTTGAAAAAATCGCGTGCTCATCATATGTTCAGGTCCTAGGAAACTTCCCTGATTAATTAACTTTTAACTGTTTCAATTTCAGTTTTAGTATCAAGAACCACATGTGGTAGAGATTTCGATCCAACAACGCCTTTTGTTTTGTTGTTAGAGTTAGCATATTGCCATCATCCTTCAGTGGGCTGGCATGTTCAATTCACAGCTTACTGCTGTATATGACATGGGTTGCGTACAAGGTGTAGAAGATTCAGCAGAGAGAACCTGCAGTGATAATACTTCTTTATCATTATGATTATTTTCATATCGCACACATGTCATCATCTCTTGATTGCTATTAATCATGGTTTTCGTTAGCTCATAACTATTTCTTTTAGAAACAACAGCTTTAGTCAAATATCCATAGAATCAAAAGAAGATTGCATTGGTGGAGGTAGTGGAATGGTTATAGAAGTTACCGAAGGTTTGACCGTTGTTTGCTGCTCTAGGATGTTTTTAATTTTTATTTTTCACTCAGTTGTTTTAAAATTGTCATCGAATGTTTTCCTTCTTAGCATTTTCATCAATGCTAGTCATTTGGTTCCACTCTGTTTATCCCCTAAATCTGCCAATTTCTTAGCCTAGAAATATTGTTTAACTAGCGGTACGGTACGTGCTTCGCTACGTATAAAGTGATATAATAAAAAAAAATTTATTTTAACATCAAATTCATTTATTGAAACAAAATAATATATTATTAATTGCCAGCTATTTTAAAACTTAATCCAAAATATTTGGATAAACAATATATTTTTCCATTTTGAGCATGAATAAACAAACGGCTGGGGTTACCGACTCTGAAACAGGCAAAATAAAATTGGTAGGTGAGCCCGTTCTTGATATACATATAAACATACAACGAATAGTGGCATTAATTTTTATATTTTAGAAATGCAATTAATAACATAAAACTACTTATATCAGGAAAGAAAAAACCATCTATTATTGCAATGGTTGTCGTATATCAAAGCTACTCGAAAAAAAATGTTATAAGGGCAAATGCAATGTTTGTAAATAGTCGGCCATATTATAAACAATGGGAAAAATATTGTTAAAACCAAAAATGTAACATCTTGTTTTTTTCACTAGCGTCCCTACAAGAAGACTACCGGTTATATAACTGGTTATATGACCGGCAGCTGTGATGGATATATCGGCTAAAGTTTCTATTATCTTCTTAAGAGAAAAATTAAAAAACTAACCGAAACTCTTGTATATATGTGATTTTGCATCTTCTTCGAACTCATTCATTCTCCCAAAAAATTTAGCATATATCTATACTGCTCACTCTACCACATATTGGCAGTCATATTTATAAAATGTGGGTTATAAGCAGGGGCAAGGGCTTCATGCAAATTCATGTTTTTATACCCTTCACAAAAAAGTGAAAGGGTATATCTAGGTTTGTCATTCCGTGTGTAATTAGTTCGATATCAATATGCGACCCCATAAAGTATATATATTCTGGATCCTTATGAATAGCGATGAAGATTGAGCGATGTCCCTCTGTCCGTCTGCCCGTCTAAGTAACGAAAGTGGTAACAAATTTGTAATTTTTCTTAAATAAAACCGCTTTATACATCATGAAGACTTCCATTGGTAACAAATAATTTAAAAAAAATTAAATTTTCGATTCCAGGAATCGGAAATTGAATATTTTTTTTGACACATTCGGTATTTTGTGGTACATATAATAATTGAAATGTTTCAAAATTTTAAGTTTTTCTTAAATAAACCCGTTTTATACAACAGGAAGATTTGCATAGATGGAAAAAAAAATTTTAAATTTAAAAATTCTTGTCCAGGGTTAGGAAATTTTAATATTTTTTTTTCGTTAAAATAACTAAAACTAAACTAACGTCGTTTTTTTCCTGGTTAAAACTATTATAAAAAAAAACAAATTTCGATTCCAGGGTTAGAAAACTGATATATATTGTAGTACATGAAAGTGACAGAAATTGTTACAAATTTGTAGTTTTTCTTAAATAAAATCACTTTGTACATCATGAAGACATGCATTAGTAAAAAATAATTTAAAAAAGTTTTAACTTTCGCCTCCGGGGATCGGAAATTGAAATATTTTATATGTTAAGTTAAGAAATATATAAATATGTTAAGTTTTTCTTAAATAAAACCGTTTTTGGTAACATGAAAATTTGCATGGATGAAAAAATATTTTTAAATATAAAGTTCCCATCCAGGGTTAGGAAATTTGAATTTTTTAATACAATAACATAGTCAAAAATCAATTAACGTCGTTTTTTCTTTGTTAAAATTATTTTTTATTCTGGCAGAACAAATTTGGGATCCAAAATTTAAAAAAATCTAAATTTCGTTTTCAGTGTTGGATACTGCAATGTTTTGCAGTACATGAAAGTGACAAACATTTTTACAAATTTTAGTGCTTCTTATATAAAACCGCTTTATACATCATAAAGATTTGCATTGGTAAAACATTATTTTGAAAAATTTAGTTTTCGTCCCCAGGGGTGGGAAATTTACTTTTTTGGCACATTCGGTATTTTGTGGTACATATAGTAACTAAAATGTTTAAAAATTTTAAGTTTTTCTTAAATAAAATAATTTTTGGTATCATGAAGATTGGCATCGATTAAATATAAATTTAAAAATTTAAAGTTCCCATCCAGGGTTCCGAAATTTAAAATTTTTTTATACAATACATAACCAAAAATCAATTAATGTCGTTTTTTCCAAGTTAAAATTATTTTTTATTTCGGCAAAACAAAATTGGTATTAAAAATTAAAAATAAAATAAAAATTTCGATTCCAGGGTTGGGTACTGCAATATTTTGTATAACATGAAAAACGCTACTGAAGTTGTTTTTATTTTTTGCTAACTGAAACTATTTTATAAGTTAGAAAGCAGACGTAAGTTAGTGAAGGGTATATAAGATTCGGCACAGCCGAATATAGCACTTTTACTTGTTTTTTTTGTGTATTTGAAAATTGAAACTATTTCATTCAGTGGGACTCCTCAATTGTCCATTTAAAACTATAAAAAAAAAAATTCCAGGGATGGGAAATTAAAAAAAAAATTTCTTGCACATTCGCTATTTTGTGGTACATATAGTAACTAAAATTTTTAAAAATTTTAAGTTTTTCATAAATAAAACAATTTTTGGTGTAATGAAGATTTGCATCGATGAAAAAAAATTTTTTTATTTAAAGTTCCCATCCAGGGTTAGGAAATTTAAATTTTTTTATGCAATAAGCTAACCAAATTTTTTTGTACATATACTATAAATTCGTTAAGTTTTTCTTAAATAAAACCGTTTTTGGTAACATGAAGATTTGTATGGATGAAAAAATATTTTTAAATTTAAAGTTCCCATAGAGGGTTAGAAAATTTGAATTTTTTAATGCAATAAAATAACCAAAAATCAATTAACGTCGTTTCTTCTTGGTTAAAATTGTTTTTTATTCTAGAAAAACAAATTTGGTATCTAAAATTTAAAAAAATTAAAATTTCGTTTCCAGTGTTGGATACTGCAATGTATTTAAAAATGAATTTAAAAATTTAATGTTCCCATGCAGGGTTCATAAATTTTGGTTATATACATAACTAAAAATCAATTAATGTCGTTTTTTCCAAGTTAAAATTATTTTTTATTTAGGCAAAACAAAATTGGTATTAAAAATTAAAAAAAATAAACACTTCGATTCCAGGGTTGGATACTGCAATATTTTGTATAACATGAACGTTACCAAAATGGTTAAAAATTTATATTTTTGCATAAATAAAACCACTTTACATATTATGAGTACTTCTATCGCTAAAAAAAATTTGAAAAATTGAAATTTCTTTTCCAAGGGTGGAAAATTTGGAATATTTTTTTAAGTAACCAAAAAACGCAACTGAAGTTGTTTTTATTTTTTGCTAACTGAAACTATTTTATAAGTTAGAAAGCAGACGTACGTTAGTGAAGGGTATATAAGATTCGGCACAGCCGAATATAGCACTTTTACTTGTTTCCCTTAAGCCGGATTATGGAAAAACTGAAATATCTTTACGAATTAATGGATTTGCTTTAAAATGGCATCGTTAGTGCATATTTTGATGAAAATGCATATATTTACATACATATTTTTTGTTATAAATGCATATTATTGCGTCATATATTGTTAAAAATACAACAGAAATATATTTCAGAAATTATTACCCGGGTAGCACTCTTTAAAAAAAAGTATCCTGATGTAAATCTTCCTGTGGGTTATTACGCGCACTACTTTGATCAATTTAATGATGCTATGGAAGCTTTAAATGAAGAAGACGCTATAGCAATAAACAATATTAAAAAAAAAAAATTATATTCAGTTAGAGATGAATTTTTGTTTATTAATGTAAATTATGAGTTTCTCATTAATACAATTGAAAGGGTTCGACAATTTAGTTCATTGCCCAGCCAAATCAAAGTATATATATATATATATATATATATATATATATATATATACATATATATATATATATATATATATATATATGTATATACATATATATATATATATATATATATATATATATACATACATGTATATATATATATATATATATATATATATATATATATACATAAATGTATATATATATATATATATATATATATATATATATATATATACATATTTAATATGAAATTTATTTGTTGGGTGGTTAAGCAATGTCTACATGCATTTCATTGGCGCTTTTTACCAAATCGTCAGTAGACTTCAACCACAGTTTTGAAAAGTTTCAAACTTCTGAATTTATTAAAAGACTTTTATAAACCGTCTGAGAATTATGTTAATAAATTAACTATATAAAAATTCACAAATGATTTAAAAAAGTCACATTATAATAAGTGTAGTAGGCTATGAAACGTATACAAACCAAAACCCAGCAAACAACTTTTATTCGATATGACTCTATTTAATTTTTTCATTTCTATTTTTTTTACATACGACTAATATAATATGAACAATAAGCATTACAAAAAACATCCTTCAAATTTCACATCGAAAACGAAACAATGGCAACATCGTTACCAAAAATTCCATATAAATTTGCTTCAAATGCCTTTGATTCTATACAATAGGTGCCAACATTCAGGGTAATAGTTTCCCTATTCTTACGACTACTAACCGAAACTGCTCAGGTTTTATGATCAGCTAGAGTTAATCCTGTTTCGGAAATTCAGGTCTTTGCTATTTGTACACTGGCATTCGCAATGGTTTCTGCCTCTAATAATTCGTCTGCGAATCCTACTATATATAACCTTTCAGGTAAACTCAGCCTTAGTACTCTATAGTATATTACGATTCACAATAATGGTCCAATGCTGATATGCACGAAACTCTTACGCGCATTCTACAAATTACTTGGTGCCGTAAAAATAAAAAAATTTTTTCGTACAGTGTATGACGATTTTTATTCATTTTGCCCATGGATTATTATGAGTGTAAATTAAGCAAGTTTTGACAGTTCAAAATCAAAACAAATAAAAACCCAATAACAGCAAAAAACTTTTTACTTTCTTAACGCTGCCAACTGGTTACATGCGCCCTGACCGGTGCTTTATAAATATCGAAGCTCGCGTAATATTTTATATAAAATATAGCTATAATATGTTAAACTAATTGAAATAAAAAAAGAAACGAATAATAGTATCTTTCAGAAATAAAAACAAAAATTGAATGAGTACCAAAATGAAGTGTGCAGTGGGCAAATGTAAACAAGTGAGGAGATTAAAAAATAAAATTCTGTTTTTAATAAAATATTTATGTATTTGTCAATAGCTGCATCATTTTACAATTTTCCGAAACATGTAGCACAAAGGAAGCTATGGGTACGGTTTTGCAATAGAGAAAAAATTTGTGGTTTACATTTCGAACAAGAAGATTTTAATAGAAACTTGAAATTTGAAATGAGTAAGTTATCACAAATTGTTCTTTGTAGTTCGCTTTAGCAATCGGAAAGCGCCAACATTAAAGCCAGGACCTGTTCCGTCCCTAGACACGAGTGCTATAGAAACTGAAATAATAGTCGATGAAAGTGAACCTGCAAATGAGTCTGAAATTCTAGATGATATAATAGTTAAAAACGAGGCTGAAATTTCAAATGAGTTTGATGAAATATACGTCGAACAGAACACTCCAAACGACACTAATATTAAGGAAGATGGATTTCAAAAGTATGCAAAAGCTTTGGAAAAGAAAATGTATGTAAAGTTCCTAAAAATTTATTATATATATAATTAAATCGTTTCTAGCGGTATATGTCAAGAGAATGGTATAATGAAAGCGAGAGATATACAAACTGATTTTAAAAGAAACTTAACATTTGAAACGTGCAGGTTATCACAAATTTAATTTTTGCAGTTCATTAATAAGCTCCTCTGAAATAGCCTCTAGCAATCAGCGTGCAATTCTGCCCGCAGACATGAGTGATATTGAAAGTGAAAAAAAGTTAATAAAATTGCAAAGGAATCTATATTTAAAAATGAAGTTGAAGTTAAAAATGAATTTGAAGATACATTCGCCGAAAAAATTCTCAAATGATGACTAACTTTAAGAAAGACCGGCTTCCAACGTAAGTAAAAACTTTAGATATTAATATGTATGTAAATTTATAAAGCTCTTATCAAATATATGTACATACATATATTTAAATCGTTTCCAGAAATGCTTTTCACCAGGACAACGGCATGATGAAAATGTGAAAAATTCAAACTGACTTAGAAAGAAGTTTTAAGATTGAAATGGGTAGTTATCAAAAATTTATTCTTTTGGTTCGTTACTAAGCTACTAAAAACCTTTGCAGAACCGTCCATAATCACGAGTGATATTGAAACTAAACAGAAAGTTAACGAAACTGAAATTGCGATTGCATCTGACATTTTCAGCCAAATTATGGTTAAAACTGAGGTTGAAATTCCGAATGAATTTGAAGATATATGTGTCGAGAAAAGTACGCATATGACGACTAACATTAAAGAGGATGAGCCTCAAATGTACATAAAAATTTTGGAAATGAAATTGTATGTATGTAAGTTTGTAAAAAATTATCAAATATTTACTTAAATATATTCTAAAGATGCCCTTCGACGGAAGAATGGTATGCTACAAAAGTCAAAAGTTCGAGCTGATATCAGAATAAAATATTAAACTCGTAAAGCTCAGAAGTTAAGCTCTGTAAACGTTAAACTTAAAAGAGATTTCCGACGTTTGTTTGCTGAAGGCCAAATAAAAAAGCTTAAGCATGGAAATAGACAAAAGGCAGAATTTTACGGAAGCAGGTGTAGGCCAATCAATAACTTTGTATTCATCAAGTACCAAGACTTACAGTTAATTACGGAAAAAGCATTTCCCACTTCTCTCAGTGAGAACATTATAAATATGGTTGCCAAATATTAATATGTCTACAGAATCATTTGTTGGAAGGAAAATAAGTCGAAGTCAGTGAAGAAGTGAAAAGGCATTTTTTTAGATAAAGTACGTATATATTTTGTTATGAATATATTAATATTGGCAACACTAAACTAATCACTTGTATTTCTTAAAACCTACCATTTCCAAAATGGCTTGGATCGGTTTTAAAAACATCATTTTATATGGTAAAACCTGGGCCCGAAACGCGGCACTCGTTATCGAATGAGCATTCGTATCGAGTGAAATTTCGTCACGTATCGAATAACCAAATTATGGCACTCGATAGCTATCGAATCGAAATTTACAAGAAAAACGTAAATGATGTTTTGTTTTGTAATAGAATCAAAAATAGAATCATTTCTACAAATGATAACAAAACAATTTTTTTAAAACAAAAAACTAGTAAGTAAAACCACAGTAGAATATTTAGATTAATTTTATGTAATTTGATTATTTAGGAAATGTATTCATCATATTTATATTTCTAATTTTCTTCTGAGGAAGAAGAAGAACACTGTGTTATGCCTGAAAAGAGGCAAATGCGGGCCTTTGTCATTATCAGAAACAGCGTAAGCGGGAAAATTTTAATCACCCCTATTCTGCGTTTCGATTAAGTCTCCGCATTCAGTTCCGTTGCGACCGAAAATTGGTATTCTGAAGAAAAACGGAATCGAAAGAAAAAGAAGAAGACAACAATGTTTACAAAATTAATAGCATCACTGTGGATGTGGAAATGAAATAGCAAAATAAGCAAGTTTGTTATCATTTTCATAAACAAAATGTCAAATTTAATACAAAAAGTTGTATGTATACATAATTAAAAATAAGTTGTTGATAAAGTTTAATAAAAAAATTGTTAAATAAAATAAAAAAATATAAAAACAAAATAAAATTAGTTGTTCATAAACGTATTACAGTGCAAAGAATCTTGATCGCTGGTGGTATCCGCATGCAATGTCTGCCTTAGACGCCATTAAATTTGCCAATTTTTCATACTGCTCTGGTGACCTGTATACATAAAAAAACACATCAGATTCGGGTACAAAAATTAACAATTTAGTTTTTTTCAATCGTTTCTGAACATTTTATCTCATTTTCTACTTAAATTTTTTTCTATTTTAAACTTTTTAACTAAATAACACGGATAAAGAAAACCCCTCCGTTAACAAAAAAACAACTGAGAAAAACGGAGCTCCGATCGTAATGCAGAATACATACAATCGAAAGAAACTGAGCGGAATCGTAACGCAGAATACCAAAGCTGCCAGACGGAGAAAATTTCGATTCGAATCGAAACGCAGAATAGCCCCAAATATGATTATACATAAACATAAAAAAATTTATGTACATATATATTTTAATTTATTTAAATTTGAAAATTCATTTTGTGCCTACATATTTGTCGATTTTAGTGAATGAATAAAATTTTTCTTTTATAATATTCAAATACACAAGGAGAATACAATTTCGATTGCTTATGTAATGTCGAATGAGATTTCGAAAGATAGCATTCGATCGAGTACTTGCTATCGTATGCCATAATCTCAAATTTCGATACACCTTACTCGTTATCGAGTGCGGTAATCTCAAAAGCAAAAATTTCGATCAACTTCATTCTATAACGACTGCCGCGATTCGGGCCCTGGTTGATTCTTACGTTGAAACCAAAATGTAATAAAACCATGTCAGTGTAAAAATTCTTAAGAAAACTTTCACTCAAATATATAAGAAGTTTTCACAACTAACTTGTGCTGCTATTTATCTTGAATATCTTTAGCTCTTATGCATTATTTTTTATTATCTATATTATAGTCGTGCAAATGGCGAACTAATATTCCAGCTACAAATTTCAAAATATTCGACAATTGAGATATGATATATATATATATAAATATATATATATATATATATATATATATATATATATATATAATATAAGAAGCTTTCTCACGCCACCTGTTTCATTAAAAGAAAATACTTCGATTATTTATTCTAAACATCAAATAATCATAATAAACATTTTATTGAAAATGGATCATACAAGTATTCCGTTTTCATGAAGCATTCCAACAGCTCGCTGTGACTATTTTGCTTACAGAACGAGTTCAAGTAACCCTTTCATTCATCTGATATATTATCGATGTGTTTTTCTTTCTTTATGCCGTTGCCAATAGCAAAAATAGTTGGGTGTATTTCTTCTAAAGTATTAACTTATTTATATCGCTACCGAAATTAGTATAAATGAAATGTAATGAAAATATCACTACCAGTCAATACACTTTTCCATTGAAAAGCTATCCATGAAATAATCTATCGGTGTAAAGGAAAACGAATAAAAACATATACTCGTACCAAGGTAAACCACAAAACCGTATTCTTATTCATAACAACTTAAATTGTTGTTTCACTTTAAATCGATTGCATTTCCAAAGAAAAATATGATACAATTGAGTGCATACCTGCCTGTACTTATAACTTATCTGGTGCAACAATATCTTAAAAGGTTTTGTAATTATTGTAGAGTGGGTACAAAGAACACGTTGGCAAAGCAACGATTAACTAAATAAATTGTTGAGTTACAGCTGACTGGTGTCTGATTACAGATAATATGGTTTGATAACAACATAACTTGACTGTTTATAAGTAATTAGTTTCATTTTTCATTTATTATTTCTTGTATCTTCAATTACAGATGAACTAACAATAAGTATCGAAACCTTAATAAACAACATATTAATAATATGACCAGACGAACTAATTTGCTCAAAAAGCTTAACAAAATTAAAAAAATTAAGCCAAAAACGTATAATTAAATTTAGAACACTTAATTTCATCTGAATTGAAAAATAAATCGCTTAATGTGCGTTCACACGTGGAAAATATTTGCC
Organism: Linnaemya vulpina; assembly: GCA_963675445.1. NCBI lineage: Eukaryota > Metazoa > Arthropoda > Insecta > Diptera > Tachinidae > Linnaemya > Linnaemya vulpina. The sequence goes on along the minus strand of OY776278.1, from coordinate 65,073,798 downwards.
CATTAAACACTGATCAAACAAATTTTGATTTCTAAACGTGTCTCTTAGGTAAAACGGTTTCGTATATGTGTAACGAATAGTCAGTGGTGTAGGTTCCAATATTAATTAAAAACCTATTAACTCATAATCTCTTTTCATTATTTGCATTAATGTGACCGCACTTTTAGAGAAGCTCAAAGGAATTGTTTTATGATTTGTTCAAAGCTATTAGTTTCACAAATATATTATTATGTTAGCCAACTTAGATCGATCAGCCGGATCAAAATTTGAATAGCTCTACTAAAATTAGCAAATAAGTATGGAAACACAAAGATTTTAGAATCAATTACTGTTTCTTAGTCGTCGTTCAAAAAAAGAGTTGCTTATACTGTGTCACTTCTTGCCCAGTCGCCAGCGGTCTTTTATGATCTCTTCATATTTGCCCTGGCAAGTTTGATTAAAATTTTCTCGGAAAAACTGGATTAAAGATTTGGTTAAGATGGGAGCATATAAAAGACTCGACTTCGTTATCTGGTGCAAAATTTTTAACCGCATTACGAACATAAAATACATTGCGATACATTAGCCGCTTAATAATTGTGGTCATTATTTCGTACACAAGTTTATATATCATTTTTAAATTTCATTATAAAAACAATAAATGGGATCACACAAAAATAGTACATGTGATGAAGAAAAAAAGGGTAAATGTTGAATTATCTACGGCAGCATACGAACTGAAATAAACTTTACTCTTCACGGTATCTGCACAACTTCAAGGGCTGTGTATTGTCCCTATTTAATACAAGACACTGTAATTAACTGTTAAAAATATAAGAACCCTAAACAAACAAAGAGATTATGATTGTGTCACCTTTGGATTCAACTTTTGACAAAAGTATTAGTTCTTGGGTTTCCAATAACAAAATCACTATGAAAAATAAATGATAACAGGCACAAGTGAAAAAACACTTTGTGTTTGTGTATGTGAAAAACTACTAGCTGACAAACTCCTACTAGACAAAGATTAAACATGAAATTTGTTAGTAAAGAACGACTGCGACCACTACTGTTAACACACATCTAAAGAATGTGTACGCAAGAAATGAAGGGTGTACTTATTTCTGGGTTAAGCTCACACGAAAAAAAATAACCAAACAAAATTTAAAAACAACAACGGCAAACACTTACTTGTTTTTGTCAAATGGTGTGAAAAGATAACTAGAAAAGGAAAATATAAACTGATAAACTTTTCTTATGTTGTAGGTTGAAAACCCTTAAAAGTTAGTTGTTCTTTTTGTTTCCAACTCTCACAGTTTTGGTGGTATCATCGATTGCAGACATAATAAAGTTTCATCGACAGGCCACTACTAAAGAAGAGTTTGTGGATTACATTTTTTTACCAGGGTTGCAAAATGAGGTCATCAAAATGTTACCAACAATATCATAAAATTGCAATATTGTAGCAAATATTTTTTGCCATATATAAATTCGTTTTAAAACTGCAAAAATGCTTTCCCAGTTCTGGTGTATAGATCGATTTGCGATGTATGGACCAATTATAGAAATTTATTTACAGTTGGGTTTGTTAACCGCACAATAAAAGTATTTTAAATATATTTTAAGAAAATGATGCACAAGAATTTTTGAATGAAATACATTTCAAATTCATTTCAGATATTCCGAAAATTATGATAAATTTTCCTTTTTTCTATATCGAGGTAAGAATTTTTTTTTTTTTTTAAATTGTTGTAATAAAGGAAAACAACAAAAAAAAACAAAGTATAGTTAGTTGTAGTTGTTTGAAAATGAGCAGATGAATAGATCACAAGAAATGAAGTGCTACCGCAAATTATAAACTGAGAAACTTCGTAAGTTGTACCAAGTGAGTAATTATGTAATATAAGTTTAGAGATGTACGAAAAAAGTTCAATTGTACTAAATTTCTCAAATAAAAAAAATCTTAACAAAACAGTCTAAAAATTGTATTGCATCGGCGCAAGCTGTTTTATATATTTTTTAAATATTCTATAGATCTTACAGACGAAAACCGATTTCTAATGTAAGTATTTTCTTCGACATGGTTCGGAAGTTTTTATAGGAATTATTTTGAAATTTTAATCGATGCCCAATGCGATGATTGGTTTCCAGATCAAATCAGGCATACGAGGAGTTACCAGACTAAGACCATTGCAAAAAGGTAATTTAGCGGATATGTTGCGACAGGACAGGACGGCGCACATTGGTTCAAGTTCATATAACGAGCGGCTAAAAATAGAAGAAGTTGTGTTAGGACAATGAAACTTGGCATATAAGAGTTTTTGGCTTGAAGGTAGAAAAAAATAAAAAAACAAAATGATCCGCCCACTTTTACGCCCACCTCCCATACAAGGTGAAAATTTAATTTTGACCTACGGTATTGATTTTTGGCACATAGCTTTTTTTAGCCCTCAGAATAATTTGTGTGAAATATCCGCCCACCTCCCATACAACTTGTATTGAAAAAGTGGCATATGGAAAAGTGGTTTTTAATGTATCAACTCAATTTTCACAAAGAATAAATATTATAATTTTAGAACGGTCTCCTGAAAATATATACCTGATCCGCCCACTTTTACGCCCATCTCCCATTCAAAAAAAAAATAGAAAAAACATAAATAAGTAGCATAGTCTTTTAATAATTTTTTAACATCCTTATCGTACTCCAATTTTTGATTTGCAGCTTTGACCGAAATCTATTTATAAATGGGTCTGACGACAGTAAAAGATTATGCATTACGTCATTAGTAGCTACACGTAAAATGTTTCGCGAATGATGTAATCTATAGGCTCTATAGTCTTTATTCCAGAAATATAAGCCTGAAACTGTATATTATTGTTGGTACTTAATGTATTACTTATGAAGCTCTAACGGAAGAGGCTCAGCGCAATAAAAAGAGCAAGACATAATGTGTAGTTGTTATTGTAATCAACAATTCAATCAATGGTGTTAATACCATTGATTAGTATGTAATTTTAAACAGTAAATAACTATGGCAACAACAACAAGCATGAGTTAATATTCCTGTTTTGTTACCTTGTCATTTTATAGTTTTTACTGTTTCTTTTTTTTTTTGGAAAGGAGCAAGTAGGAGCAGCTGAATTTTTTTTAACTTTTAGCTGAGACCTCAAGCTGTAATTTGACATCTTTTGTTCCACAGCGCTAAGAAGATGCAGTCCACTGAAATTGATGAACATTGAAATTTTGAAGTTGTTTACATTTTGTTCTACGAAATTTTTGATTTGGCTATTTTCCCAATTTCTTGCGAAAATACACAACAAAGCCACATGATAAGTTTATTGTGATTGTACCAAAAAATTGAATATATGTAGAGTAAATTTGCATGCCAGTTTAAACAAGTGAATATATATGAACTTCGAGCGTGTCTGTCCAAACAAATAATAAATAGATCAGCCTAATATTTCAGAATCATAATATCAGATATCTGACATCAAAATACAAGAAAATTATTCAAATCGGCGAACATGAAAAACAATTAATTTTTGCCACTCTTGAACCAATGTGCGGCGTCAATACTCAAGTGAAATTGTCGAATTTGTTTTAACACCAATCCTCTTGAAATCTAAGATAAGGCCGTCGTTATCTCAGGTAGAGTGTTTGTGAAGTTTTCATCCGAGTCCATGTGATTCAACCAACTTAGGATTATTTGTATTAAACTTAATTTTAGTTCGAAATTTTACGTTGTGTTTTCCAGCCCATAATGCCAACTTACAACGTACATATGGTATATTCTTTGATCAACGCACAGTGAACGCAGGACATGCATGACAGACAGACATTTTTCCAATGTCACTACAGTCAAATTGAATTTTTAATCGCCAAGAACATTACAAATATTTGAAGACATGGTAAAATCGGAAACATTCGGCAATTACATTTTTCAAAACCAAATGTATGTACATTTATGTTCAGTTTTCATTTTATTATTGTAAATAAATATTTTTTCTAGTAAAAACAAATTTTGATTGTTAATATTTTGGTGCTGTTCATAAGTACTTCATCAGGTTTTTTATGTGTTCTTTTTTTTCGTAACCTATTGTCCTCTATTTTCGAAGCTGATGTCCTACTTTATTCAACATATTGATATCGGGCCTATTTCGAATGCATCTACCCGTTGCATATCTGTATCTGAAGTATTACACGCGATCCAAAATTCATCAACAATTTGCATATATGATGTGTAAAATAACATAAAATACTTGTCAGTGTAATGGCTACAAACATTATTGTTTACAAATTTTTTGAAGTCGTTGTCGGCTAAAGAATTTAACTCGTAAGTCGCGAAGCCGAAGATCCCCCCTTCGTCGGTACTGTAACGAAAATTAGCCAGTGAACTAAAGAATTATATAAGCATCGAATATATTTACGGATGTGTGAAACACTCAATATTTACATGAATGCGTTTAGAATAAAATCTCTATCTTCTCGTCTTTCTACACTTCTCTCGATGTTCCGGTACAATGCACTGCGTGTCGATTCAAGTAATAACGAGAAATTAATGTTCAAAGTTAATTATAAGACTTTTGGGCACGGAGGAAAAATTTTCGATGAGATAGAAATCAAATGAATTTGTTATTGCCACTCTTGCAAATATGTATCTTTATCTTGTATCAGCTGAGAAGTTCTTCTGGATTTGGATATAAAATGAAAAGCAAACTTGGTGCCTCAAATTCACTTTTCTCAGTCTTGACGATCCATTAATTCAGTAGGAGATATAACCTGAAAATATATTGATAGCTAAATTAAATAAATTTACTATACGCAGAAGACCTGAGCTGATACTGAAATGAAGCATGTAAATTTCATTTAATTTTAATAAACTTTGGCTGAGTTTCAAAACATCAAAATACTTTGCAGCGTTGCGGTAGTGGTATTCTATTGAAATAAAGCAAATTAAACCATGTAGGCATCGAATATATTTAGGGATGTGTGAAATTCTCAATATTTACATGAATGCGTTTAGAATTCTCGATTTTGTATAGTTGCTTTGCAACTAAAGTTTTGCAACTCACCCTTTCTGTATATGTAACCATATTACAGAGCTTCCGAACGGAATAGGAAGCGAAATTAATTCCATTCTTCAATTCCTCATAAAGCGATTATATAAGAAAATTAATGCAATTCATTTCGAAAAATTGTTGTCCCCTCTTAGTTTTCTGAAGAACCAAATTGCGGAATCAATTCCGAAATTGAACACTGTGGTATGGGTGATCTTGTTTTTACTGTGATGTCAACACTGTAGAATCTACAGTGTAGATGATCCGAAAGTCTATGAACTATATCTATCCAAATATGGTTGATAATATTTTTATATATTCATGCCACTGTGCCGTGCGACAGATACAAAATATCTTTAACAAGCTACACATTGTGGATTGTATTTTCCACGCTCTTTGCACATCGAGTTTCTTAGTACTCTTCAATTTGTAAGAGAAGTTGCTTTATGCTCTTATAATTTATTTTCTCCGGTTGCAATGAGTCAAACAAAACGAGCAGTAGAGCTGAGGGAACACTTGTTAGATTTAATATAATTGTTTTTAGTTTGTTTTGGAGTCAAGAAAAACGCAAAACGTTTCAGTACGAATAAGTTAGTTTAAGCTCGAACGACGTGTTAACGGTAAACCTTGTGTTAAGCGTGCAAAAAATTCAATTTAATGATCATGTGGTTAATAAATCGCAGTTTAACACACAAAAAGTATTTATAAGATACTTTAAGTGAATTGTATATTTTTAACACTAATTAAAATGTATTTAAATTGGTTAAAGAGAAGTAAAAATAATTTTAGTTTATGATCTTGTATTCTATGGGAATGGTGTGAATGTATGGAGTAAATAAAAGTCAATATCCGTTAATTGTGTGTCAATTGCAGTTTTAAATATTAAAGTAAGAATCTTTTACTTGTGTTAAACAAAAAATTTGTGAGTGGAATTGTCGATTGTGCTAAAAGCCCAACCACAGAACAAATTGTTGTTTCTCTTTATTATTATAAACACAAATAACAAACCTGGTTGTGAAATTAAAAAGTGATGTTAAACTAAAAATAGTTTAAAATAATAATAAAACCAATTGAAGAAAACAAGAGGCATTAAACCGGAATGAATTTGAAATGGTTAATTTTAAATAGCTAAAATATGCAAAATATATGAATTTACGGTTTTATGAAAATGTATTGTGTATGTTCGGTTTATATATGATGGAATAAAAAAATCTCTTACCGAAGATTATAAAAAATAAATATCGATCAGTTAAAACAAAACTAGTGGTTCACGCTCAGGCTAAAAAGCTAAATAAAAAAGGCTGCTCTAACATACAAATTAAAGCAGATTTCTACGCATACAAAACAAAGAAAATAAACAATTATTTAAAAAATATGTTTATGTAAATTGGATAAACTGAGATAACTAACCTTAAGTATTTTGAAAAGGTAAACAGTTTTCCATTAAATTGCCAAAATATGAATTTAGAAAAAGTGTTTCGATGCCATCAGCTGGTGGCTGAAGAAATTAACACGTTGTCTAGAAAGGCGATAGTCGTGGCTCCGTATTCCGCCAACTCATTAATATCGGATAGCATTTTTCTGCCCTGCTCTAATGCCTCGTTGAGTTATTTGTTGTTGGCCGACTTAAATGCCGAATGCTTAGCACTGCTTACTGAACTGTACTAAGAAGATACAAAACATCTCTGTCCATCTGTCGTGAGGTATAATAGGCAACTTAGTGAGTAGTGCACTGTTTCTCAGTGCAGACCGAGGCAGATTGCTACGCACTTTTCCTATCCATTGTATTTGATGATAATCCGTAAAACGTATATGCTTGTGCCCAATCTGTGAAATAATACAGAAACACGAGTGGAGTAGGTTTGCCTTCAAAGTCTGTTATAAAAAACTTGGAAGGATTCAGTATTAATTTAAAAATGTTTACCACGGGTTCCGGCATGCCAAGCACAGGAAAAGTCCTCCAAAACTGTCAAGTAATGATGTTCGTCAGCGACAGATTTGCGAGTATGTGCTGGCAATATCATCATCGTGATGATGTTCGCGCTTGTGGAGTACCGGTGCTAACTTCATTGTTTCCTATATTAGCGTTGGATCAAAGACTCTATAAAATATTATGTTATAGAGTCTTTGGTTGGATGATTCTGTTGTTGAAGTCTCCTTCGGGATTCCAAGTGGTGGCTGGGGTTTGTTGCCAACAGTCGCTTGGAGAGATTTCTTTGGTCTAACCGATAGTAACGATTTCTATATACTGCAGCGCGATCAACAGCTACCAGGGTGCTGGGAAGATCAATGTATTTTTAAGATTGGCCCGAACAACAAGCAAAACGATTGAACGGCGAGAGCTATCGAGCACCGCTCACAGAATTTGTGTTTTCAAAACTTTCAAAGGCATTTATTTCCAACAAAAATCCGCAGCATTCTTTACATTCGATTTATTGCAAAATCAGTTTGGTGACTACTTTATATTCAGAAGCGATCCTATCCACTTCCCTTCCACCCAACCCTCGTTGGTGCAATATAAGAAGTGCAGAAGTTCTTTATTATGACGGCAAACTATTAACTCTTAAGCATTTAAAGCCAATATTTAAGCCAGCATTGGCGCCGAACGGACAGATTTATTCGATCAATTACTGTTTCTTTTTTATATTTCCAATAATATTTGAAAATTTCAATTAATTGTAGAATCTATATTAAAATTGTGCCATTAAACAAACAATCATGTAACTGCCAAATACACTCATGTTAGAAAAACTATTTCATTATATGGGGAAGTGCTAAAAGTTATATATATTTTAAAAAAGGAACAATAAATTTTGTTATAACTGAATAGAAATAATTAACGATTTTTTTTTCAAAACTATAAAAGACAATGGTGGGAATTAACACGTTTTTTATTATCTCACGGATATGTTAATGAACAGCTGCTATTTCTGGTTTAAGTTTAAAATTTGTGTAAAATACTGGCTTAAAAACTATTCTTTTAAACTTTCAAGTGGCATAACAGAATAATAGAATTTATCGGAAGCGCTTTAAGAACAGAGTGACTAACAACGTTGGCTTTTAATGAGAGCAAACAAACAATTTATTCCCAAACTAGAAACTATTTAAAAAAGTACGAATTTAATATTTTTAGGGCTTTAAGTCAATATAATTTGAATGAATAAGTAAATAAAATTAAAAGTGTCAAAATTCACACTCTTTCAAGAACTGTTGCAGAAACAACTTACAAGAGCTGCAGTGTAAAAATTAGATGCTTCATGCTCAAGTAAAAGCTGAGACAATCAGAAATTATTTTGTTACGGTTTATTAAATTTCTTGATTCAAATTAACACGGTACAAACTACAATCTTTGAAGTCGTTTCGCCGAACGTCAGTTTTTCAGTAAATACTAACTTCTCTGTTTAATATGTAACTCCAGTTTTCATAACATGCTTGTGGTTTTACTAACAAAACCGAGAAGTTAATCGCCCTGGTTCTTTTTTTTCTAAAAGTTAATATATAAATATATATATATATATATATATATATATATATATTTCACATTTCACTGGGCCTAATGCTGATCATGGCGGAATCTATGTTCAAAGTTCCTAGAATGATAGAAGATATTATTTCAAACCTCCAGAAATCAATAAGAAGTTTAAATTTTATGTCATGATTCGCCAGTAAAAGAAAGCAAAACAAACAAAATTTACTGATTTGCTGTCTCGATATAATCTTTTAGCTGGAAACAATTCTCCCATTTAATTGTGTAAAAGTTATCAACTTGTGCGTCGAAATCGCCTAATTTATAAATATTTTTCTGGTGCACTACAGGTTAACAAAACTAATGTTTAGACAATAAAAGTTTTTTTCTGGTCTTCTGATAAATAATTTTTTTATAAGTCATTCTAAAATTCGAGCGCGCAAGGTTTATGCTGAAGTAGATAAGATAATGCCTACCAAGCCCAAACCGTATTCCATAGTTATAGAATGATCGCTGAATAGTGTAGACACTGTTAATTCCATCGGGTAGTAAAGAGCAGTAAGACGAAGTAATTATTATCTTTTGAGTACCGGTCACAGTTGGAACAATAAAGAATCACTTGAATTTTAAAATTTTACGCAGTACGTGCATTCGATTAGCGCTTCTTTTTTGATGTTGACACATCCGTCTCGAACATACTCGTATATTCAGAGTTTCAACTATTTATATGCCATATTTAATATCTTTGCGAGATTCATAAAAGTTAAAATTGTTTTGCATGTTCGGGGATTCTATGCTCCTGAAAAAGGGGTTAGTTGCCCTAGACCACTTATTTAATTGGCAGAATTAGTCGGAAAAAGTACTTACAAGTTGTAGAATGAAATTAGATCCGCAAAAAAAACAACATCACATTAGAAATGCAACAGGATTTTATAAGATGTACCTGAAAAATTATTTCATACTTCTGAGAGTAAGAATGTTACTTGTCAAAACATATATTGTTCCAAGTCTTATATATGGTTGAAAAATATTGGCTATTCACTATAATGTAAAAGGAAAGCCGAAGTATACAGTCACATGTATATCAAGTTCTAAGTCATGCCCATTTGAAAATCCCTTGAAGATGATAAAACTCTTTTTCCTCTTCAAAATTATTTACGCATCAACCACACACTCAAAAAGTCGCAAGATCTGTTTCAAAAGATATGATGGCAGTTCTCCTAACACTATGTTCACATAATCCAATTACAACGCATTGAAAAATTTAGAAAACTTCAAGATCTTAAAATCATCGTGTGAATTGAGTTTAACGTTATATCAACCAGAAAATTCAAAATTTCTATTTTCATTCAACTTTAATGCCCCAAATGTAAATTTAATGAAATAAATTGTTATTTAAGTTTCATTGATAGTGAAAACATCTTTTATGAATTTTGTCTTAATTTTGCTTCTAATTGATTTTACGAGTACATTTCTGTTTAGTTGAAAATTGTTTTTGTGTGTCTGAAAACTTCCAAACTATTGAAATAATTGTTGTTATGCCTGCCTTTCTTTCGCTCTCACCCCTTCTGATGACAATTGCTATCGCCGACTTTATTATACGTTTACCGGCTTATCAGTTGTCATAACTATTCTAGTGTTTATTTTTTTATATATTATTATTGTTTATTATTTATAAATCTATATGTTTATACTTTTTAAATATTCAATATGTACAAAAATTCAATACAAACATCTGAAATTCGAGTTGGTGTCTCATTTTCCAATATGACAGATAAGAATCTGTAGAGACCTCATGTTCGTTGCGTGTGCGAGAATAGAGTTGGAAGTCAGCGTGTCTTTCTAAATATTTTTCTGTGTTATTAACTAATGAACCGTTCATAAAGTAGTTAAATTATGAATTCATGTGCAATTATTTTTATATTTTATGATAGTTAAATAATTTTCTGCTGGCTAATGCGGTGTTAATGTTATGAAAAAGATATTTAAGAATTTCATACAAAATTTTTTCAAAACATGTTCCGGAATTTTATCATGCAACGAGTGATTTTCAAGATGTTGCTCAACATGACTCTTTTTGAAACAATTCAAAGAAAATAACAATAAAATGCGTAAAACTGCAGCTACTTTTACCTAATAAAATTCAAATAAGTTAATTTATTTTTAGTTGTACGAGGCAGTTTTGCGAAATATAATTTGAGCAATTGTCTTTAAAAAATGCGATTACTATTTTGCGAGTGGTTTGTAGTATAGTAACCCATATAAATCAATGTGTCACTTATTTTTATCTGGATATTCTGTTTGAATTCCATTCGATAATAATATTTTCTAACGATAACTGTAAAAGTGCTGGGTGATCGCAACTTGTTTACCAGCTTTTCCTTAAATTGATTAATATTTTGAACAATTTTCGAAAAACTTACGTAGTTGGTTAAAATTGCTTAATTAAAAATATATATTCACTTCAAAGATTTCAATCGTATAGTCTATCGCCCTAAAAATATTTAGATCTGTTTTAGAAATTACTTTGCGTCAGTGAAATTTATATGTAAAATTTCAAATAATTTTACTGTCTTCGTAGTATATTTTACACAAATCTAAAACATTCTGTGAGACAAAGCAGTGCATGTATTTCTGTACATTTGTTGAGTGAAAAAATTTTTCACAAACGAAAAACAAACTTTAAAATTTTTAAATGAATTTGCTTTTGTCTTTGATAAATTGAAAAAATCAATTCGATTTGGACAATTTAACCGTCCATGAAAATTTCAATTTGATGACAAACAGTCAATAAATTTTGTCGTGATAAGAATTTGCATTGAAATTACTTGAAAATTATATTTAAGTGAACTTAATAACGTAATTCAAATGTAATTTTATATGTATGATGTTTTATTACCGAAAGTTGAACAAGAAGAGATATATTATTCATTTCTTTTTGTTTACATTCTACTTCTTACTACTTATTTGGCAAGAGTTTATGTAGGTAGTTATAGAATATGCAACATACGAGTAGATGTCACTATTCTACAATATGTTTATAAATTTTTTCTTTGTTCCCTCAGCATTATATTGGCAAAAAAAATGCAAAATAATGCATTTGTTCAACTTTACAGGAATAGTAAAAAAAGATATAAAATATAAAGTACCAGGAATATCGAAAGAAAATGTTCAATATAAGTATTTGTTTTGTATTTTCATCTATATTTTGTAATACTTAATGCACAAACTGTACTGTTTGTATAAAAACAAAAAAAATTTTATATTTTGCAAATAAATATTTAAAAATTGTGGAACTATTTATGCAGAGCGAATAAATGCTTATAAAATTCATCACATGAAATCATGCAAATTTTGAAAGAAAACATGCAGACGTGGTGTGTGAAGTTTGCGTTTCATTAAACCTTCAAAAAATCAATTAAAAATGGTTTTAAATTAAAACAGACTTGAATTTTAAAAGCAGAATTGATTAAATTCATGACCCAACTTTCGCAAAATGCAGTCCTTTTTCATGCACCTCTTCAGTGTTTGGAACAAAAAAAAAATTAGCAGAGTGCCGAATTTGGTGGCTCAAGAGTTAGGGACCGAATTTGTATTTTGGAACGAACCTCACTGGCACACGCTTCACGTCCAAACTTTAAGAAAAACTTTCATGACATGAGCTCAGCATCTCCTCTTATAGCGAGTAATTCTACGAGTCTCAATAACAATTGTATTAAATTTTTCGACATATTCAGCGGCTCTTACATATTCTTATGCTCTTATGCCCTTTTCTTAAAATTTACAAGTTACAAATCCACAACCATGAGCTCTCCAACTGAATTCTGAATATCTTGAGATTATTCGGTAATCAAAAATTTCATTTGAAAAAGTAATTGTACAACTCCGCTCAACATGTTGCCCAGCTGTATTTGATGGGTGGGCCAATGGGACCTCATAGGGACGCATGTGTGAATGACATGATAAAATACGTCTAAGTGATGTTCTACAGATGTACAGAAAGTCTTCCAGTTTTAAGTTTCTGAATATTCTTAACCACTGCACTGCCCTGTTGCGTCAGTAAAAATTTAACGACTATCGAAAAAGTAAAGTTCTTTCAACTTTGTTCGTTCTCAGTTTTTGAAATAGAACAGATGCGCTATTTTTGGCTTATTCTGTAAACACTAGAATCGCCCAACAGTAAAAGTTCGAACAAGTAGGCCCAGATCGCTTTCATCATTCTTTTTCCAAGCTAAAAGTACTGTAATTGAGAAAAAATGAGAAAAGACTTTCCATATTGTCTCATATTCGTTACACTACATATTTTGTTTTCCCTCTTCCAATAAATAAATCTTGTTCTCCTGTGTTTTGAGTGTGTGAGGGTGTGCAAGTATGAAATAAAAACGAGAAAGAAAGATGTAGTTGTTGCTGTTCCAGCAAACTTAAATGCTTTTCTCAATTAATTTTACATTGTGCATATTTGCATAAAAATACCTTTCTAACCATATACGATTTATTTATATTGCTGAAGGATAAAACATTTAAAAGTGTTCCACAGTGTGTGACATATTCATATGTAAGATTTAAATTCAGTAAGAAATATTTTCCATCGGTGATGTGAAGCAGTTTGTAGTCTTTAGGAGGCTATTGAATCTACAATATAAAAATTTTATCTGTTGGGTAAATATTTTTCCCTGTTTTCAGTTTGTGTTTTATCTGAATTAACGTTGGGCTCATTGTAATTAATCAGCACTTTTATGAAAAAAAAACTGACATTTTCAGGTGTACAAGTTTTGAAGAAACAAGTGCACACATGCTTACGAAATAAATATCAGTACGTAAATTTAAAAACATTTTTTAATAACGCAAAGTTAATTTATTCTAAGTTTTTTATGTTTTTTACAAATGCACAGCAAAATTATAGCTTTGAAACAAACAATAATGCACATAAATTTTACAGAACAATAAACATATGTAAAAGACAAAAATTTTATTGTTTTGACAAGCAAGAAAAGTTTATAAAATAAATTAAGTTTTGAATCAATATTTATATTAAACATTATGTTTCATATAAAATATATTAAAATTGACGATAACATTAGCTTTTTATTAATAACTTTACAAAACTTCAAGCTGTTTGGAGGTTTGGTGGGACATGAAGAAAATGATCAAATGCCAAAGCAGAGGGTGAATATGCGTTAGGATCAGTTTAATATCGATGTAGTTCTCAAATACAATTGCCCCACAAATGTAAGTATAAATAAAAGCTATTATCACATTCATCCAGGCAGTCTATAAGTACTGATGGTGATAGTGTAGCGGCTTTCGAAAATAGCACTATTTTACTCAGCTTTGTGAGTTCAAGTAAACAGACGAAACAAAAATGTGAAATATCTTTAACCATTGAGTCGAAAAATAGTTTTAAACACAAAACTTTGCAATTTAACAAAAAAATCGTAAGTTTTTTTATCAATATTTTTAATAATTTTGTGGTAAATAATCGTGCATAGCGGAGCGGCTGATCTGATCTGATAGTGTTCTACAGAGCGTTTCTAATCTTAAAAATTCTTTGAATATAAACCGAGTTCAACCGGTAAATTTCAAGATATTTCACAAAAACGTAAAAAAAAATTTATTTTAAAGCTCTTAAACGGCTTCATCTCCGATTTCATAAAGCGATCATCTCATTGATTACCTTAAACCAGCTCGAAATCGGCTAATCCGTTCGTGAGATATAGTAAACGAAAAATTCTAAGTGAAATTATAGATCTGATTAGTTAGTGTTCTCGATTATTTTATAGTGATCGAAAACTATATCAAACTCAGCTCACCACGTGGGAAGTGGTTGATAACAGACTAAAGTGACAGTGTTTTGGCCCAAAGAGTTCAAAAGAATAGAATAACAAAAAAACCCCAATTAAGGAAATTACAGGGGTGGCATTTAGGGCCAACAATTCTCCATATATTTTTAAACCACTGTGCAGCGTGACTGAAAAGTAAATTTTAATGGATTTTGAAGTGATTCCTTAACTGCTTGTGGATTGTCATCATGAGCTAAAATTTAATTATATATCATGAGCTAAATATATATCATGAGCTAAAATTTAATTATATAAAAGTTGATTTATTTTTATTTTAATGCAGTAATTCCAAACTTAAAAATTTAATACATCATATAGCGAAAAAAAAACTATCAAATTGCCGGCTAAGGAAGCTGGTCTCCAGTAGAGCTTTCACTGTACAGTGTACACACTGGTTTCGTAACAAGTTTTCTGTATATATAATTATAATATCTTGCATTCTACCGTTTATAAAATATACTGGATTGTTTCTCATCTATTTAGTTCTTTGTTTTCTCTGTTTTCTTCAGAAGATATAAACAATATAAACTAAACTAAACTGTCTTGTAATTATTCTAAGAAAAGTGTAAAATTATAACCAGCATTAAAAAGTAAATAACGAAGCAAAAAACCGGTAAAATTACCCAATACGGCATTAAGAGATCCAACTTGAAAGAAAACAAAACGAAATAACGATCAAGTAATAACGAAAGAAAAAACTTCACATATAAATTTAATTTCCTTTAAAGAGTAACAAGAATTTAATGATTTTCAAATTGCTTGTTAAGCAGTGAAACAACGAAGAAAACAGAAGAGAGAAATATCTAGTAAATGGCCATGACAGACACAGTTACTCGTGACTGCCATAGTTACAGATATAAAAAAGATACAAACCATAAAATACAGCAGCAGCCAGCCAACAAACGACAAACAGCAACAAAACAAACATAACAATTGTCAACAGCAACAATTGTAATGACATTAGCAACAAAGGCAATGATCTTTTAACGGCAAACAACAAACAACAGCGAAATGTAACAACTCAGTGATATAAAAAAATGTAATGAAAAATTAAATAAAACAACTCAAGCAAGTGATTCAAATATATTTTTTGTCAATAAAAGAAAAATAAAATAAATTAAAACAAAATCCTTTATAAAAAAGCCGACTTAACGAACAACGAGAGGTGAGTGTTAAACAAAAAAGATATAAAATTAAAAAAACAACATTCCTCACACAAAACAAAAGATTAAAAAACCACTAAAAGTCACACGAAATAATGCAAAATTTAAAAAAGCCGCTGAAAACAGAATAATTTCAAGTTCAAAGTACGAAATAAAATTCTGCATTTAAGTATTTTTTTCTCGCTTTTAACACGGTAAAATATTTTCGCATTTTTTATATTAAACTCTCGATTTAGTATAAAACAATAACGAAAAAAACATCTTTACAATCAGCATTATTATCGGCAGCAACAACGTTACAAAAAAGCAACGAACGAACCAACCAACCAACCAACCGGCCGAGCTGCCAGCCATCTCTACCAACACCATCAAACCAGTGGATGCTCTTTCATCTTTGTTCTTCATCTGTTGTCTGGTTGTTTATCCTTAAGATTCTTCATGGATCTTTTGCGTTTAAAACAAAATTTCAACCACAATAAAAATTCGTTTGGATTTCAATTTAGCACCGTCTTCAGCAGCTTTAGTTACCAGCAGCAGCAACAACGCCAACAACAAACACAACACGTCTATTATAAAATTATCTTAATTTTTTTATACAAAAAATTGCATCAGCTGAAGATCTTTGGAATATTTGAACGTGCTTTATTATGTCCACAGCAAAGGATAAAATAAATTTTCAAAATACTTGGAGTTGTAACAAAACAACTGGTCGCCGCTCTGGAAGTGGGTATAGCTGCAGTTTTTTAGGTAACATTTCTCTTGGTATCATTAAAATTTATTATTAGATTTATGTATGGTGTTGGGTTTACCAGAGAGCTCTTTTATTCCTTTTTTCGTAGCATCAATTACCAACACACGAGTACATTAATCGCTCATTTGCTGCAGAAGTATTGCACAATGGGGCGGTAGTAAAAAATTTCTTTACTCCATAAGGTGTGCTTCATACAAATATCTTCTTAGCGCTGGGAGCGGAGTGTACTCCATTAATATAATCAAACTATTGCAGCTCGATATAATTATATATTTTATCTTCTCAGATATGGCGGAAGTTGTCCTTAAGCTATAAACACGTAGACGAAACTACGCAACTCGGCTGCAGGTTGTTGGCTACGCTTCTTTTGTCCATGTAGTCACATGAAATTTATATCTGGGCGGATCAAATGTTGCTGGTGCAAAAATAATATCTGAAATAAATGAGAACTTGAATATATTTTATTTTGTGGGGCATATTCGAATATACTTCGGAAAAGTAAATAATTGAACAGCTGACTACACGATGACAAGGAAACAATAGTATTTGTTGTTGTGTAGCAGAAATGTAAGCGCTTAAACACTTTTAGAAAAAAAAAATTGGGTTGTGTGATTCCTTAGCTGGCTAAAAATGAAGTTAACCGGGGCAAGTCTTTTCTAGAAATAGTTCCACACAGTATGACATTTGATGTCAACGCAGGCAACACATAATATTGTGTACCGTGTAAAAAACAAATCCACATGTAATTATCCCAAATTTTTATATAGAATCAAATAAATTTATTACGAGTAGTTTAAAAAATATTTTGTCGTGACTTGAGCCGAGGATATTTGTAACATCGCATATGGTTGTCATTTAGAAGTTTGAAAGGAAATGCTACACAGTGTTTGCGTGCTACAGCACGTCTTGGCTTGACGTAAATTAAACAAATTTTATTCGTGAATTTCAGTTTGATTCCCTTCTTACATGTAATAGAGTTGAAACTTTTTATCGATTCTATTTTTATCTCCTCGATTGTTGCAAAACGCATTACTCTATGGGTCTCATGAAGCTTGGAAAAAGTCGTAGCGGGCCAACTTTGTCAAATATAGTGGCTAAGGTATGACTACGGCATTGTTTTACCTAAAAATTTAGCAACAATGGCAATGGCGAGGGAGCAGGTGTGAAATCGAAAAAATGGTTTTCGATTCGATCATTCTCTATAACAACTTGTGGGCAGTTAGGTGATGTAGTAAACAGCACACCACAATGCCTCAGATCCCGAGTTGGAATCCGCACTCAGTCATGAACTTCATTAGCGCAGGATTGTGGTAATTGTGGTCAGCTTGTCGAAATGACAAAAGGGATTCACCCTCTCATGTACTCAAAGAGTATAATGCAGCACCTGCTTCATCGGTATTTCTAGCAAGAAATTCACCGGCGAAGTAAAAAGAACTACAAAAAAATTTTCTATCTACTTATCAGTCTTCAAATGTCATCTTAACACCATCTCCCTTCTAGTTCCGGCACAGATAGTGTCTAAGATTTGCGTCAGTACCTACCAATATGGCCTACCTGGTCTCAACACCGGGTGAAATTAATGTTCACCACCACCCCTGTCACCCTCAGGGGTCACCCGTGTGGCCTTTGAGGACACCCAGGTTGCAATCTTTTTCATTTAGTACCGCCATATATACCAAGATCATATACCTTGCTAAGGTCTTCGGGCCTATTTTAAACTCTTGTTGCTTCCGAGGAAAGCATGCCATCGGCACCAAGAGGTACCAAAGGTCAAAGTCATAAGATCTATCCCACCTGACACTCCCAGCACCAACAACACACCACCACTTCCGCAACGTCTGCAGATTCGCAGGAGCCCACAGAGGCCACCATCAGCTGGGTCGAAGTGCCAGCATAGTATGAACATGCCAGAACATCAACCTTTCTCTGACACCTCTCCCAGCGACTTTTGGATGGCCACGGCGTGGACTCACTGAAGAGACCTCATCCAAACATTTGGCCACAGATTCAGTTAGATAAAGGGGAAGAACAAAGTGCACTACACGCCATCAATTAGATGAACGTGCGTTGAACTGAGCTTCGCCAGTAAAGCAGATGTTTCCTACACGCCCATCCAAAAGTTTACGTGTATGACAACATCATCGCTTCACCCCCGAGCAAACATCATCTGTGGGGCTCAACGAGTTCCCGTGGTACCACTCTAAGAAAACTGGTTACGCCGCGCAGGTCAAACCAATATAGGTTTGTAACCTACTCTTGATTTTTGATCTTTTGTAATGCCGGGACCCATGTATCTTTCCATCTGTATTTCTTATCTTTTCCCCAGAATTGTAAAATGTAAAAGTTCATTCTTTTACTCAATTTTAGTTTAAATTTTTTTATTTTATTAAAAATAATTAACGAATTTAAGTTTTTAAAAACAATTCCAATTTTTCATACACATTTTGTAATCTTTTGAAAATGGCTCCGCGATTTCTTTTTTTTCTCTCTTTAACTATCAGATGTTTAAGGAATTCAAAAATAAAAACGATGTTGCGCTAGAGGATTACTTTAAATTTTTATCTAGTTGGGCACAAGACTTCCTCCAGTATTGGTATTATTTTCCACAGAATCTCACAAAAAGTTGACCGCCCCACGTTTATGCTCATGTCGTTAGCTATGACACCTTGATACGAGCCGACTGCTAAAAATCTTAAAACTGCTGCGAGTTGTATTTTTTTCAGGAATACTGCATTTGATTAACTTTGGTGCTATTCTATCAAGTATAATTTGGAACGCAACTTTCTTCAGGCGTTAAAGTGAAATAAATCTGAAAAGTCAGTTGGTATTTGTTACTGTGTATTTGTTACTTCAATATACACAGACACAATCGACATTTGCAACTTTACCCATGTTTCCATAGGATCAGATAAATTCCGCAAGTAAAGTTTTTTAAGGCGGTCATTATTTAATATCTTTATGGCCAATAAAGCTGCTCCGGGAATTTTTATTATTTTATATATTCTTATAAGAATAAATGAACTGTTTTCTATAATTGTACACAAAGTTGAAATCAGCTGCTTGTCGTGACTTCGGCAAATAAAAATCACGCTGGAAAAAATTAAATCGTTAAATTAAATTTCCAGATTTCCAGACTTTTTATTTTAAAGGTCCTAAATCCTCCCACTTAGTAAAGCATAACATGTGTGTGAAGATAAATATGCCGAGTTAAATATGTTTTGACGTAAGCCGTTACGTCATGACATATTTAGCCTTGAAGTTAAATATATTATAAAGTAAAGAAAAAGAAAAAATAAATTTTATCCAATAAAGAAAATATGTTATATATAATGAATTTAAAAAAATTTTTAGTAATATTAAACTCTAATATGATAATAATTAATAAAATATTCAAAATGTGCGTTTTATAAAACTGCAATCTTACATAGTCTTGGAAGGATTTTGTCCAATGTGGCCATTTAAGGACTTGGCATGCATGGCCACTATATAGGAATTGATTATTGGACTGTATTCTATTAAATAAAACAGCTGTCATAGCTGAATTGAGTTTGTGAAAATTTTTACAGGCCATCAAAGTTCAACTTTATTCGAGTGTATGACGTTCTTCGAGGGATTTTGGCCAATGTGGCCAAATAAGGAGTTGGCATGCATGGCCACTATATAGTGGCCATGCACTGTTTATGGCACTTAATGAACCAAATATTAACTGAAACTTGTTAAAAAAACGAGCCTTTGGCCGTTCGTATTAAAAAGTTTCACAGGGTCCAAAGCTTGTCACTTTTTAATAAAATTATAAACTCGTAATAAGTATAAGTTGTAAACATGATTAAAAATATCAGATTGTGTATAAAACAAATTCTTATAACAAATTTTTATACTTAACTTAAAGCCTATAGTCTCATCTAGTAAACAAACAAAAAACGCTTATAAAAATTCCAATCCAGTCAAAAGTTATAGATTTTTGACCGCCTTCTCGCGAAATGGTCCACTGTGCGGCGCTGAAAACATAATCGCAATTTACAAAATAAAAACATAATTTTTAATAAAAAAATCACTTAAAAACATACAATTTATCTCTGCCATAATAATATTCATTGCATTTTGAACATTTTGCATTGGAAACTTTTATCTTGCCGCGATTTTATTTGTGGGAATATTTGACAATTAAAAACACATATTTTTTTAATTGGCGAGTATTTTTCTTGTGTGACAGTGTTTATCCACAAAAAAAGATTACATATGGGGGCTATTTAGTCCAATTTATGACATTTTTGTTTCATTTCACACACGTCAATCGACAAGTTTCTCGATGCGAGAGTTACAGCACATGATTTCCTTTATACTGTACCCTTTTCTATATTTCGTAAGTTGGATAAGAATTCCTTATATTTCCATCAGCGCTATTATGCCTGCAATACTGCTTTAACTCGAGTTTTCATTCGAAATATTTTATCGAAAACGTCACTCAGAAACTTAAGTTGGAACTCCTATTTGTTATTATTATAAAGGAAGTGCGTTTATGCGGCAAAATATTTAGGATTTTTTGTTGCCTTAGTCAGACCGAATAACGTAAGTTTATTAAAAACCGAAGAATATGTTGAGTAAATGAAGAAAACATTTTTTCTCTTGGGCCAACACTCAGTCGATGACTCGTACCTATGCAGTGCATTGTGTCGTAACTAGAAAGGAGGGGATGGTGCTAAAGGAACAGGTGAAGACAGAATAAAATATAGAAAAATTTGTTGGACTCCTTTTTGCTTCGCCGGCGAATTTCTTGCTACAGATACCGATAGTGTCAATCGCTGTTGGTAATATTCAGTGCTCAGTGCTCTGCCTTCGTTAATGAGACAGGCCAACCAAAATTAAACAGCCATTCACTCAAAATATTTAAGATCTCTCAATTTTGGTCGTCGTCGTTAATCATATAAACGTTTTTATCATCTTTAATTGTATTTCGGCATCGAGTTACATTTCCTCACAAATCTAATGTGACCACTTAATCATTACATGACTAACAGACACACTTTTCTCCCCCTTTTCGAGAAACTATAGAATAGTTTGTTCCCCAAGTTTTCAAGACGGGAAGTTCTCACTTAAGTTGAAGAACACAACACAGTATTACTGATAGAAAAATTCTACCCATCCATCTCTCTTGGACGGATCGTACATAAAATGAACATACTTGAGTGCGTACGAGATTGCTTATTCAGAAAACACTTCCCTTCAAGAGATCCGGCATTCGTCTCCGCGCACAGCTATCGAATTTTTCTGAATTGCATTAGTGCAGGATTGTATTAATTTTTGTGGGAGTGTTTCAATGAGGAAAGCTGAAGAGTGCATTGCAGCAACCTCCTTCGCCGGTACTGAAGCAAAAAATCACCGGCGAAGTAAGAATTAAAGTGCTTAAGACACGTCCTCTCATCTCTCTTAATCTGTCCTCTTAAAACTATCCCTTCCTGTTCATTTTAAAATAATTCATTGCATATGTAGTGCTGTCTCTGCGCACTTTTAATGCAAAAAAAGAAAAAAACATGAATATACGAGTATGTATGGAAAACGATTAACCCTAAGGCGCACATCCTTTGAACTTTCTGCTAAATTTAACTGTAAAGCTATCGCAATCTGGGTTTTGTGCTATTTTATGCTTTTCCGCTAAGACGATATTATTTTAATTTTCAAATCACCCGATCCCCACGTGACAAGCGGTGATTTATATAGTTTTCGATTACTTTAAATGAGTCGAGATATATAATTTCGGAGTTTTTTAAAAATCTCATATTTCGAAATTTTTCGTTTACATCTCACGAACGGGCCAATCGATTTTTACTCGATTTATGTTAACTGAAGTTGTTTTTAAATGTCAAAAGCCCGATTGGTTTGTGGAATCGATCGCTATTGAAAACGTTTTATAACATTTTTTGAAATATATCTTGAAATATACTGGCTCGAATCGGTTAAAATTTACAGAAAATCTATGTTGAATAATAATCTTCTGAACGCCATCAGTTTGGTTGGTCATTCAAAAGTTATATGCGACCCACATGATTAAGTACATCCATACACAAAAACATATATAAATAATGACGAGTTCTCAGTATTAAACAGAGACGCTTCTTAGGACCTCAAAACGTCGAGATCTGTTCAGAATTCGATTTTTTTAATCGGAGTGAAGCAGGTTGCGGTATCCTGCACTTTTAGTACATGACAGTGTCAATCGCCCTCGTCATTGAGACAAGCCGACAAGAATTAACACGATTCTGCATTAATGCAGGTAACACAAAGTCGACTTTAGCCAATAGCACCTTGAAATTCCTGTGCGGTATGTATATAAAATTTTTGTGCTACTCAGCGACCTTTATAACTTATATTCGCCTCAGACAGTTGAAACAGATTTCTTGCTGTTATCCCACGTGCAAAATATTTAATTGGAAACTGAGAAACATACAGACTTCTCATAACGTCTGTAATATGAATTTTTCAGTAAGATTTTGGGAAAAAAGAATCAGCACATAATTAAAATTAAAGAGTTTAAAAAACGACAATTCCCAAAAATATGTACTAATTTGAAAATTAAAAATGCAAGTGCTTGTGCAAAATAAGACAACATATGTTCTTAACACTTTTAATAAATTATTTTTATATCAAAACATTTGTTAGTTGTTGTTGTTGTTCTTTATTTCTCTTACAACTACAATTTGAGTCGGAAAAAAGCCAACCAGTTGTAGAATGAAACGTAAGAAAATAAAAAAGCAAAAGTTATTAGTGAGTTCTTGTTATGACTTTGATATTTGTTTTTAAACTTCTCACTTATTAAAGTGGAAGTTTGAAATAAATATCTTAAGTTATTCTAAGAAATGTTGGGGAAAGGTTCCCTGATGATATGCGCATAGGAACTAGCTAAAACCACTCAATTGATCACTTTGAATTTCTTAGTAAGATTTTGGGGAAGAAGAATCAGCATATAATTCTTCTTTACCTGCACTCTAGTAATTAAAAATTATTAACATAAAAACTTCTTCTTCAATTTTGGGAAAATGAACTTATCGAACAAACGGTCTTATTTCATTAATTTCAACTTTCTCAAATTACAAAACGCATAAGAACTTGAAGTTATTGTTGAGAATTCTTCTGCGTAAGTCATTAAGCGAGAAATACATTAACAGGCGAGTGTGTATTCTTACTATAATAAGAATTTCCTCTTAACCAAGTTAATGGTTCTAGGAACTACAACTGAACAACAAAGTTGTTCAGTTGACCATCATACACATTTTGAAATGTTTTAAAAATAAAAACAAAACTAACTATATAAAATTAGCCTTTATGGCCGCATAATATTCTAAACATTAAGGCTAGACTCTTCGCCATTGCCAACATTATCAGCAGACACGACGTCATTCTCCTCTCTATAAAACAAAAAAGAAGACGAAATAGTTATGGTCCGTTCACATTAAAAATATATATTTTTCATAGCTTTTTTTATGCTTAAATTGTGCTTGGCAGCACGGATGGATGATTACTTTTGCCGCTGCTGCTATTTTCCGCTTTCAGCTCTATAAATAAATTGATAATGAAGGGTACTTCTTTGCATATTTATTTCCACTTTTGCAATTTTTTTGCATTCATTTTATACCACATTTACTAATAACCACATTGCAATTACGTTCAACGGATGGATACTTTTCTATCAGAGTATTTGAGTAGTTTATTGAATGTTCTTCAATGCGTCTCATTATAATTTTAAGTACTTTTAAGTTTACTTCTTTAACATTTAATAAAAATAGCGAAATCTAAATTATATGGGCACATACTCCACGCAATTTATTTCAAGAATTCACGCAAGAACATTAACTTTTATTAAGAAAAATTTAAAAGTTTATCTGAAAATATTGAACACTTATGGAAAGCGGAATATGGCAATTGTTGTGAATTTCTAACAGACTAGGACTCTTTAATTATACGTATGACTATATAAATATATGACTATTATAAAAAGTGATACACTAATTAGAAATCGCACAATATCTGACTAAAACTCGTTGCATCTTTAAAAGTAAAATAAAAGAAAAAGGTGTGTGAGAGTTCATAATGAAATATGTTTTTCGTTTAAAAGATCCACAGGCTGTGGATAGTAGGACGCCTAATAGATATATTACCTCTCAAATAATCACTTACGGACAAAAATGAGGTTTCGATGGTAAAGCGGCGGAATATATTTCCGTAAAAATAGGATTTATTAAAACATCGTGGAGAGAAAACTGTGCCAATAAACAATAACTGCACGTAAACATGCTTGAAATGGATAATCACCACTGCATCTTAAAAACAAGTGATTAATCAAACCACAACAATTGGAAATCAAAATGATTATCATCCGATGGCTTTGAATCGTAAGTCAACAACACGATTGGAACTTGGAATATTCGAAGGCTCTTGGAACCAACGAAACTTGATCAATTAGCTCGATATATTGGTTTGCTGAAAAATATTTATGTTATGAAACTTGCAATTCTAGACAAACTTTATTCTGCAACTTTCTTCGAAAGTTGTTTGTACTTGAAACATTTGCGTGGTTCCTGGAGGAACTAGTAGGCACTAGGACTTCAAAACTTGAGCTCGTATCTCTTAAAGCAAACAATGTTTTTTTAACAAAAACAAATAAGTTTCATTCAAGAAAAAAATTAAGAAATTAAAATATCACTGAGTCGTGGTTCACACAGTTCAACTTTTGCTGTCCAAGTACAAGCAACTCCGTACCGTATCTCTGTATGTGAGCAGGGAAAATTGTGTGAACTGTAACTAGTAATAAACCAAAGTTGTCGGAAATATGTTTGGTCTTGATGATTTCTTTTCTGAAAAACATGCAAAATTTTTTCATTTATTTTTCAAAGAAGTGACGGTTTGAAAAAGTTTTAAAACAGAAATTAATTTTGGTGGGCGATGTTGGATTCATTTCTAATAAAATCTTTATTGTGAAATAACAAAATGTTGTCGTTTTCTGTTAAAAAGTGTGAAAAATGTTGCATTATTTTGTAGAAAAGAAATCGCCATTAATAATTTAATTTTATATGCTTATAAACATAAAAGTGCATCAGATTTTTCGTATTGAAAAAAAATGGCCAGAGAACGGCAAAGACTCCGGCAACGCCTACTGTCTACCGAGATCGAGCGGTGAAACTAAGAAAGAAAGGGTCGTTGAGTGGAAAGATGAGAGAATGGAGAACTTGTTGTTGCCTTTCTATTATTATTTCGTCACCGAAGTTACGCTACAATATTGACGAGGAAGTCGGCTGTAGAGCATTCTTTTGTTAAGGCTAGTGTCAATCGCTGACAGTAATTTCCAGCTCAATACGTTGGTGATTAAAACAGAATCCAACAAAAACTAATAAAGATTACAAAAACTCGCTATCATATTCTTGACTGAGCGCGGAGTAGGCTGAACTTATTTAGCCAACAGTGTTTGCTCACGCAGAGCATCTCGCAGAAAAGGAAGCCTTTTGCAGCTTGGCAGAGGGAGGGAGAGAGCATATCTCCATCGGTGTTATAACAATTTATATTAATCGAAGATTTCAAGTCGTGAACTATATTAGAAAACACTAACTCTGAACAAATAATGGGATCACAATCTCCCTCAAAATGTCATTTATTAAGTGCACTTTTCTAAAAGTTATTTCTATAACTAAAAAACAAACAGATTTAAATGTAGTAATTAATTGATTTATTCTGTGCAAAATTGAATTGGCTGAATCGAGATTTTCTACAAAAATAAATATGAAAAATTTCATATATTCGTATCAATGTGCACTTTAATACAAAAATTTCTGAAGATATCCCTCATTTGTTTTTGTGTAGACATTTTTAGCTTTTTCTATGAGAATAGACCATAAAATAATTACAGTCATCATGCATGGCCCACGGCAAAATTGTCTTATTTTATTTTAATCATCAACATACAAATTCGTTAACAGTTGGCGATCATTAGAAAAACCAACATTTCGTTAAGGTGTTTAACACCTTTACAAAAGCAAACAAAAACTAACTAATCTTTAACCTCAGAATATTATTTTTCTTTCCGGATTTTTTTCTTCTTTGTTTGAACAACAACAAGAAACATCAACATTAACATGCCTTGCCAGTGTATTCTCTGGGGTATAAAATACAAACAGAAATTGGGTCATTTGTAAATAGCAGAATAAAAAAAAATATAGAAACGAACAAAGGTTTGTGCTACAAGTTGAATAAATCACACATAAAAAGAAATATATAAGAGCCCTATAGTCGGCAAAAAAAAGGAATATCCAGTATGTAGATACCGCACAGAACGTCGTCACGAGTGCGATGATGGCGAATTAATTTCCCGATTTCCGCGACATCCTGAGTTCCTACGAATCTCTCCTGTATGTTGTCACCAGCGTTCTAAAGAGTTCCATCAGGCTTAGATATCCTTACACATACTTTTACCATTGAAAAATCACGTCCGTCACTGCTAAGCGTGACGAAACCGTAAACGAAAACAAGTAAATTGTATCAAAAACTCCGAAATTACGTAGGAAAATTAAATTTAAAAAGTCTTAACGAAAAGTTAGCATAGTAAATTATGGTGGTGAAGTTAACTGATTTAACTGTGAACCGAAAGTAGTTATTTTTGAATTATTTGGAATGAATATCCCTCTTTGCGAAAAAAAATGGGCTGAGACTGCAAGAAGTTTGTCACAAATAAAACATTATAAACAAGTTTATAGAGTTGAGCGTTAACATACAAAAGAAATAATAGTCACGATGTGAAATCATTTGAAGAAGTAATTAACCAACGCAAATATCGAAGATAAAATCTCTTAATGTGATTTAAATAATTCACTTTTGATATATAAAGAAATCAAATTTTAATGACGTTCAACTAGTGTGAAATATTATGAAATTATGATAACATAACATAATAGCACACCATTTGAACACCCCAACTATTTTTGTATGATAAATATGAAAATAGAATTCGAAAAGAAATAAGGAAGAGGGCAAAGAAGATGGCAACCTGTTCCCAGAAAAAGAAAATATCGGACATGGTTGGTCCTAAAGGCCATCTCCACAACTTGCCGCTAATATTAACAGAAATACTTTCGTAACGTGATTTGTTATGCTGTTCCATGATTCTGAGTTCATCGAGGTAAACCGCTGTTAATTTTATTTTTAAACTACTGCGAGTGAGAGAACACTATCTGATCAGATTTATAATACCAAACTTTTTTTTAAAAACTATTCGAATTTATTTTGTTTACGATATCTCACGAGTGGATTGACCGTCGTGTTTTCTCAATGTTTACTAATTGATTTGTATAATTAAGCGGAAAAGCCATTTAAAAATTATTCTAAATTTAATGGTCGCATTGGTTCCAATTCAGAATTCTAAGCTTGGTAGATTTTCCTAGCGGGAAGATAAAATTGAAAATTAATTGTAGAAAAATATAAAATCGGTACTTGCTGAACCGTGGATGTTGTCGCAGCCATGCCTGTTCTATGCTTGGCCAGCCAGTAACAAACGAAAGCTTTTGACTTTTGGTATAGCATACAAAAAATAACAGTGAAACGATATACATTTCGTTCAGTATGAATATCTTTTGTTTTTGCTTTTCCTTTGCAATGCCAGGCCACATGGCAAGAAAGAAGATTGTGGGTTTGTTATGCAGAAACATCATGAATCATTTCGTAGCCATAAACTTAACTTCTTTCACAAAATTTTGTTGCAGTCGTAAAGCTTTCATTTTGTAATCATATAATACATAAATACACTCAAACATTGTTGTAAATTACAATTATGAAGTTAAATTTTGTTGTTTTTGTCTGCTCACGAACAAAATTTCCCATTTAATACGAGCCTGCTAAGAGCAGGCAGTGCAGTTAAGCACAAGTGTAAGGTAGTAAATAATACGAGTGACATAGTTGGCTGCGGTATTAAATAAAAAAAAAAGAAGAAGAGAAAAATTAAATTATAAAAATATACCTGCACACACTTTTATAAAATTAAAACGGTGGCAACCAAGCGAACGAGCAACAACGACTATCCAGGATTCGTTAAACAAAACGAGATATCGATCTGAAATAAAAAGTATCGAATTTACACCTCTTCTGCATGTTGTCGTTGTATTTAACCAACATTTATTTGAATAATAATTCGTATTTATTATGTCGCATTTATGTTTGTTGCCTCGTTTATTTCCATTTCTAGTTGCACTTCATTGTGTTTTTTCTTTGTTGGCTTCTTGAGGTCAGTATTAAATTTACTAGTTGGTAATTGTTAACACAGAAACGAGTTCTTGCAAGCAGTTTGGCCGTCTTTTGTATTGCTTTCATAAGCTTTTAAACTTTATCGCTTTAAGTTTAGGGGAAGCAAGAACATGTCTGTATGCCAAGCAGAAACTTATTACTTTTCTTTTGGAATGCTCTATAACAAATGCCTACAAGACTTATTTTTATAAACGAATGATCACCGGGAAGAACGCTCGGAATGGGGAGATCTTACTGATATAGCTTATCAGAAATTATGAGCTCGAAGAGCTCAACAGCTAGAAAAGCACAAATACCAGCTTGCGATAGCTTTGCTTGAAGCTACAGGGATGGCTATCTGAAATTTTTCTTTTAATTTGCTCATATTCTAATGTTATTGAGAGTGGAGTGTTTAGAATATCTTTTATAACCATCTAACCAGCAGAACGGATCAGTATTGATTTCGAGGCCGCTATAATTTTTGGCCAACATAATTTCTTAGGTTGTTGTAATGTTGCATTTGTTGTCTTTATGGGGCCACCTTATATGAACTGGTGAATTTGAGGTTAGGAAGTAAAGAGCGTGTAAAATGATAAAATGTCAAGAATTGAGCTACTATTCTTTAGTATTTATTCAGCAAAAAGTTGGGAAACTTTAATAATGAAAGTTTACACAATTGTGAAAATTTACTTCATGTAATTTGGCTGTTTGAAAAACTGAAAGAAAACAACACACAATAAAGAACAAAATCGTCTTAAGTGGTAAGAACATCTTGAAATTGACCGCCACATTCTTAGGCTCTTACTCCGATTTATGGCACCAATTGAAAGACCGGGCATATGTGAACATGCTAAATTACTTCGTAACTGTAAATTTGCCCTCTATATAATTTTATCACGGACTTATCCAATTGATTTACATTCATAACATGGCGTGTTAACGCTGCAGCCGCTTGTTCTTAATCCATCTTAAGGAATTTACTTGCTTTTGTTTAAACTTCTTAATTATATCAAGAGAAGAAAATTTAATAGTTTTATGATCCTCTGTAATCTATAAATAGCTTTTGTGATAAAACAGTCTCAGTCGAGTCTTAGACCTAGGGCCTGAAAAATAATTATAAGAAGAATTTGTGATAAAAACTAAAATGATTTATTGCTTACGAATTTTTTAATGGCTCTTTGAGATACATTTCCTATTCATCAAATACAAATTTAAGAAACTGAACTAAGAAAAATATTTTTGTATGAAAGAATTTGTTGGAAATTACTTGAACCTCTCGACGTACTAAACAGGAAGAGTATATGACTTTAAGATTAGTTTATTTACTGTGTAGAAAAACTGGAAACAAATAAATAAGCTTACACAGAGAGATCATGTTAAAGCGGCGCTTGGATAGTAATTATGTAATTAAAATATCATTGAAGAACATTTTTTGTAAATGCGATTTTTGTATGTGCGATTTTACTTGTACAACATAAATTGAAGGAAACTTTAACTTATTTTTGCTTTCAAAAAATTTGTATGGCGATTAAGAGATTAGAAAAAATAGTGATTATGAAAAAAGCCAAAATATATTTAATAGCAACTGAATTAAAAAGTAGAGTATGAATATTTTGTATTACAGCAACACAAATTACAACACTTAATTATGACAAATTAACTTGAAACAAAATTGAAATAAAAACTATGATCGATAACAGTAGTTGTAAAAAAGCGTTGGAGTTCTAAACAAATCGTTTGCTAAAATCATGCTTTAGATGTTCTATACAGTAAAAGTGTACTTTAGACGCAAAACCGGCTGCCTTTCTAAAAGGATTCATGCAAAGTTAAAACAGTTTTTAAAATACTCAACCTGTACAGCAGAGCAGAACAGCTGTTTTTAAAAGCAGTCATATGTCACTTGTTAGGTTCACTGTCATATTAAACTATGCAACTTGTTTACATCATTAAATTGTGTTGGACGCGATTAATGTACTCTGGTTTCGTTTCAAAACGAAAGTATCATGCAAAAAAATTAAAGATGAAAAACGGTTAACCGTAAGGGGCGTCACTGTAACTTCCCGCTAATTTTAAACGCAAATATATTATAATCTTGTCGATTACTACAAAAGAATAGAGAACATTAACTTTAGAAAAAATAAGAAAATAATATATATATATATATATATATATATATATATATAATATACATGCATACATATACATACATACATACATATATATATATATATATATATATATATATGTATATATATATATATATATATATATATATATATGTACGTATATATATATATATATATATATATATATATATATACATTGGAATATTTTCGCTCACGATATCACACGAATATAACCCGATTTAGTGTGATCGACGTTGCTTTTAAATATCGTGATCTGATTTGTTTGTGTAATCGATGGATGAAGCCGTTTAAAGCTTGAATGAAAAACACTTTGAAAAATATTTAATAAAAAATAGAACGTTCTCAGTTTGATTTAATTCCTAAGGATTCAAAATAACGAGATCTAATGAGAATTCAATTTATGCAAAACGGGGTCACTCAAATATATTTTTTATATCCGAAAATATTCAATTCTTACATCTGTTAGAGAAGAAATGTTTAACAACGTGTTTTGCTTTTAAAGAAATATTCCGGCTGCATTGAAAGCCTATCGAATATGACCAATTAATATTGCTCGAGGAAATAACATTATTAAAATGTTTACTTTCACAATAAAATTATTTATTTGGTACAAACACTTGTGCAAGCCATCTCCTTCTGCAATTTAACATTTAACAGGACTGGAGAAATTTGTAACGCTTTCAAAGTCTTTAACTTTATTTATAATCTCCACAATTCGTTGCACAGTACGTTGCCTATGATGACCACAATCACCTCGCTACGCTCGAAAAATGTCCACGTGTGAACCACCATATTTGCACTTAATTTTAATTGTTTTATCGCGTTATATATATACATATATATATATATATATATATATATATATATATATATATATATATCTATATATATATATATATATATATATATATATAGTATATATATATATATATATATATATATATATATATATATGTATATATATATATATATATATATATATATATATGAGGAGTTATTAAAAATTGAAAATTTGTCTTAAATTACGTCGTAATAGCAACTGCTATAAATGGGATGTTTTCAAAAAATTGATTTTGAAACTTTTAAACATTGTAGACAAACTAGGATTGAAGGCGCGAGCGATAGCATGTGACCAAGGTCCCAAAAAACAGAAAGTGCTACGCTATCTGTGGTGCATCCCCAGAACGACCTTTGTTTTCTAATAAGTAGAATAAAATTTACCATCTTTATGATGCACCCTCCATCCTATTAAATCTTTAATTAAAGCCGATTTTAAAACATCTGACGGAGTAGCACGGTTCGATGTTATCAGAGAAATTTTCGAACTAGAGTATGGGAAAGCTAAAAAATTCCAAAATTAACAGCAAGTCATATAAATCTTTCCAATTTCGAGAAAAACGTGTGAACATATCTGTTCAAACCTTAAGCCATTCAGTTGTAGCAGCAATTCAGTCCATTTAAGGACTACTCCAACTTGCACATTTACAAAAAAAAAATCGATGGTTACTTTGATTGCTTGAACAACAAGGTTTTAAAGTTTAAACGATCCCAAACCAATAAGACGTGGTTTAAAACTAAAAAATAAATCTTGGGAAACTCTGGAAGTGTTGTTAAGTTATATCAATATGATTCCATATATGGGAAGCCAACTTGTTCGCATCAGTGGGCTTATTCAAACCACCAGGGGTATATTGTCTTTAACTGAAGAGATGCTACAAGAAAATTACAGTACATAGTTTATTTTAACTAGTCGGTTTAATCAAGACCCTTTAGAAAACTTTATTTTATATATTCGCGCCAAAGGTGGACACTGTAAAAATCCTTCAGTTTACGAATTCAATACTACTATAGCCAAGCTTTTATCGTTGAAAACAATCGAAATCATCTAGAATTAGAAGATACTCCAAACACTCTTACAGTATGCGGAAGTCGTCAGTCATATTCAGTAAATATGTTGGACTTGTACGCAGAAAATGAGGAATATTTTGATGATAATTCTGACAGCTTTAATTCCATTAATGTTCCCATAGAGTCGATATTTTGCTGGCTATATAGCACAACAAATAACTTGCCAAGTAGATATAATGAAATCAGATGAAATATTGACATACAAATCAGAAATTCTTACAAAAAATTACGAAGACGAATCCGAAAGTTTATGTGGACCAAATTATGTGTTTTGTGAAATATGCAAAATACAAATAAAAATGTTTGAAAAAATATTTAAGGAAAACAAGATTATAACAAACATCAAGAAATTTATTGCTGAGCAATTTATTGAATGCATAAAAAATACTATATATATATATATATATATATATATATATATATATATTCCTTTTGGTTCGATGAAAACAACGTATGTTACAAACATAGAACAGAAATACTAAATATTCTATAATAACCTTACTGCGTAAACATTATTCATGGGAGACCTATAAGTACAAATCATCTAGTGCTTAGAAAGTTAAAAACTACTATTTGTAAAATGTGTTATTGCCAATAACGTAATTTGAATTTAAATACTATGGATATTTTATTTTAGGAAGTTGAAGGTGAAAGTAGTCCTCAAAAATTGCATCAAATATTGCTCATTAATAATGTACACATGTATGTAGGTAGGTGTTAACACTTCGGTGCGAGTCGATATATATATATATATATATATATATATATATATATGTTTCTGCAAAAATAAAATACATATTCTTTACCCTACATTAATACAAACAATTCTAAAGCTCATTTTCTTATTCACATAAATTTTTTAATAAAAACATAAATGCATAAATGGAAAATACACAGAAGCACAAACATACATATGTACGACATCTGTATACTTTAAAATATTCGTCTCCACAAGCTTCTCTGGCTCCGAGTAAAATCTTTTTACTCTGTAATGGTCACTTTACTACCGGCAATGTATGGAAGAGTTTTTAGTTGGGCATTAATTCTTTTACTTTTTATTTAGCAGTGTGATTTATTTTCTATAACTTAATAGTTTCTATCTGAGAAAAATTTCTTACGTAGTAAAACAATCAATTTGCAGAGATGCCTGAGTGTTTCTTTACCAATGAACCTGCAAAATACTTTTGAGTAAGTGTTACTGTTCATTCCTTTTTTAAAAATTGTTTTCAAGCCTGAGACATTCCAAACCTGTTAGAATTAGGGCTAAAAATCCATAACTTCATCAACAACTTGTCTGTGTCTGTTGTATCGTTTGCAACTCTATTAAAGTCCATATTTCTCTTTCGAATGATTGTAAAATATAAAAGCGTGCTGATAATTTTTACGATCCATCAAAGTGTTAAACATTTTTTCGCTTGCCTTATAAAGAAATCCAATAATTACTGTTATATCATTGAAAAATAAATAAAAATTATATCGGTAAGATTGTCTTGCAATTTCCAACCGTAATCATTGAATTGCTTTCCTCTCTCTTTCACAACTGACTTGATAAAACAGTATTATTTGGCCACGTTTACGAATTTCACATTTGTGTCGGTGCTTTATAAAAGAAAAAAATATTACGTCTTAATTACATATCATGGCATGTATAAAATCCCAACACACCAAAAAATTATTTAAAGAAATACAAGCATTCCAACAAAATAATCATACGACCTGCTAAAGTTTCCTCTCAGTACAATAATTTGACAAGAAAACTTAACAATTCATGATTAGATATAACAAAATTACTCGTTTTAAGTTGGCCAGTCTATTAGTTAGGCATCGTTGCCAACCAACTGTATGGCGGCCAACTAACCAACTTATCTGCGCACACGGATCACAACTGTCAAATAATTGAAAATATCTGTCTAACAAATCGTTTAATTTATTAACTTTAGCCATTTCAAGTCTTTTCACCAAAAAGGAGAAAAATTGCTGCGAGTAGTTTATAAGAAAACTTAAATTAACTGCCATCAGTAAGTCCGCCAATGACGAATCGTGTTAAAAGGAACAAGAAACTTCAAATAAATACAATTTGAAAAGGAAAAACGCTTATTCATGTTAATGTGTAATTTAATTGATGTTAAACATTAGCGTGTTGACACGGGCTAACTGTAATAAATAATAAAATAATTTTTGAAATTTTCATTTATTTTATATAGACAATAATGAGATTTGCGTTTTGTTTAAGTGAATTTCAAAACTCATGGAGTACAACAAGTCAGCTGTCACTTAAGGAGTATTTGCGTGTTGTACGTGTGCATTTTCACTAGTTGATTTGTTGGTTTATTTAATTGGCTGACAAACTATTTTCATGCGTGTTAAGTGCCTAAGTATTTCGCTGAAGAGCCAGAGCAAAGTTTTTTAACTACAAGCAGTCAAAATTTTGTTTTGTTTCCAATTGCAATTCATACTAACAAAATATTTTCCATTGCAGTACACTGAAAGAATTTTGTTCATAAAATTTAATTAAAGTTGGTTTTATGAAAACTTTGTCAAATTAATGGAAAATTTTCGTTGATACTATGAACTAATTTCATTGATACAACAGCACAATTTCAATGATACCATAAAGTAATTTCATGATTAGAATGAAGTAATTTCATTGATACAGTGAAGTCAAATCATTCATAACATGAAATAGTGCTATTGATTTTTATCATACAAAAATGAAATTCGTTTGAGATTTTTCTCATTCAATTAGTTAAATATACAATTGTTTTTTTTTACTGTGTGATCAGTATGCCTCTTGCTGCATTTCATTAGTTCTTGAAATTTGATCTAATTTTAAAGCAACAAAGCCAATCCAATGAAATGTCTTTACGAAACTATGAAAGCCAATCACCCATATTCCATTTGGCGTTATCAATGCGAAATGATATCGTTTTGTGTTATAAAGCTTTATGCCAATTAACAATTTTGGATTTCATTGTTGGAACACTTTCCAAAGAAAAAATTATCAACAAACTTCTAAATAACTGAATTGAGTCGGTGACATTAAAGTAATAAAAAAAGAATAACATTTCACATTTCACGCTTATTAAGTCTATATTTTATAAAACCACGTATAAAACGCATTCTAATTAAGAAACTTTTATTAATTGAAGATATGAATTTCATTAAAATGTAAACATCAAATGCGGTTCATGAACGATACGCATTAAAAATAATCATTTTGTTTGTGTAATAATTTTTAAAATCATTTTTTAAATTAACTAATTTTTAAACTTTCCCAAATTTTTTATGAAATTCAGCTCTTAATTGTTGTTATGAGTGCTGCATTAAATAATTACAAACACGTTTATTTTTAAAATGCAATCTTGACTGCTGCTAAAAACTTTTCGCTGCAAAAAGGAACAAAATTTAATTAAAATACTTGTGTGCAAACCACTGGCCGTGCAAATATTTTCATATTATTTTTTTAATGTGCCCATTTAATTAATAATTTTGCTGTTCCTTTGGGGCAGACAATCTTATAAAATGTCCAAATAAGAAGATAAGAGAAAAAAACTGCTCATAAGAAAAATTTTTGAGATATAAATCAAATTTTCTGACGCAGGATCATTAACCCTAAAAGACATTATAAAGCTGACAGGCAGACTCCGTTTGCAAGAAAATAAAATAACCAAATGCCCCCAAAATAACGATCATGACAAAAAGCAAAAACATTTCAGATTTCCTTTAAAAAAAAATAAAGCGATACTCAAAAAGTTTTATTAAAATTTCATTATATTAGCGAGATGCTTTTATACAACATGAGCACCATGAGCAACCAGCCGGCGATACTGTTCGTGCATAACTTATCAAAGAATGCATGTACAAGTGTTATATAGACAATTTGGGCTTCTTCTCCTCCCCTTCTTTATTTATGTGCTCATGACTTACATATAACCAACAACCGACGATGTGATTGTATATATAAATAAAATAAAGTGCTGACATGAATTTTTTTACTTTTGGATGTTGTTTGTTATTGTTACCTGTTTTGGTGTGAAATATTAAACATTAACTGCTAGCAAAACTTTAAATAAATATATCAAACCTTCCAAAAATGTGTTCCATAGATAAGAAAGCACCCTACGTAATTTATCTTTTATATGTAATAAAACATATTATTGGGGATAATCTCCTTTGAAATATAAAAAAAAACTATTTATGCCCAAGAACTTTTGTAAAATATAACTGAAGTGTAGCGATGTGTTGGTACACGGGCCAATGCAGGAGTACGAATAGTTAAGTTAACCTACAACAAATAAAACCTTTTAAAATTTTCATTTAAGGAAGGAGTTTTATAGTCACTTAATATATATGCGCTGAGTTCTAGGGGGAAGAACTGAGATACCGATGGAGATATTTGCTTATATGTCGCAGCCGAATCCGGTTAAGTGAAAATTAAAATTCATACGAATTCTGTTCCGCTTATATTTTTTAATAACAAAAATAGTTTAAAAAATTGATAACACACTTTTTTAAGAAAATCAGACTAAAATATTAAAAGTTAAATTTTAAATAAACTGAGGGCCATTATTACAACTCGGCGACAAAGTTGGTGGTTGAGAATACCAACGTTAGCATAACCAGTCGATAAAGTGGCCGGTAGCTACTTTCCATTATCACAACTTGCCGGTAATATTAAATGTATGTATATTTCTTATTGTGTGGCAATACTGCTAGAAATTACCGACTACTTTTGAAAGATTATTTAGATCGGGAAGAATTGTAGTGGAAACGGTGCACTTTTTTTACGTCTTAAAAATATATGTGGCCTTTGGTTGTTAAAATATAGGTTTGTGCTAAAAAAATAAAATTTGTTTTCTGTGATAAAAATGTCAGCATCTAAAGAAATGATCGTGCCAGCTGTGAGAAAGAAATATGTTTGGTGGAGCTTGTTGAAGCCCAGGGCCATATAATTGAAAACAAGAAGTCTGACGCTGTAGTTTGGAGAGAGGAGGAAAAGGCTTGGCAGAAAATAGAAAATGATTTTGGAAAAGTTTAAGAGAAAAGTACGAATTGATGAAGCGCAAGTCGACGGTAGAAATCGCAGCAGAGAAACATGACACTTACCGAACAGGAGGAGGAGTGGCAAATGCAACAGTAGGAGAATCTGCAACAGGATTAGAAAATGGTTGCGACAGCGATGCCTGTAAGTATACATTGTCACGTAAAATTTAGTATCATCAAAATTTGTTTTGATTGATTACGGTTAACTACAACATATTGCATATATACGTACATACATGTTTGTGTTTTAATTCATCAGTCATTTATTTTTTGCAGATATTGATGATGACTTTAATGACGGCGATGTTGTATGGCTTTCTGAAAGTCTCAAGCTTGAAAGTGAAGACGTGTGTATACATATTGTATGTGTTAAATAGAAGTTTCATTATAAACTCATGTTTTTATTTTTTAATTTCAGTTTGATAAAGCTAATACTTCCTAGGGAAGTAATAACTGGACCAATTGGAAGCCAACAGGCTTGAAGAAAGCCAAGTCAAGAGAGCTGACAGTAACCTCAACTAAAAAAAAGAGAAGTATAGAAGAAGAAAAAGTGGAATTTATAGTCCTGCAGCAAAACTATTATAGAAATGAGGACAATTGTGCTCAGGAAAAACATGAACAGGAGCTTATGTCCTTAAAATTAAAAAATGAAATCCTCCAGCTAGAATTGGAGGAAAGAAAAAAATCCAAAACGAATTTTTAGTTTTTTAATTAAATGAATTTTGCAATTTTACATCTTTTTTCATTGTTATTAACTTTATTTTTCAATTTAGAAGTAATATTTTATGTTTTTTAATGCTAGCTTTTTTATGTTTGCTTAAAGAAATAATGAAGAAGCTATTTTTAGTTTCTTATTTATTATTTACTAATTTTAAAGTTCAAATTTTGCTTTTTATTATTATTTTTTCACAAACTATTATATGTGAAGTTTTATAAAAGACTGAAAAGAAAAATTTTATTAACTTTACTTTGTTATTTTTTAATTTAGAAGTAATATTTTGTTTCTTAATGTTTAACTTTTTATGTTTGTTTAAATAAAAATGAAAAAGCTTTTTTTAATTTCTTATTTATTATTTACTAATTTTAAAGAGCAAATTTTGTTTTTTATTAGTTTTGTTTCACAAAATGCTTTATTAAAATGTAAACTTTTATAACACACTGAAAAAAAATGTGATTGAAAAGCAAAATGTGATTATATTTAATGAAATTAAAAATAAAGGACTATTTACTTACCCTTTAAAGTAGGTTTCAATTAAATTGATCCTAGCAAGCGAATTAATATTGTTTTCTCTAAAAATATCATATTCTTCCTCTTCTTCTTCTGGAATTAATATTTCTTCTGGGGATGGAAGTGGGTCTTTTGACATTAAAGCAGTATTATGAATGACAGTACATGCTACCATTATAGCCATTTTAGTATCATTGACCAGTCTCAAAGCGGCTGTCAATACTGGAAAGCGCGTCTTCCAAACTCCAAAGCTCCTTTCTATAGTATTGCGAGTACGAATTTGAGACTCATTGTAGAGATTTTCTGGTCTTGTACGAGGATTCAATAAGGGAGTCATCATATAGTTACACTGTTTATATCCAGAATATCTTAGGATCACGTAGTTTTGAAAGTGACCGCTTTCGAGTCGGAATCTTAAGCGGCTATTTTCAAAAATGTTGCTACCATGTGCTGACCCAGGACATCTTGCAACCGAGTCTTGAAACATTAATTTAGCATTACACGTCGCTTGAATATTGATGGAAAAGTAACCTTTTCTGTTGCGAAAAATGTCTCCATTGTTTCGGGAGAACAATCAATGTCTCCAATGACTTTAGGAAACTTTGCGATTGCAAAAACATCAGCTACTGTGTGCTGCATTTCCTTTGTGTTTGAAGGGAGCCTAATATACTCTCCCGCCAAAGCATCTAAAGCAAAGGAAGCTTCTCTAACAACGCGACTCGCCGTGGAGACACTCACACCACAAAAGTCACCAACAGTAAGTAAAAAGCTGCCACTTGCATAAGATCTTAGCGCAATAAGTAATTTGGTCTGTGGGGAAACAGACTAATGGCTGGAAGTAAATAAGGCTTTTATGGAAACTTGCATGCGCATACATATGCATGTATGGATGTTGATACAAACCTTGGGCTATTGGTCTCTAAACTGCTTCGAACTTTCTCCAACACAAATTGAAATGTGTTTTTTGATACACGAAACCTCTGCACAAATTCAACATCATGATAATAACTGACATGATCCACTTGCTCACGAAATTTTCTAGTTGCTCTGCTTTTCCACTGAGTGCTTTCAAAAATATCTTCCAAACAATTTATATAAAACAAACTAGACTTTCCTTCCATGCTTAAGATTTTTCAAAAATTTTAATTTATATGACAGAGCAGTACTACCATATTAAAAAATAAGAAAATATGGTAACATAAACATAAATCCTCCTGGTAAAACTTATCGCGAAGTCGAACTTGCCTTTAATTTATTGCACATATTTAGGTTAAAGGAAAGTTGTTATAATGAAAATTTATTTATCCGTCCGATAAAATAACACCAAGTTGTTATAATGGCCCTTAAAGAAATAACAACCCAAATCAGCGTTGTTGACCTTTCAATTTCAAAAGCACTGAATCCAATATACATAAATAAAAGCGCATAAATTTGGTGTTTAAGATATTTAATATTATATTAAAAACTATTTACGCGAATAAAAAGTAAAGATTTGCAATTTTGATAAAGAATAATATATTTTCTATAATAGAATAAGAGCATATATGAAATAAGTTACAATAAAAACATGTGTAAATCTGAAGTGGTTCTTAGGCTAAGCTTTGTAACGTAATATTCAGAGAGAATGAAAAAAGATCGACACACCAAAGAAAAAGGAAAAGTTAACAACAATTTACACGAAGCAATAGCAAAACAAAGTCTCGGAAATCTCTACTTACATTACTCCTCATCAGCGCTCGTTAGGGCGCTTCCAAACAAGCAAAGAAATAGCCTGCAATTACTTCCATGTTTTTTTTTTATCGCATACTTGGCGACAAAGGAAAGGAAATCATAACAACTCTGTCAAAGTAATGTTTCCCTGTGTAACCAATATATGACAGCGCTTCTTGTTCGCATAAATTT
Source organism: Linnaemya vulpina (assembly GCA_963675445.1). NCBI lineage: Eukaryota > Metazoa > Arthropoda > Insecta > Diptera > Tachinidae > Linnaemya > Linnaemya vulpina. The sequence goes on along the minus strand of OY776278.1, from coordinate 65,033,055 downwards.
ATTTAAAGAAAATGGTTTTGAAATTTTGTTCTAATTCAACAGTCCAAAACAGCACTAAAATAAAATATAAAAAGCTCCGAGCATCAACTTGAAAAGTTTTTGCATCGATAAATCGAAAAAAATGTGAGACAACCATTGAGTTGGCATTGATCGGTATCCGGATTCGAAATCCAACTTTTTGTCTATTGAACTTCTTCTAAATTTAATCGTATATGGAAAACAAAATAAAATTCAAAGAATTCATGAAGATTGTTTTGGTTCCGTAAATAAATATTTTTATAAAAATATAATAGAATTTTTACTTTAATAAATTTTTTTTGTTGTATATTGTAACGACTCCTGAACAACGAAATCTCTACACATTTAAGCACTTTATTTTGTCAACGTTGTATTTTTTCAAAATAGTTTTGAATTCTTTTTGTTTTCATACACTCGATTGTTAAATCGATTAAGATTTAGTATACATGACCCCTTTCGATTTTGAAGCATATTAATTAATAGTTGCATTAACGGAGAAAAATGCAATAAAATTTCCCAAAGTTTGTGATATTAAAAATATTATAACTTCGCCGAATTCGTTCGGGTTATTTTTCCCATATCTGAAATACCGTCTCATACAAACGAAGGATTCTTATGTAACATTAATGGGAATATTTGTGTCTTTAAAATATGAAAAAAACTATTGTTTATATGAACGAAATATATAATATCTACAACGTTTTGTAATATTTAACACTTATTTAATAAAAAATGTTTGATATGTTTATTAAATAGCGCTACGTGATGCTAAGAGATCCTGAAATATTGAAGAATAAGTGTGGTTTCTTTTTTAAGATATAAGAAACCTTCTGTCAAAACAAGTAATAAAAAAAGTGTGATGGGGATTTGAAAAATAAAAAGGTGTAGCTGACAACACACTTTCTTCAACAAGCGTTGGTTCAGTTATAAAAATTAAATTTCCAAAAGTTATACGTTCCTTGTAAAATCTATTTCTAAAGTTTCAAAACATTGCAGATACTACATATTTCCGACATATAACATATCTTCCCAAAGATCTGTGTTATTCGAATTTCTTTTCAATATCTCAAAACCCCCTCTCATACTTGTGACATTGTTATGTGATATTGAATATGGGGATATTACATTTTTCCAAGAAATAAAAATCGTTTTTCTATACTTTGTAGCTCTAAATATTATCTTTAAAATGATATACGAAGCACCTGTTTATATAAGATGGGTTTTCAGATATAAAAAAAATAATCGAAACGAATTTGGTGAAGTTATAAAATTTTGAATACAACATTTTGGGAAAAAATATTTTAGATTTGCTGCAGTTTGTATGAGTACTGAATAAAACGGACGTTTTATTCTCTGACGGAATTGCACCAAATCGAAATGGATTGTGTCTAACTCTTAGTCGATTTGGCATGGAATTATCCAAGTATGTAATTTAATAAAATAAGTTCGCTGTGTGATATATTTCGATAAATTAACTAAAAGCGTTTTCACACTGGAATGGTTTTAGCAAATTCTGTCTGTAACGTTAAAACAAACTGTTGAAACCTGGTTTTAACATACAAAATGTTTTTGTTAAAACCGACTGAAATTATTGTTGAATTGTTTTTAAGTCAATTTTATAAAATGCAACCTTGTTTTTGGCTGTTTTTCTCCATGCTAAGTTGGGTGCTGCTGAGTTATATATTGGAAACAGCTGATAATGGGTGAAGAATTTACAGAAAATCCTTGACATCTGCATATTTTTTTCTTGCGGACTTTGCATGACTTTATGTGAAACAAAGTCTTTTGAAGTATTTATTCCCTCTGCATAAGTAATATCATACTTATTAAATATTAATTTGCAAAATATCAAACAATTCCGATATTAAATTCAAAATAAATATCAGCTGCAGTACAGTTTGTGAATTAAGTAATATGAAATCTAATGGAAAATACAGCAACAAATTTGTCAATTTCTATAAGAGACTCAATTTATTGTGATTATCTATATTGGACAAACTGTATACTAAAACTTGAATTTATTAAACCTGCAGTGTGAATAAAAAATCTCTTATTTATAGTTTAAACCAGGTGTTAACTATGAGTGTAAAATCACTATGAGACAATATTTCAACAAAATACAATTAAATGCCAAAGTTTTTTTTGTTAGTTAACGGGACAACAACATTTCTTTCGAAGTGGGAAGCTCTCAGTAAAGTTTGCACTTTCAAAAACAAAAAATATTTATTAATCGGCTACTCTGCATATGAATGAGACCGTGAGATCCTAAAATACACTGTGTCCCTGACCCACCTTCTCTTCGACGTTCTAATGGAGCCATGTTTCGGCTGCGGTTATATAATGGAGTAAAACTCATTCAGATTGCAGTTGAACATCGCCAAATGCTACTTTGAAGTGGTCACAAGGTTGCGTTTATGGTCGCGTGCGATCGGTCGCAGCACCCACCCCGCTGATATAATTTTTGTATCAACATATTCATGTAGAATGTTATGTACTCAGCTACTTCAATATTGTACCTCGAGTTATATCACGGATTTCCGGAGTTATGGCTTCTTTTGGGCGATCTGAACGTACGGTGTTACTCATGCGGATGCGACCACAACATAAATCAGTAAACCAGTTTTCAACCAATGATATTGATGGTGAAGAGTTTTCATATTATAATTCATCAAGTATTTCCTTCGCTTCAAAAATTTACGGAATTATTGAAAAGCCCTCGTACAATGACGATATGCAATTTGAGTGATTCAATGTTTTATGACGACTGTTATTAAACAAACATATTCGAGCATGTTTCTGCATCATATTTAGTTTGTATCAGACAAAATATGTGTGAACAAATGAGAAAACAATAAAATTATTCTTGCAAAAAAAAAACCCAGCAGATATCAAGCGAGCAGGAGAGTTGTAAACAATATGTAAAGTATAGCCTGACTTGTTCACAGTTCCTAATAAATAAAAAATCATATATTGTGTATAGAAAACAATACAAAATAAACGTTAAAGAGCTGAGCACTCTTAACCACAGTAAGTTGCAACCAAAGCAAACTTCCACTGGTTGAGCAGCGATTCAGCCGACTCTAGAGTGAATACGTTTATGCAGAGATGTTACGTTTTAGATAACAGACACCGTTTTTTAAAATTTTAAAATGAAACCAAAATTTTCATTTTTAAAAATAAGTGTGGTAGTAGTCTGTTGCTATTCATCGCTGAATGGTGCACGCTGGGGCTAAGGCAAAAATATTTTGCAAAAACAGCGATGGGTTAACGTGTGGTCTGCTTTCTAGGTTTGATGTTGTCATTGAAATAACAACAAAAAAAGTTATTTTGATTATCTCTAGAACAGTTAGTGACAACTTTGATTTTAAAAGATTTTCCTATTGAGTCTCCCGATTTATTAGACACTAAATTTGTGATGGACAAAACTAATATACTTGAGTTCAGAAATGATCTTGTTACAAAATGATATTTTTATTATATAACAGTCTGTAGTGTTTGCGGACAAAGCGTACGACTCCTCTGCCAACTTGTTCCTAACTAAACATTTAAAAAAAGTCCCATTGTGCGCTTACTTGTGTCTGTGGTAATGATTTATGCATTGAATATTTTTATACCTGCGTCTACAAATAACGTTAAAATTTTTAAAATATTATGGCCAGAATACAATGGAAAACCATATTTCGCAAAATATACGAAAAAATATTATTATAATGGAACAACAAAACAAAAATATTAGAAAGAATAATTTATTGTGTCGATTTTTATGTTCGCGAGACTGCTACTCTTCCGTCCATGTGTTTATTTCACAACAATTCAACATGATGTTAAAGTAAAAACAACAATAAAAGTTGAATTTCAAAAAAAAAAAAATATAATAATAATAAATCCCAAAACTACACCGTTTATAGAAGAAATTTTCAAAGCGAAATATCTTAATACAAAAATATGTATTTAGGATGCTTCTAATATATTTATTAGATGTCTAAAAATTAATATATGAAAAATAAAAAAAATTAGAATTTATAAATTTTAATAAATCAGCGATTTCCAGCGAATAATTAATTTACAATTAAAGCTTCAAAAATTCGGGAGAACTTAATAATAAAAATATGGGGCAAGGCTTGGGAACCGGTAAAAACAAAAAATCTCTTCTCAACAAAATTTTTCAATTTTTGTAAGAAATGTAAATCTGGTAGAAATGAGTGTTGATACAGAATTAATTTTATTTAAGACATACGCTTAACTTTAACGCGTTATAAGCATCAGTCTAGAAAGTCGAATTAGTGTAGGGTTCCAAAGAGTTGCAAAATTGACAAAAAAAATAATCAAAATATTAAATGAACGTTTCTTAGCTCCTTTAAAAATAGTCCGTCATTGTGTCCGTATGAGTGTGTGTGTGTGTGTGTAAGTATGTAAATGGCTGAACTGCTTCAAACCAAATTGGTAGCGTTCTAAAGAGAATTCGAACCGATGAAAATAAATTTCTCAAAGTGGTTTTTTTAGAAAAACTTGTAAACTGCTTCATCGATCGAACCGAAAGCCGGGTCGAAATCGGTTAATGCGTTCGTGAGATACCGCCAACGAAAAAATTCGAATAACCGCTTATTACTTGGGAATCAGTTGATTTGAAAATTGAAATAATAGTGCTTTCGCTTGAAAAGTTGAAAAGCGTAGAATACCACAAAAAGCAGGTCATGATAAATAACTTTTCGTTAAAATCGGGGGGAGTTACCAGATTTACATTTAATGTCAAACATTTTCCATATTTATTTTTACTGAATTTACTTCAAGGAGTCCTTATTTTATTCTAAAACTTTTGAAATAGAATTTCAAGCAAAACTGGAAGTGACGATTTTGAATTGCAATATTTCTTACTTAACACGTTGGCTGCCATGTCGCACGTTTTCGTGCGACACCTAAATGTTCCCTTGAGGCCACGTCGCACATTTTCGTACATTCAAATATAGAATTTTACATTGAATTTAGATTCTCTGGCCTGTGGTGAACATTTTGTGAACATTATGGCCGCTGTGTATTTTTAATGACCGTGTCACACGAAAATGTGCAATACAAAAATACCGTTATAACTGCAAAATTAGGAACCAAAATAAGGTCCCGAGTAGTCCAAACTTATTTTTAGGCACTAAGAAACAAAAAAGAACAAAAATAAGTTGTTGGCCGCAGGTGACCAAAATTGTTAAATGACATTGCTACTGAACGATCAAAATTCTAAAAAGGCTTTGGCAGCCAATGTGTTAAGGCAAATATTTGCCTGGCCTTAAATATATTGCCAAAGCTTTGGAAAATTTCCGAAACTGCCTGCATATATTTTGCACGGCGAAAATATTTTAATGAACAATATTTTGTATTAAAGGAATTTTTTATATATTTTGTTTTTGCAGTTCGAATTCATCTTAAGGTTCTCTCGTTTACTGGCACAATAACATTTCGCAGAACTACTTAAGTTTTCAAAAATTCAAAAATCCTCTGTCTCTACAAATTAAACAGCTGATCTATATCTATTTAAATAATGAAGTCACTTTATTTAGTTACATTTAGCGCTTGTTACTGCGAAGTCCGTTCATTTTTGAAAACTTTTCGATATCAATTTTAAATACCAACAATCTCTTTCGCTGCAATTCTGCATAAAGAAGTCTGCTGGAGTTTTTTTTTCATACTAATTTGAGCTCAAATTAAATGTGCATATCGGTAAAACTAACCAGTACCTCGTTTTTGTAACTTAAGTGAGAACTTCTCGCACCGAAAAAATTTTCGTCACTCAGGATGAGTCAGAATAGGTTTCTTAATGCATTTAAAATTTTGTTGGTTTTTATAATAATAAATATATTATTCTATTGTAGGGTTATACAATAAAAGGCATGACAACCATAAGTATTTAGTTTTTCGATGTGAGAACTTATCACATCAGTTACAGAAACGAGGCACTGACTATATAATCCCTGCGAGTATCAAAAAAATGGCATATCGTTGCCTCCCTGAAGCTCCAATTTGCACTCACAGTGAAATGATCATCATTTGATTTTCTTAACAAATAAGAGTTACAAAAAGTAATCATTATGCCCTTCACAAAAAAGTGAAAGGGCATATTTAGGTTTGTCATTCCGTGTGTAATTTCTTCGATATTAATATGTGGCCCCATAAAGTATATATATTCTGGATCCTTATGAATAGCGATGACGATTGAGCGATGTCCGTCTGTCTGTCCGTCTATCCGTCCGTCTATCCGTCTGTCTGTACGTAAAATCGGTTTTCCCAAGCCTTCAAAAGAACTAGAGACTTTTTTTGGACTGATGGATTGGAAATGAACCTAATAGAGCGGTACTGAAAGATCCGAAATACGGGTCGAGAGCAGGGAAACTCACACCTATTTCTCGATGCAAAATTAACAATAAAAACCAATTATATGAACCTATTTTATGCTTTGGGAAGCTTCAATTGTCTACTAAAAACCAAAAAAATAAAAATTTTATTTCTATGGATGGGAAATTAAAAGTTTTTTTTTTGCATATTCGGTATTTTGTAGTGCATGTAACAACTCAAATGTTCAAAAAGTTTAAGTTTTTCTTAAATAAGACCGCTTTATACGTCATGAAGATTTGTATTGATAAAAAATTGTAAAAAATAAAATTTATCTTCCTGGGTTAGGAAATTTAAATTTTTTATACATAAACGTAACCAAAATGGCAACTGACTTCTTTTGCTAACTAAAACTATTTTATAACTTAGGAAGAACAAATTTGGTATCAAAAATTGGAAAAAATTAAATTACGAATCCAGGGTTGGACAAATGCAATAGTTTATAGTACATGAAAGTCACCAAAATGGTTAAAAATTTTATATTTTTCAAAATAAAACTACTTTGTACATCATGAAGAAATGCATTGGTAATAAGACCCAAAAAAATTATTTAAATTTTACTTAATTTTACCAAAATGGTTACAAATTTTAAGTTTTTCTCAAATAAAACTATTTTATGGTTCATTAAGAGTTGCGTTGGTAAAAAACCCAAAAAAAAACTAAAATTTTGCTTCCAGGGATGGGAAATTAAAAATTTTTACATAGTAATTAACCAAAAACGCACCTAACGTCGTTTTTTTACTAATTAAAACTATTTTTCAATTCAGGAAAAACTAATTTAATACCAAATATTAAAAAAAAATCAAAGTTTCTTATTCCAGGGTTCGATAACTGTAATATTTTCTATATATTATTCTAGTTTTTCAGCCTTTGATTCTTTTATATTTCAAATAACAATATCGAGCTTGAGGCTTCAAGATTTATATGAAAAATCAAAACAACAAAAATATTAAAATTTGTATAATTAAAAGTTTTTTTTATTATTAATCAATTATAATTAATTTTTAATTTTGTTTGTAATCCTGAAGAAGATATCCAGAGGATATGGAAAAATAAATATATAACTTTTTATAAATACAAGCCTCAAGCTCGATATTATTATTTGAAATATAATATTTTCTAGTACATGAAGGTGACCAAAATGGTTACAAATATTTCGTTTTCTTAAAAAACTATTCCATGCCTCATGATCAGTTGGTGGAAAACTTATTTTTTTTATTTATAAAAGTAACCAAAAAGGCAACTGAAGTTGTTTTGTTTTTGCTAACTGAATCTATTTTATGACTTAGGAAGAACAAAATTGGTACTTAAAAATTTGTGTGACGCCAGACGTACGTTGGTGAAGGGTATATAAGATTCGATTTATTTTATCCAAAACCTTTTAATATAGTTTTTATTGCGATACCACAGTTTCAGATGTGTTATTAATTTATTTCTTTTAATTTTTTTATTTTTAGGTAAGTGATGCTTGAGTTAATCAATATGTATATCTAAGGATTTAGTAAGTATTACATCGACTTTTTCAATATTCTTAAAATGGTGAATTTGTTAGTAAAATTTACAAAAATATTAATTTAGAAAGAGTCGCATGTATTCAAACCATTATTATTTAAGAGTTTAGCGATTTTTGTCTCTGTTTCTCTTAAATGTTACCACTTTTAAAAATCGAACTTCTAGGCTAAACTTAAAAAAAAACGATTGTTTCCATATACCGATATAACTCCTTAATAGCTAGTAGCACTGATTAGATATTTTATTGTGATCAAAGTTCCATATATTTGTATATAAGAAATTTCAATTATGACTTTATCTATTTTGAGCAAACAATAGGATAATTTGTAGAAAATACCATTTTTTATGTGCATGTGGAGTACATGATTTATAATTTTAAAAAACTCGAACTATTGGATATAAGCGCCGAAAGACGTATTTCCCACTCTGAAGAACAACCACACTAAATTACATAACTTGAACTAAAATTGCCTGAAATGAGTGAAAAAGTTAAAAATATATTTATAAAAAATAAAACGGAACAGTTAGTGATGTATAAAATCCTGAAAAGATAATCGCTATTCGAATACCTTTCTTCTATGTAACGAAAAATTTCATTAATTTATTTATTTATCAATTCTCTTTTTTGGTTTTTCTTCATAGAAACATTTCAAGGAATCAAGTTGGAAATGCATTAGAAAAGTTATTGAAAACAATAAAGTTCCATTCAGAAATTAGGATGTTCTCACAAATTTACATTCGCTGTGTTGTAGCATTCACTACAAAAAAGTTGTGAAGTTGTGAATCGAAATTTAAAATTCCATAAAACACAAAATAGCTCATGTCTATTTGTGAATGTGATTTCCTACTAAATGTTTGATAGCGGTAAAGTATTCTATAACCCCCAGTGGAAGAACATATTTCAAAGACGTCATTAAGATCCTAAACTATGATCCGGAAGTAGTGAAAATCATGATATTTTCCAAGGATTTTTACTATGGATTGTCATTGCAAGAAATACTCTCTTTGTCAGCTTTTCAGTGAATTCGAAGTCATGTTTCCGGTGTTTATTAAATCTATCTGATTTTTGTGTGTCGTTTCTAAAAATTTTTTAATTTAATGAGCAAAAGCCGTCTACTGTTAATTTCCTGATGGCCGTGTCATTTGCTAACGTAACCGTGTACATAAAGCATTCAATAAGACTTGTTTTTATAAACTATTTTTCAGTTTCAAAATTAAAATTGAATAACACACACTTACTTTTTTTCAGTATATTGCTGGGGCCTTGTGATTGCCTCAACAGGATCTTATGATGCGAGAGTTTAAATTCAAATGGAGAGAGTTACAAATCGAAATGTTAAGTATGCCATAACGAACTGTAGGATACGCCCAACTGCTTTGAGCGGCGTAAAATCGACAAATTTGTCTTTTACGCTACCCTGTCGCTAACAGAAGCAATATTTCTTTCAGTCTCTCTAAAGTTCTGTTTAATTTCCCAATGTTGTTGCACCCACTAACTATTTAACTATATTACAAATATTTTGGTGTTATTAGTAAATGGCAAATCTTCCATTAAATAAATAAGAAAACAGATGACTGATATTTAACAGCTGACAGCGTTGCCAGGCTCGCGCGTTAGCAATATTTTCAGTACATTGCGAATTTTATCCAATTATTTTATTATATAATAATTGCTGTGCAACATATACCACTGACTATTGGAGCGCTATTTTTAAGAAACCTTTCCTAAGGTAGTTTTTCTTTTCCAATATAAACTCCATTTTTAATATATCATTATAAATGGATACATGTTTGTTTTTCTTTCAGATAATCTTAAAGTTTTCCTACATTAAAATTTTGTGAGATCTCAAAACTACTTTCAATTAGAGTTGTGTCACTGAGTTATGAGCTAGTTCATTTGAACGATTCAGTGAGCTGAGCGAAATGAGCGCTTTTTGTTTCAGAGCGCTTTTGTTTCAGAGCTGAGCGTTTTTAATCATTTCTATTGCCATATTTGTAATGATGTCAGTTTCTTAATATGCTGCCGGACGAATACAAATATGTTATTGTATATGTTGCGGTGGCATGTCTAAAGAATATAAATATGTATATATATATATATATATATATATATATATATTTACTTTTGGGTATTCTGGTTATACATATGTGTTTCATTATCACTGAGCTACTGAGCTATTCAATGAACTAGCTCAGTAAACTGAGCTGAGCTAAAATGAGTGCTCAGCTCACTGAGCTAAAAAGCACAACTCTACTTCCAAAAACATGCTCTTTAAAAACTCGAATTAAAAAGTTTATAATAAATTTTAAAACAGGCTTAAAGAATTAAAGAACCAAAACACAAGTGTTGTGAAAAAAAACTTCTGTTGCTCGATATACGACAAATAGGGCACGAAAACGTGTGAAAATACTTACACCTTATGAAGAAATAAGAACATGAACAACACCAACAACCTTCCTTGTGTGAGTACAATGTGGCATATGGGTAACATGAGTAATAACTTTAAATATAGGCGTAGAAGCACGTACTAACATACAAGTACAGGTAATACAAAAGGGTATAAAATGTGGCAAATATATGCTATTGAGTGATCACGCTAAATTAAAAGATAAAATATATTCTAAACTATTTTCGATCTTAATTATATGCGGTTAATTTTAGTTGACATTTGAAGTTTTTGTGGCAGCCCAAAGCAAAAAGAAGGTTTGAGTTGACCCGTGCATCGAAGTAGTGTAAATGGCATGAATTTTGTATTTTGAATCGAACACAATGTATGGCATAGTTTTTGGTACTTAAATTACGTACATATATTAAAAATATAATTTTGTCACACATACATGTGTGCAGCCTTCCATACATGTATAACTGTATTTAAATGTGAGCAGTTATTTCCATTTCTCTCCTAATTAATTATCCACTAACAAACAGCTAAATGTCAAAGTAAAATTAATTGCAGTGCATGTTCTGGGACATGTTTCTTGTCGTTTTGTTTTCGTTGCTCTTTTGTTTTTCTGTCAGAACGATTGCACGCGCATAAATTTTAAAATCAATGTTGGGTTTCATGTTTATGGATTTACTGCCAATCTTATTGCCAACAAAATATTGCAAAATGTATGATCTTACATGCCAGATCTGACAGCGTGAGTAATATCTGATCACTTGTCTAATCACGAGTAAAAAAGCTTTGTCTCATGCAAACTAATTATTTCAATACGAATGATATGGAGTGTTGGAAAAGGCAGTAGCATGAAACACAGATTCAACGCAGTAAAGGTTTTTTTCCTGTATCATCATGAATATGATTTTGAAAATGGATGATTTTGCAGAGATTTTAGACAATGAATTGAATGAAATTGCGAAAGGAGCGAATGAGCTTAAAACTGGCTTATTAGAAAATACTGCAATTGAAAACAGACAGTCCTCATAGTTTTCATTTGAACCAAAGGAAGTGCTGTGGGGAAAAGTCTATAGAAGATATTCAAATGGTGAATAGTCCAATTAATTATTTCAAACTCACTTATTAAATTAGCTGTAAAAGAGACCAACACATATGCACTTCGTCACTCCGCCTCTGAGTTTGAGTAGCGCCGAAAAAGTTAATGATGATAAGAGAAGACACCTTAAAATGAATTTTTAAGAGAATTTGAATATTTTTGGCTTCAATATTTGTTGATTGTGCAGTTGAAAGAAATGTTATTTTTTGTCAGTGTTGTTCGTACGATTAAACGAACGACATCTTTCGACACCTCCGAAGAGGGAAAATTCGGTAGTAAGTTATTCAGAATGATACTTTTAAACTGAAGTCTTTAACGGCGTTAGTAGCAACAGTAATTTGGATATTCTCTATTTTCATTTTATATTCCATAAATTGTTCAATTCTGTTGCAGCACACTAAGATAGAACAAAGGAAACACGGAAAGTCTTAACCAAATAGAAATGGGTTTCAAGACCGTGTTTATCAATAATAAACACGGTCTTTTTTGTAAAAGAAAATTACTATAAACTCTTTTTGCTGTAAATTATGTCGATAATAGTAGGCATCAAGTTTACTGAATATTACCAGACCGAAATTACACAACTTTTTGTTACATCTACCCCATATTCGCAAAATAGTTAAAAGTGATCGAAATCTATGCATTTGAAGAAAATTTTGTATTAAAACTTTTGAAAAATACATTTCAAATTCATTTTAAGTATTGTGAATATGGGGATTACTTTATATTTTACCCAACATTCTAATTATTTGTCAATAATTTATGCTTAATTTTCCTGCTTTTAATTAACGATAGATATTCGAAAAATTAATTGTTCCCAATTATTTCTTGTCTCATCCAATAGAACAGCAAACATTCAATCTGACTTCATTATAAAAATATAGCGTGAAGAATATTTGTATACGTAATGCTTCTCTTTCATCTTCTTCTTCTTCTTCTTCATAAAATAATAAACTGAAATTATTTTTTTCGAAAAAGTACCCCCAATTTCAGATATTGTTTGAGAGATGGGAAAATACTTTGTTCTGTTTTCTGCACTGCATTTGTATTAATTCAAAACTAAAAGCTCTCAAATTGTATTCTTCGAACTGCTAAAAACTGATAGCAATTCAATCTGTTATCTATATATATAAACTCTCTTCAATCTGATTTTAAATTCTAATAATTGTGTTGTCTTCTCTCAAAATGATATGAAATATATTCTATCCGCCTCACACGATGTGTTCCTTTCTAAAATATGTGTAACCATTATTGTCTTAAAATATTTGCAACTGAAATCTGCTCCAACAAGTTTTGCCTCCAACTTTACGGCGAAGCTAAACTTTCTTTAGAGCAATTTTAAAATGAAAATGAGATTTTTGTTACTCCATTTTTGTATGCATAACTCTTTGGTAGAAATTAAAATTTCAAGTAGGGTTTTATGGCGCTAATTAATAAAACTTTGAAATTTCGAGCAAAACCAAAAGTATTACGTGTTTATAAGGCTTGTAAAAGTGCCATATATCAAACATTCGATTGTTTGTTTGCTGGGACATCACTTGATGTTCTCTTAGATACACTTCTTTATAACTGGTCAGTGTTGATTTTATTTTTTTGGCGAAACAAGTCTTCTGATATCAAAAAAAAAAAAAAAATTAAACGATTTAAAGTTTTAACTTGTTAAACAAATTATAAGCATGAGTAATTTCATGTTTAAGATTCCAAGTTAACAAGGCCAATTTGTTTCTTGTGCAATTTCTTTTATTGTTTTAAACCGTAGGTGTTTTTCGTATTTATACAATGAATGAAACAATAATTCTTATACGTCAAAATATTATTTATTATATGGCCTCAAAAGATTTACAGTTGATATAAAAATTACAACCAAATTTATTAACTTTCACTTGTGACAGCGTTCATGTGGAGATACTAATTTGTTTGCAGCAAAAATTATAGGGATGTAATCTTGTGGTATCAGATGTCCGCAAAACAAAAAAGAAATTGAGGATTTACGTTTGATTTTCAGTATGTGAATTCAGATATCTTTGATTATTTGTTATATTTAACTTTTGAAAAAATAAAACAAAAATGTAGTGCTTGATAAACGAAATTGAAGGAAGAGGAATTTCGAACACAACAACTTAAATTATATATTCTCCACTATTCCAGTTCTTGTTGTCAATATTTTATTCAATACGGGTATTGACACTATTGTCAACAACATCTTCTTTCAACGGCAGTACAGTAACAATTTATTATTCTCTGATAAGATTGCGAAAACTTTGCATTTTTATAGAGCATAAAAAATTAGTTTGTACTTTAAGAAAAATATTATTATGTATATATTTTTTATTTAATCGCTAGCACATCCTTTATATCCCGTCCTTATAAAATAAAAATAATATTTGCATTGAAACTAAAAATGAACTTTATTCAACGGGCGAGATAGTAGTTAGTCAATAAATACTATTCGTAGGATTATCCGTTTCTCCTTTTATAAGCCATGAGAAATCTGTTAAAAGATGTACTTAATCTTCAGTGAGTAGTGTGCTGGTCTATCATTGTGGAGATCAAGGCTTCGATTCCCGACTTAGACCCTGGTCTATTCTAAGGCCTTGATTGTGCAAATGACTTCCAAATATATCTGCTCTCTTTGATATATTTGACTCTTCATTCTGTTATTTCTAAGTTTCTTCGACAAAAAAGTTGTGTTCAAAACAAAAACAAATTTAATTACATATTGTATCGAACTATTTATTGTCATAATTCAGAAAGAAGGCAGAGAATTTGTAGGAATTTTACTTGTTACTTCGCTGGTAATTTTTTGCTACAGGTACCGACGAAGAAGTGTCAGAAAAACTCGACATCACATTCCAGACTAAGTGCGGAATAGAACTCGAGATTTGAGGCATCGTTGTCTTGTGTTCACTACTTCAGCACCCTCAATTTAATATTTTTTTAAAATTTAGGAAATAAAAATCAACATGAATAAATTTACTGTCCTCTAAAGCTTAAAATGATTTACAAAACATGACATGACAGTCTTTCTTAAAAAATGTTTAAACATTTAATTTTGTCTTTATATGTAACAGCTTTATTAATTATTTATTTGTCAAATTTGCTTCATATATATTTTAATTGAAATACAGGGTTTGAGGTTAGAAAGTAAATTGGCCGTCAAATGATTGAAGTTTCTTTCTTGTACATTTATTTATTAATCTGTTTAGAAATTCTAACCATGGAATGCTTCACTCTTGAACAAAAAATTTTACTTTTTGAAAAGCGGAACGAAAACAATTCATTTTTCAACAAAATCGTCTTAATTGTCGCATCAGAGTCTCACAAAATGCATAAAAAGTCCGCAAAAACCATTTCATTTAGAGAAAATTACTGTTTGGTGCGATTTATAGTCAAGCAACATAATCGGCCCGTATATATTTTAAATTGATCAACTAAATCTACCGGACCATGATAATCGATTCTTTATGGCCACAATTGGCTAACGTTGACATCAGTGACCTTTGTTTTCAGAAAGAGGCGCCTCAAGCCACACAGACGGCCTAACTGATCTAATAAATTGATGTATTAATCAGTGAAATCATGTCTATTACAAAAATTCTTTTTGTTCTTCCAACATTTTACTGCGTGCAATAAATTGCAGATATTTTTTCAAAGAGCGGGAAGTATAAATTGTGATATCAGTAGAGCACATTTTGCTGAAAATATATTTCTGTACTTTGCCCCCTGTAACTATTTCTATATATTTTCTTAATTTTAATGGAAGTAAATAACTGAAGTAAATAACTATAAAAACTTGTTAAACAGATAAAGAAAAAACTTTTCGAAAACATGAACCGAACATCTAAATAATGAAAAGTAAACATAAAAATGTTTGTTCTTTGACAAAAACGCAAATAGAAGTGAAAATATTTAAAAGCCGAAACTACAAAACTAAAAACAATTCAATAACAATTTAAAAAGTAGCTGCAGCAATAAACCATAAGATAACTTTTTCAATGGAAAAAAATTTGCATTTTAAGAAGTCAGCACTTTTACAAATTATATACATATTATATTAATAGAACTTTAAAATGGAATGAACAAAATGAAATTTTACATTGACATAAAATTTACTGTATTCGAAAGATAATTTTCTAGAATTATAACTTAAATATCACTTCTGCCATAGACCGCATTGGCTCGGACGTAGTCTAATCCGGAGGTCTACTTCTCGATTTCTTTTTTAACATATTGGCGAATATTATTTTTAAAGTGATCAATCGTTTCAGGCTTATCAATCTAGACTAGCGACTGCACATATCCCTACAGATAATAGTCTAGCGAAGTTAGATCGCATGATCTTGGAGGTCAATTTCCTTCAATAAATCAATTGCGGCACGAGCTGTGTCATATGTAGTGCTCACTTGTTAAACCACAGCAATTCATCAGTTGATGGTTGCTCAATTGATGAACGAAAAATTCAGTAATCATGGCTCTATAAAAGTCAGCATTGAATGCAATTTTTTCGAACAGCGTCGTTTTTAAAATAAGTGCCGACCAATGGTTCCTCCAGCCCATTGAACACACCAAACAGTCGGTTTTTCTGGATGTAGCGGTGCACCGAAGATTTTACATGCAGCAAAAACAACATTACATAATTCAGGAGTTAAGATTTCAAATATTTTCACTAAAACCTTATCCGTTGTGTATAAAATCGGAATCTACATAAAATTGCCTTTCCAATAAAGTAATATGTTTTATTTTTGTAGCAATAAATCGTTGTCGTAAAAAGATGTGAATACTGTCCTTATTTCCGAGTATTCCCATTGACCAAACATCAAATATTTTCCTCAAATTATTAAGTTCGACATCTTAGCTGTTGGATAAAAAAAAATATGGTGCTATTCGAACCTTTTTAAAAGTGAATTATGGGCTGATCTTATTCTACGATTTTCCACTGTTCGGTGGATCAACATACAGTTGCGCAATAATTATTTAGAAGAGAACCATGATTTTCTAAGTAAATTTGAGCAATTTTTAAGAAAATAAAATGCCCAAACCTGACACAAATCACCCCACAGCTGATATGGCCGCCAGCTAAAAAAATTTTGCCTACATAAAGTTTCATATAAAAACTTTAAGTAGTTTTTAAATTCTTCTAGTTTTTTGACCTCTTTTTGATTAATAATGTTGTCTAATATATATTAAGCTTAAGGTCTCTTTATTTTTATTATCTTATAAAATTGTTTTTCAATATTTCGTCACTCCTTTGTGTGACTTCTTCAGGAAATTTATTTTTTAATTTTTATTTTATTATATTAAATTAAAAAATAAATTTCCTGAAGAAGTCACACAAAGGAGTGACGAAATATTGAAAAACAATTTTATAAGATAATAAAAATAAAGAGACCTTAAGCTTAATATATATTAGACAACATTATTAACTTTAAGTAGTTTTAAAGTTTCATGTAAAAACCATTTTTAGAAAGAATATTTAGAATGTGCACGCAACGTTAGAATTTGTACTTAAACTTACACCATAATTCTTGAATTTATTGCCGATATTAAGAAATCAAATCTGTATTTCCCTACTATAAACTTCTTAAATGCTCTCACAAAGAATTATGCAGACAAAAATAAAAGACTACTTTTTTGTATAATAAAAAACTTGTTAGAATGGCTTCAATTAAGGCCAGCATATCAAAATGAACTAAAGTACGACTGGATCTTAGTTTCTTTAAATGTTGAATTCGTCTTGCTTTAAATTTAATCCTTGGATTTTCAATTGAAACTTTTGAAATAGTATCTAGACTTTCATGAACTTGATGATCAAGAATTTAGTAAGTTCGATGAGAGTATCAGAATCTTTATTAAACACTTAATTAGCACGCCCAAATGTCTTAGGGCTTTCGCAACATATAACTTTTATATAACATAATTAAAAAATATGCTCAAAGTCTACAAAGATATTGAGTTCTGTTTAATCTGTCAAACGTTTGAATTGACCCGATTTGATTGTTAATCGAAAAGAGCTAATTTTGAATTAATCGAATGTTAATGTTAACCATTGTAATCACTGAAAGGTTGACTATTGAATACCCTTGTAATGAGGCAATATTCCCCCTACTGGTATGAAAAAGATATAAATATTTCATTATTATATTTTAATGTTACAAGGAATATGTTCAAGATTAATTTGAATGGATAAAAGAAAAAGGTTTCAGATTCATTTATAAAAGATTATATTTGCGGAACCCCTACTCATTAGTCACAAAGGACTTAAAGGTTCTTCGGTTGAGGTGGTATGTTTCGTCATTTATTTAATACACATTTGCAAAACAGATCCTAAACGTTTCAATATCTGACGCGATTTGTTATTATTCCATAAGAACATGTTCGAAATATAAACAATTTCGATGTTCATAATAACGATCAATTGATCTGTTTGACTTGTGAAGTTTTTCTATGTTAATGATTTATATATATTGTTACGTTTTTAGACCTTTTCGTAAAAACGATTTTATTACTTATCCTTCAAGGATTCGTTTTATTGCATCAAATTAAAACACGGACAAATTAATTTAGAAATACAATGCGGTAACAATTTATTTATTACTTTATTTACACGAGTACTTGTACTACTCAACACTTAGCGATGTTAACACGTCTATGTCTGATATCACACTGATATTGCTGAGTTCTGGCAGCACCTTTATATAGCAAAAATGACGTCGTCTGGTAACCTCGCGAAAGTTCTGGGTATGGTGGTTGTATTTTACTTGGCATGTGTGTGTTTGTATGACAATGCTGACTTGTTTGGTTTGCTTATGGTAACTATGTGTGTTTGAATGTATGAGTGTTCTGTGTGTTTTGCCTATGGTAACTATGAGTGGTTGTATGAATGAGTGTGTGGTTTTGTTTCTTCTACGTGTATATGGCTATGTATACTTGTGAATCTATTTAGTTTTATTAGCAGCGAATACTTGCATACAAGATCATTAAGAACAACATCTCTTAGCATTGATGTTGCTATGTTTGTTGTTGTTGTGGCTTACTCTTATTGGCACAGCCTTGAATGATCTTGTATATTCTGGAGTATTCCATTTCCGTTAATTTGAATATTATCTATATAGTGTTTGTAACATTTTGACAACTATAGATAATATTGCCAGTGCTGCCAAGTACATATAGCCACATTGTCGTTTTATTTAAATCTATTTCTAATCTTTGTAACAATATATATATATATATATATATATATATATATATATATATATCGCTAGCCATCGGTTAGATTTTTCAGGAAATTATTTGAAATTAAAATAAAATGTGAAATCAATATATTTAATGTCAAGAGCTGGTCAGTTTGTGGAGTTCAGTGGAAAGGCCGTTTAAAAGTTTTTGAAAAAAAAATATTTCTGAAAAAAGATTTCCTTAGTTATTTTGCGATATCTTGAAATCTATTTTTCCGAATAGGTTGCAATTCAGAAGACACAACAGACATAGTAGCAGGCTCTCAGACGTAGTCAGGGAAGCCTCCTAGGACCTCTAAACTTCACGATCTATTAAAATATCTATTCATTTTCTAAAGAGTGTGCAACCAATAATTTCTCGATTTATGAAAATTTTAAATTTTCCCAGCGGGAAGAATTTATCGTTACTAAAATGAAGGAGAAGCCAAGAGATTTTAAAAACATAACCAAATTTGATTTACATAATGATTGCTTTTTGTATTTTTTTTCGTATTAAGAAATTAATCTAGTGAATTATGACTCACTGATTGCTAATGATATGTTAGTTGTAAAACAACCAGTAAATGCTGACAAATCGTACACAAATTAATATGAACATAAATTAATCAGTCTTAGTAAACAAAGATTTGGCTTGATAAAATCTATTACAAAAACATTAAAATTATTGTTAATAAAGCGAAAAACCTAAATCACATATTTATTCCTCAATTAACGCTTACGGAGTTATTATACCTCAATAACAGTCCGGCGGCACTTCCATAACAGTCACCAGAATTCCTATGATCTATTATTTTTTGATACAAATAAAAATTATCGGTAAAAATATGTGCTTTTAATTTTAACATGTTGTATAATAAAACAGAAAAAGGTCAAATACATGAAAGCATTAAATCTTCACACAAACGGCTGGAAAATACGAATGGGTTTCTTTGTACTCAGTCAGTACTTTCCGTGTAAAGTTTGGAACAATAAAAAATAAATGCACGTACAAAATGCTGAACAATTGTACATAAAAGCTGTGGTAAATACAAATTCAAATTCACTAGCGCCACAGGGTGTACATAAATCATATACTTCTACGAGGGTAGGCTGGAAAGCATCTATAACGTGTAAAATAATAAAAAAAACAATCCATTAATTACTTTTTTCTTAATGTATATGAATATGATATATGAGTTCTGATTTTTTTCAATTCAGTAAGTATTTTTCTATAACCGTGAGTCAAAGCAAGCGAGAACACATTTAGTGGTATACAAGTAGACATTGAAAATATTTTGAAGAATCTCCCACAAGGTTAGTGTTATTCAGAGACAGCAACTGGCTCGACTTCCGCAAATTTATACGGCGGGTGACTTTTTACACGAAGTTCTCATTGTAGAAGGTTAATTGATATAATTCTGATACACCTTCCATTTTCACCACTGGTAGGACATGCACATTCCAGATAATAGTGATATAATAAAAATCAACCGTGTCATTAAAAAATTAATTTCCAAATAAACTTCTGACCGATTTTTTAACTTTTACACCACATCAGAAAAGTTATCGTATTTCGTGCAGACTTATACTGACACTGAAGAAAAATCTGATTAAAATGGTATCAAGAAAGAACTTTTCATATGGCCCCGCACGTTATCTTAACTGTAACAAAAATAAATTATTAGAGAATTGTTTATCTTTATTATCAATTTGTCCTTTTATTCTCCAGTTTTCAAACTTTTATATGAATAAAACTTTGTCGGTTAGCGATATGAAAAGACTTAAAATCTCTGTGTGTTACAAATTAAATCGACTCGCAGCAGGATGGAATAGAAATATGTATTTGGAAAATATGGAAAACGGTTGCGCCTAAAGGCCATCCCTGCAACCTTGCGCTAAATTTATACGCAAAGCTTCCGTAAAGATTCTCACGTAGTAAGAGGTAATTGATGTCGTTTTCGATTGCTATGAAAGAGAACATTAACTGATCGGATATATAATTACGTTATTCTTAAAAATCATTTATATCGAACTTTTTCGTTTATGATATCTCATGCACGGATAAACCCATTCTGATCGATATTTTTCAAATGTATTGTCGATCGGTATAGCTGTTTAACGTTTTTAACAAAATCACTTTTAAAAACCGGTTTCTTTCGAAGTTTTACTTTGAAATCTATTCAGATCTGTAAGTTCGATTCGGTTTGAAATTCTAAGTTTGGAAAAACCCTTTAAAACACTACCAGTTTGGTTGGAATCGCTTTAGACTTTCAAAAGTTCTAAGCTTATATATTTATTCAATATATATATATATATATATATATATATATATATAATATATATATATATATATATATATATATAAATATATATATATATATATATATATATATATATAATATATATATATATATATATATATATATAAATATATATATATATATATATATATATATATATATATATATACATTTCAATCCTTAAAAAATATTTTTTTAGCGAGCTACTTTTAAAAACAAGTAATTTTACAACAAATTGTTTTTGGTTTGGAAACTAATATAAAAAAATGAAAGCATAAAGCGCACATATTAAAACAGGTGCAATAACAAAAAATCACATAAATATATTTTTAATCAAAATATTTGTAATCGAATATGTTATTCTGTATTTTACAGAAGAGAAACCCGTCTAATGGCATACACTTCTCTTTCCTTGTTATTCTTCGCTGGTATATATGAGCCTATCGGTGTTACATACCCCGCTCATAATAGAAGTTGTTGCACAAAAATTTAAATGCAAGACTCTTCCGCTGTACTTGTGAAATGGATTTTTATATATCCAATAGATTTCGAATTTATCATTCGTTATGTCCCACTGTGCGTCTGCGCATTATACAAAATAAATTTGCCAGTATCGCATTCAAGTCACTGCAACTTATTAAACCTTGAAAACCATTATTATTATTAATGAGATTTTACTAAGCGACACTTTTTGATTATTAATCACGCTTGTCTGCTCACTGCCCAAAAGGGGAGCCACGTGGTGGACAACATAGAAACCTAACAAACAAAGAAGCGTGTTAGAAATATCTGTACATTTGAGACGTACAACATTCTTGCTGCTCATTATTAATGTAGAAAATTTCAACGATGTTACTATCGAAAGAAATTTTCGAAATTATAGTAATTTTAGTTTAACAGCACAAAGTTCTTGATTTTTATTTCAATTAATTTTTTATTAACTTCTATATCTGTAAGTTTATAACTTTTTGTTGGCTTTCAGACAAGGTGTCATTATTGCAGGTGTTTTTGTGTTTTTCTTTGTTTTCGTTTGATTCCTCTGATTGATGCGGGTTTTCAATTTTAGAAGCGTTAAATTACCGATTACGTGTTTTTAATGCTTTTTAATGACAGTCTGAGTGTCTACCATCTACAGACATTTATTTTATTATTTTTGGTTTTAGACTCGAATTGCATTTTTATTTGTTATAACTTTTTTTTATTTTTGATGATATTAAATTTTCAATATTTTCAACAGAGGGACAATATTGCCATAAGCAAGTTGGAAACAATTTAACTCTTCCCAGGGTCTCCATTTTATTATTATGTTGAAACGAGTTTCGATAGAGTTGCACACCGTACTTGAGCATATTTACTTTTATTAATACTCGTAGAGGAAGGCAAAGTGTTTCGAATACAAAAATGAACAGCCTATTATCATATTGATAAAGAAGGCGAACTTTACGACTTGCAAAGTATGTTTTTTTACAAATTAGATGCGAACTACTATAGACAAGTAAAAGTATATTTAATACGTTAAATCTTCTTTTAAATTTACAACCCTCTCAAAAACTTTCCAGCAACCTAAAATCATCTATTTATGGAAAACAGTATCGCAGCCTTTCTTCTTTTGCATAAACTCAAAATAAATTTTTAAAAATTACAGTCAACAAGTGCCAAAATGTGTTTGAGTTAAACGTTAGTTCCTGTCGTTACGATCCAACCTGACGGTGCAAAATTGAGTGACTAACACCACACTCGATCGTACTAGGAAGCCTTAAAAGTGTGATTAACCAAGTACACAATGATGTACATGGATCGCCCCGATCTAAATGCAGATGACAACTATACTGTTATTCTCCAGCAACATCTTTGTAGCTTCAGTTGAATTAACAACAGCATATAGAAATTGTCTGGGCTAAGCAACATTCTAAATATCTCAGGAGATCGCGCAAATATCTGGTCAAAGAATTGTACATCTTCTTTTGAGGAATCAGCGAAGTCCCCTACCTAGAATCATCACAAACTATTTGGGCACAAACATAACATGATGGTGGTACTGTTGCAACGCATCGAAATCAAAAATTTTATTTTTAATTACAAAATTTGTCCAATTAGAATTTATAAAAAAGAAAAAAAGAAAGGGTTGACCCTAAAGACATCCCTATAATTTTACGCTAATTTTAAGGCTAAAGCTATCGCAACCTGGTGTTTGTGCTATTCTATGCTTTTGAACTCTTCGAGCTAAAACACTATATTTAATTTTCAAATCAACCGACTCCCACGCTATAAACTGTGGCTTCTATAGTTTTCGAATCAAGAACATTAACTGATCAGATTTATAATTTCGGAGTTAAAAAAGAATCACTTTTCACGAATTTTTTCGTTAACGATATCTCACGTATATATTAAGCGATTTGAACCCGGTTTGCGATGATCGGCGAGGCTATGAAATGTCAAGACCTAATTATATTGTGCAATCGATCGTTGAATCCCTTCAAAAGTGGTTTTTTCTAAAGTTTTAAAATTGTGGAGATCTTTCGAGGACTTGATTTTTTCAAACAGTGTAAAACCAATAACTCCCGATCTTTTCAATTTCCAACTCTTCTAGCGCGAGTTAAAAAAACGTTTATTTTATGTATGTGAACAACATAATTTAACTGGTGCTAACATGTATTTAATGCCATCTGATCAGATAGAAAAGCAGTTTGTGGCTTATAATTCAGACGAAAATAACGAAATATTTAAGAATCGTATCAGGAAAATTTTGCTATTTACGATACCAATTTTATTTAATTTAAATTATTACTTATTTGACTCAGGATAAAATGTCTCGTGCGACATTTTTAAAACATGTTAGTACATCATTTTTTGAAATCAGTCATATGAAAATATGGCTTCAGAATTTGTTGAAGTTATTTTTGTGATATTCAAATGAGTCGGTTGTTTTTATATAATTTAGAAAACAAAAAATAGCTCAAATAAAATTTTAGCTCCAATTATAGATCGAATTTGGAGCCGTGGGATACACTTGTGGACATAATAAAAATCCATTTAATTATACCTTTTGTTTCACGGTCAAAATCGAAATCACGACAGTTCCCAACGTTGTGAAAAATAAAAAGAGTGCACTGGAGCAGATCATCTGGAGTTTGTTACACAAAATTTAAAAAAAAAGTATTTTTGATTGGCTACGTAGTTTAAAAAAAATAATTAAACCTAGAAAATGTTATATATGAAATACAATGTAACAGTCCGTCTAAACTCTTAAAGGGTTAAATAAATACTCTACTGTAAAATTATAGTATGGCCACCTTGAACATTGATATATTATGTGGTGCCAGAATTCAAAACCACATCAAGCATATTGAATACCCATAAAAAGTATCATGATTTTGAAAACATTCTTTGAGTATTAAATATTTTTTCTGTCGTCTAGCATTTCAAAGACACTTGTCAGTTATTTCTACCAAAGAAAAACTGTAACACGCCGAATATAAAATTTTTATTTCAACGTCTTGTTCAAAACCAAACACTGCAATCAATCAATAAATTTGTTTAAACTGTTGTTTAATATATTTAAAGTAGTTTTAATATGTATGGGTTTTTTCTACTATAAATGGCTCAAAATAATTTATTTAATT
This sequence comes from Linnaemya vulpina, assembly GCA_963675445.1. Lineage (NCBI taxonomy): Eukaryota > Metazoa > Arthropoda > Insecta > Diptera > Tachinidae > Linnaemya > Linnaemya vulpina. The sequence continues at coordinate 65,008,518 of OY776278.1, read as the reverse complement.
AAATTGAAAGGGTTTGTAGAAAAATATTATTTATATTTGGCATCAGTTTCTTATATGTTCTTTTTTTTAGAATGGAATCATGAGTAACATTTTACAGACGATTGCTATTTTATTTAGTTATTTTATTACTTTATGTGTGGTTTTTAAGTGCTTTTTCAGATTTAATTAAAAAAACATAGAACTTAAAAAATTTCGATTCATATAATTCAATGCTGAAAAATGATTTCATGTAAATTTTGCCCCCAAGTGTTTCACACGCAGGTTCAATTTCGGCAAACTCTCTCCAACATATCGGATGGTATCATACAAATAAACTCTTCAATATTGTATTCGAGTACGTCAACTATTGCAGGCTTGTGCCAATAGTCCTTTAGCACAACTACATAAAAAACAGCTTGAAAATAGCCAGTGCGTCGTGTACTGTGTGTCTTCTTCTTTTCTGGGGCAAAAACTGAATTTGTTATCATCGCACGGCAGCGCTCGCCATTCCCAGTAACGTTGCTGCCTTCGTCGTGTATGAAAAAGTGCGATTCACGTTGTTGTTAGCTTATAAGTAGATTTATGATTAAATTTATACCAAACGAACATGTTTAACAGTAGCATGTTAAAGGAAAACAGCTGAACTCGCAAAAACCTTGTTGCCAAAAAAGCTGCTAAAAGATCATTCTACATCAGCTGTTAAATGTCTGTTTTCTGCAATAATATCGTAAAAGCGTTCTAGATCATTCATATCGCCCTAGATATTCTTATTGAAGCAATAATATATTCATACTGATGTTATTCAAGAGAAAACTTTTTTTTAGCGATGGAGCTCATTTCTCACTCAGGTTGTACATGATAAATCATGCGCTCGGGAAACCCTAAAATATTTCAGAAAAAGTCGTTGCATTTGGATTATGTTCTAGAGATGTCGTTGACTCCGCCTGTGTGACAACGGACTAATTTAAAAAAATTTAAAGATCATGAACTGGACGAATTGTGATTTCAACATCCTCAATGTCATTGAAACACAGTTCAAAAACAATAATTTTCCTGTCTCCAACATCACTGAATGTTGAAGGAACCAATCAGAGGTGTTTATACATCAATATCAATAAAAAATCATGATATTTCAATTTGATATTACCCAAGTTGTCCATGTTTTTTCTCGCAGTGTACTATTGAAACAAATAAAAAATTTTGCTGATGACAATCATTTATAAAGTCAGTTCTTTTTAAACATTTTATTGTTAACACGACATGTTGACACTAATTAATAAGACGTATCAACTCCGCCTTACCACGCATTTTTTTTTTATTTTTGTTTGTGTGTTTGTCAAATTCCGTTAACAGAAACATGTAAATTAACCTTTTGCCTTTCGAAGAAGCATGTGCAGAAAATAAAAAAGTGTGTAGTTTTTAATGTAGATTAAATTGAAATAGTTTTGGTTTGTGCTTAAAGGCCAAATTCAGTTAATTGTTTACAAATATCACGCAAATCAACATGAAAAACTCGCTTGCTTCTTTTACCAAAAATCAAAGTTGCCTTAATCATAAATAACTGATGTGTTAATCCTCCTATTAAAATGTAAGACAAGAAAGAAAAAACTTTAATTTTATGCGTAATAATAAAATTAAGATAATTTTATTGTTTAAAAAATATATTTGAAAAACGAAAATTTATTAAGATCAAAATCTGTTAAGAAATGATTTATGAGATTTCGTCTGTTGACTGATTATTTAGTTAACAATTTCATTAGCTAGAATCATGGCAAGACGATTCTCACAATACATTTTTAAGAAGTTTTAAAATCTACTTATTTTTTGAAGAAATGGAACAAGAAATTTAAATCAGATTGTGTTTAAAAATATAAACTCAGAAACACTTGAAATGACATACTGTGATTGCACTCTGAATTAGTAAAGTGTGTACGGGTGGTACAACCTTCTCAAAAAAGGTCTAGCAGATGGAAACGCTCGTCCTTGATGACCGAGAAAAATGTAAAAAAAATGTTTGGCAGCGAAGTTAATTACGAAATACATACTTTTAGGCAAAACCTCTCGTTAGATTTGACCTTCCGAAACATCTGGCTGTTTCTTGCAACATTGAAGGCATTCTTGAAAGGCAGCGTATTACAATGATTAAGGAGAATCGCTGAGATCTGCAGGACATACCTTCAGATCTCTCTAGTGCACTTCACTAGTGTGTTGTATCTGAAGGACCCTACTTAGAAAGGGCTACAATAGAAATTCATGAATTAATAAACATTTTTTAAGCAGACCTCGTATATCTACCCTCCGTATTCACTGTGCTACTTTTTAACAATAATTCGTTATAGCATTTTCATTCAACATAAGTTTCGCTGTCTAGTATTATATACGTCCAGCTGTTGGTTCAGTCGAATTTTCGCGGTTGCAAACTGAATTCTCGACTAAAATCCGACAAGTTTTGGTAGCCGAACGGCTGAGCTCTAATGAAATTACCTGGGATTTTTCTTCACAGTCAAATGAACAGCGACGTTTTGTTTGGCAGGTGCAGCTTTTCGTTGTCTTAATAGTTTGTTATCTGCTAGTGAACTACCTTCTCATAATATCTGGAGGAGAACAAATATTTTTTGGGCATCGGCGCAATTTTATTTTCATAAAGTTAAAGTGAACATTCAATCAGTGCTCGCGAATCACCTCAACGGCAGTCTCTTTCCACAATTTGGCAGTGCTGTTCTGGTGTTAAAGGATTCATAATGATATGATAAAATTTTATAATACTTCCTATGCAGCTAAAGAAACACCTGATATTTGAACATTTCATTTATGTATATTCGAAATACTTTTCTAGCAGCGTTCTATGACAATTTTAGGAACATAGACCGACCAACCGTTTCATGCAGACGAATCCAAAACCAATACAAATAAATAAACAAGTTCTTAATCAATAAAAATATTTAATAAAAATAATTGATACTCGTGACGTCTGTGACATTGAATCACAGTAATAACAGAATTCTATAAAACAAATGAAAAATGGCTTGAAATTGAATATAACGTACAAACAGTTTCTTTAGAATTGAGTATGATACTTGTAATTGCTTTTATGTCTTGAAATCAGACAGATAAATTGATTTAACCCTAAATTACCGGATCATTTCGTGAGGGAAAAAAATCTTTCAATAGTGATGTAGGATATTGTTTTTAACGAGTACAATTGGATTAAGAACAAGAAATATTCATTTGTATTAATTATTTGTTTGTTTAATAGCCGTATAACGTTGTTTTTTCGCTGACATGTTTTATTTAACTCCGGTTTTCACGTTAAAATAAACAAAAAACACTTTTAAATGGTTTTAGGTAGGTTGTATGAAGTGCAACCTATTTTTGTTTGTGCTAAGTTGAGTGCTGCCAAGTTATATAATGAAAACGGCTGATGTTTGAAAAAAAATTCACCACATCCGAATTTATTTTTCAGAATTTGCCTCTGTAAAGTGTAATCTTAGATTGTTTCCATTTGTTTTATGTGATGGTACAATAAGTTCCTGGCTCATGTGAAAAACTATATCAAAACAGCTTCGAAACTTTCTTCCGTCAATGTGATATCGGAAGATAATTATTTTTAGTTCTTGAGATATAGAAGGTGTTTTTCTTTACATCCTTATATCTTTTGAAAGAGGTAAGGCGTTGCCGTTAAGGTTAATGTCGATCGCTACCGTGCTCTGCTGAAAGAAGCTTTGGAAACAAAAATTAATTTGCTAAATCTGGTTCCAAATGCGCTTATTTCTAGAAGAGAACCTCTTCACTGGCGTTCGTACAATTTGACACCTCTGCATTGTTCTTTCTCATCATACACCGAGATTCATTAAAAAAAAATTTGTTAAATGGACCATGTAACTCAGGGCCGCGAGGGATATACAGTGAAAACGCGTTTAAAACAATAATAAAGAAATGTCCTGGAATTATCTACCGGATTATAATAAAAATATTAATGCCAACATTCTATCTTATAGAATTTAATACTGCAATAAAAATCGGTACGAAAATACTCAGAATTTGGGGGTGCTGTTGACTGAAATAATGAACACAAAAGAATCGAGAGCACTACCTGGACACAAATATAATTTCAGCGTTTTTCAAAAACCACTTTTTCGAGTTTTTTTCGTTTAAAAGAAAGACTAAAGATGTATAAAAGTAATTCCAAAAAAATCATTTTGGATAATCTATCTATTCGAATCGGTCGAAATTCAAAGGGAATTTATATAGAAATTATTTTCCGAACGGTCGATTCGATTCAGCTGTTCAAAATTTTTAAGCGGATCTCATGCTCACACACACACACATATAAACATAGTAATGGGCTCTGAGAATTAGTCGGGAATGTTTTCTAGGACCTCGAATCGTCGAGATCTGATTTTTTTTTCAAAATGGGGTAGGACCAATAACTAGTAGGTTTTTCAAAATTTCAAATTTTCTTAGCGTTAAAAATTAACATTAACCAAAAAAATAAATAAATAAAAAATTTAAAATAGGGCAAAACCGTTCAGAAGCATGGAAAAAATCGGAAAATAGAACATGAAGAAAACAATCAAACGCCAATACAGGCAAATATTTCGAAATGACAGAAACAAATAAAATCTTAACTTTTAAGCTTGTTTAATTGAATTTTTATCAAATTTTTAGCTTTTTTCTGCGCTGCTTACGGCTGCTTGAATCATGTGTGTGTGTGTTTGGTTCTTTTATGTATTGCGAAAATAAAATTAAAAATTTGTCGCTTTAAAAATGATCTCATCGCTTATTAATTATAATGAATGTGAAAACAAATTTATCTGAATAGACCACAAAATTTGCGCCAACCGTCTTGTGTTGTTTCACAATAACTGACAACCGATAAAAATGTATTCTGTTTCGGTACGCTTAAGTAATCACTAAATCAGCTTTATGACATAATTTACTTGAAATAGTCACTATAAGTTCTACTGAATGTAAAACTGTGTCATTTAATTTGGGTTTCGTATTACAAAAGTTTGACAGCACAATAAATCACGAGTGTTTGTCAAGAAATTCATAATCAATTTATTGTTACATATTTTCGTCAAGTTGAAAAAGTACTTTTTGTACATTTTTGATAACGATATTTTAACAATTGTTCTGTTTTTATTCTACTCAATCTCTGTTTTTGTTTCTATTCAAAATATTTCTATTTATTATTTAGTATATTGATTTAGTAATATATTGTTTAGTGTCTTGTATAGGATTTGCATACCTGGTCTAATGTAATGGTTGTTGGTTTTTTTATTTATTGCTTTTTTATTTGTTATTCACAGAATAATTTGAAGAAGTGTTCATAAACACATACCAAATATTATCATACAAAAATATCTTTAATGCATTGAAATTACAGATAACTTTTACGATCTGCTTTACATACATTCACATATTTATTATTCACATATTATGTATTCAACTCGATTGTCTCGATTTTAAACTTAAGTACTGCTAGAGGTGGACTTTTTTGTGGCGCCATGGCAAATAAAAATATCATTGTTTCAATAGCTGGAATTATGACTAAAGTCATTTGCTAGTTGTAAAAACAAACTAACGAAACATAAAAAAAATATTTCCAAAGATTTTCAAAACGTTAGCAATTATTTTCTGAATTGATATTTTCAAAGTAGAATCACTAACAACTGAAGTTAAAATATATTGAACTAAAATTTTAACGAAATAAAATATTTTAGCTCTCATACTTGTTACATATATAAATTATGGATATTTTTCTACGAATGCTGTAAATTCTAAATCACAATGTTTGCTTTTAAAAAACTAAGACACTAAAAGTACGTACAAACAGAGCAAATAGGCAACAATTGAAATGGAACCACTATTTTTGCAAATTCAATTTAAAGCTTCAGTTCAGTTAATAATACTGCGGGCTAATACAGTACGTAGCATGCATAAAAGTCAAAGAACATATTAAAGTTGTACATTTTCGACACCAACCGTACCAAAAAAAGTTATTGTTGGTCCGCCCTTTTTAATTGAAATAAAATATTAATTTATAGCATATATTGATGAAATCTTATGAGCCTCTCTCTAGGAATCAAATGTTCTTCTTTTTCAAAATGGCTGTAAACATTTAAATACTGATTTTTTATTTTTATGCAATAATATTTACAATAGATACTCTTTTTATAAAATTGGAATATTTTTGAAATTGTTGTAATAAAAGAAAACTAAATAACACGAAGTGAAGTTATTTGTAGATGTTTGAATATAAACGGGTGAATACAAAAAGAAAAGAAAACTCAACTGACACCATTAATATGGGACACATAGAAAAAGTGTTTCCCCTAATTATACCCTTCACAAAAAAGTGAAAGGGTATATCTAGGTTTGTCATTGCATGTGTAGTTTCTTCGATATTAATATGCGACCCTATAAAGTAGATATCTTCTGGATCCTTATGGATAGCGATGACGATTGAGCGATGTCCGTCTGTCTGTATGTGAAATCGGCTTTTCCAAGCCCCCAGAAGAGCTAGACACTTCGTTCTAGGACTGATCGAGTGGAAATGAGCTAACATAGCTCAATCCGGAATAGGGTTCCAGAGCTGGGAAGCTTACACCTATTTCTCGACGCAACATTAACACCAAAAACCAATTATTATTTTTGTTTGATTGTAAATTGAACCTATTTTATGTTTTGGGAAGCATCAATTGTCCATTAAAAGTAAAAAAAAATCCAGGGATGGGAAATTTAAAGTCTTTTTTTTAGTTTTTAGAGTTTTTTTTTGTAAAACAGCTTTATAGGTCATGAAGATTTGCATTGATAAAAAATGAGAAAGATTTAATTGATAAAATTATTATCAAAAATAAAAAAATTTAAATTTCGATTTCAGGGTTGAAACTGCAATGAAAGTGACCAAAATGGTTTTTAAGTTTTTCCTAAATAAAACTATTTCATGCCTCATTAAGAATTGCGTTGCTTAAACAAAAAATAAGCAAAAAACATTAAAATTTCTTTTCAGGGATGGGAAGTTAAATGATTTTTAATTAATATCAAGTGTTTATAAAACACGATAAGGTGACCAAAATGGTTACAAATTTTAAGTTTTTCTTAAATAAAGCCGCTTTATATATTAAAAGGTTTTCATTGAAAAAACATTTTGAATTCGTTTTCAGGGGTGAAACATTTATTTTATATTTTCAGTCATAAAAGTAACCAAGGAGGCAACTGTCGTTGTTTTTTACTAACTAGAACTATTTTATAACTTAGAAAGAACAAAATCGGTACTTAAAAATATATGTTATGCCAGACGTACATTGGTGAAGGGTATATAAGATTCAGCACAGCCGTTGTTTTATAGGCAGATTGTTCGGAAATTGCTAAATATTTCAAAGCACAAGGGAAAGTCAACATCAGTTTATACAGCAGAGGAGGACACGCTGTTTTCGGAAGCCGCTACATTTTCATCGTCAGTACTCAAGTGTATTTTTATTTATTACTATTTAGTGGCTTCTCTGAATGTGATAACTGTTTCTATTTGTACCGACTTCACTGTGAAAAGGAAATGCGAACTATTTTAAACCGATAGTAACACAGCTTTTGTTAAGTCCCTGTGTTGAGTTTGATTATTTTATATTTTCTTTACATATACGAAATTGGCATCTACATCAACAGTAAAAAATATATCTATAAATTTGCATTAATAAAAAGGAATTTTGAAAAATCACTTTATATGTACATGTATAAGTGAGGCATTAAAATTACTCGGTATTTAAGACTTCATGACAGATAATTTTTATATAAGTATACGGTCTAAATCGTAAAAAATTATTATTGAATATTATTAAAGCACTCACTAGTTGCTGAATGCTTAAATGTTATCGAAATCATTTTCACAAACATTGTGTTTTATAAAACTTTCAATTTCGATACTGGCAACTCCACTCCTTTTTATGGTTAATGCTACAATACAACGAAACAAAAGCGTGTTTAATTGAATACTAATTTCAGGCTGGTGGCTGATCTGCATTAGTGCAAAGTTGTGTTAATTGTTGTCGGCCAGTATCAATGACGTCTCAGCACTGATCGCTGAACATTACGTACAGCGATTAACATCGTGTAAAGAGCAAAATATAGCACCCTCATTCGTCTTGACCAGTAGCTTAAAAAACCACGAGCGAAGTGGAAAAGTAAAATTATCCACAAAAAGATTCTCTAACTTCTGACGTGTCTTCATCTCTCCTCTCAAAAATATCACTTCCTTTCTATTTCCGCTATAATGCTCCGCATATGTAGGGGTCATCCCCTGATCCAGCACTCAAACAAAAAAAGTTGAACTCACTGTGGCATTTTGTGAAATCGTACATGTGGTGTCATTTAGAAATTCAGTTTCGAAGGAAACGCCACACAACGAAATAAACGGTGAAGTTTGCTTGCGATAGTTTATTTTTAGGTCAACTTAAGCCACAGTTTTAGCCGAGATATCAACCAAAAAATTTTAAAATTTTTTTTATACAGTTGATGTTTTTCGGCTTCAATATCAACAATTTGTAATAGTTCGAAGAAAATTCAGGTTTTTGTCTTTAATATATTACAAGTTGTAGAATTTGAAAGCGAAAGACGCCAACAGTAATCAGGCTAAATAGTATAGGCCCTGGCGATGTACTCACAATACACTAACACTCAAAAAAATTTTGACAGAAACACAAATTGTCAGCTCAGACGATTGTAAGAAAATCGTACAATTTCATTGCCAGAATAGTGTCAGACGATAAATGTTTCTGACAACGAAAACTTGCGGTTAGCACGGTTATCACAAGAGTTTTATCAATCAAAATGGTGTTATCCGGCTTATATATAATAATTTTTCTATTTTACTTTTTAATTATATTTATATAATAATAATAATAGTAATAAATAATATATTCATTTCAGCACAAGTTAAAATCTCTAACAACAGCAAAATAGAGAGTTGTCAGATTTCTTACAATATTGTTGTGTTACAATTTGCTGAAAATGATTTTTTTGAAAACGTTACCAGACCAAAATTAAAGTAAACAGTCGCCTGTAACTTAAATAAATAAATAACAAAGACTTAACTAAACCTTTAATTTTTTATGTGATTTTATATTAAAAAGAAATTTAGCTAAATAAGGGGAAACCGCGGATGAATAAGTAGGAATCTTATAAAAAGCGAAAAAGTTCGAGTTAATCTGGAAACTTTTAACATCAACACTTGGATAGTGCATTTAACAAATTAACCTAACTTTTTCAAATGTAAACAAAAACGTTTTATTTTAAAAATCTATTTGCTCAAATTTTATTTAAATTACAAGTTGAGTAGAACAAGCATGTGTGTGTATGTATTCCTTATGTAAATCGCCAAAATGTTAAACACATTGTTGCATTTAAATGATGGTGCACTCCACACCATTTGTGGCATGTGCAAGTTGAATATATAAAATGTATCTGAACTACTGTTACCTACTGGCCTACAGCCAACCAACATAAATGCCAAAAGTATGTTTTTCATGATTCGCAACGCGGAGACAGACACACAAACAGCCACTTAACACCCAACTTTTCAACCAACAAAACCAGTACCACATATTAATTTGACAACTGTTTGAAAAAAAGAACTGCGAAATTAAAATAAATTAATGAATGAAAATTGTAAAATCAAGAAGGAAGAAAAACTAGAAAATACCTGAAAAATCTTGTGTGGGTTGTCGATTGGCACGATTGAAAAATATAAACAAACTCAGGCCGAATTGTGAAATTATTCAATATATTTAGGAAACAAGGTTGCCAGGTTAATATTAATATGTAATATAAAGTCCATTGCTAATCGGAATCAAGATATGAAAAGCATTTATTGCTACATTGTAAGAAAGTATTATCTGACATCTGGCAATCGTTGTCTCTGTAAGATAATCGCCAGAAATTTTGAACTTATTTCTATTGAGGAATGTGTTGAAATGAATGGACTCGACCATCGCAACACTGCCAATAGAGATATTTCTATTGGCAAAAATATCAAAAACACACAAAAAAAATATGAGAAATTTAGTTTGAAATTCATCATATTCATTAACAAAGCAAAGTTAAAAAAAATATTTTTATTAATTTGAAAATTCGCTGAGAACTTGAAAACTTGCAAAGGGAAATGACAAACTTTCAGAAAATTTTATTTAGAAATTAAGTAAAATATAGAAGAAAAAGTTGGACCAGGGCGCTTGAGAAAACTGAATTTGAAAAATGTGTGTTGTTAGCCAATTTACTTTCCCACCCCAAAATTGTTAATTTTTTAGATGTTTTCTAAATTTTGTCTTATGAAATTTTACTTCCTGCATACAGAGATGAAATAGATTAAATCGATTCAGTTGTGATCACTTAATTTAGCGATAAGACCTAATATTTTATGGTTTGCGAAATTATAGATTGGTTTTTTATTTTCATTTGGAAAAAACGAACTCGACACCATAAAATTATAAGAGTACTTTTTTGAATTTGATTCCAGTAACTTTGCGATTACAATGGGCTGCTGGTTTGAGGTCCAGAATTTGGGGAACTTTTGCTTAAATTCGTTGCTCAGTCATTCGTGAATTTTGAGGTTACGGAGAACGATGTAGAATTTATGTATTCGGGGTTTCGATGACTTTTTAGTTTATATCTACAATGTTCACCAATCGGCATGTTGACGCACAGAAATCTTCCAATCTGTAACCGATTTAGTTCCTTTAAATTGTTTAACCATTTTTCGAATGGTTGCCACATTAGTTGCACTTTCTTCGAAGTTTGTGAGCGGTCTCAGCGAATCTTTAAAATTTTTTACAAGCTTTATGATTGTAACTCGTTGTTCTTTCCTAAAGTGCTCAAGTTTGAAGAATTAAAACAGCTACCGAATTTCACAGTTGTCACAAATAATTAATATTAATTTCTGAGGCAACCTTTACGTTGATGAGCAATAATTTTTTAAGCACAACTACTTACAGGCAATCAATTACCAGCGTATCTTGAAAGCCAGTGGCTATTTAGCCCAAAAAGTTTGAGGACCTCTGAAATAAACAACAATTTGAAGAAAAACTAAAACAAACAAACGCAATAATACTCCTCGTACTGCAGTAATATTTTGGCGAAACAAAAAGCCGCCATGCCATGTATGATAAATTAATATGTTCAGGCGTTAAAAACGCCCATTAAATAAAAAGAAAAATTACATTATTTTTCAATTTAAATTGATTTTCTTATATATTAAGTGGAATGAAATGCGTAAAGATTTTTGTAAATGAGTCAATGCATTTTTTTACAAAAATATCGCAGTTTACTTTCAAACAAACTCAAAAATAAAAAATAAAATATAAAAACCACAGCAAGTGGGTTTCTTTGAATTGATGAAAAAACACAAATTTTGTCAAATGAAAGCCTTTGGCAAATACAAAAACAATTAGATTGCCAACATCAAAATATTGTGTTAAACGGAAGTGTGTTGTTGTTGTTAAAAATTTTCGTTGATTTATGTGATTAATTTAACACTTTGATTTGTTTATGTGCTGACTTTAACTCAGTAACAAAGTGAAGGTTTTATTTTTTTATTGCTCATTCCAAAAAAAGACAACAACTTTCGACCTACCTCAAGCGCACAGTATGAGATATCTTTTATTGTTGTTGCTGTTTTATTTGTCACATGTATCTGGTAACAGTTTCCGGTGTGCCTCATTGTTGACACACATTAAATAAAACGGTTTATGCCCATGATTTGCTACATTTTACATTTCCTCTGAACGGAATGAGTGGACGGACGTACGTTGGCTTTGTGACAGACTTCTTGTTCGATATTTGATTTGAACTCATTTATTGTGTTGATACAGTTTTTACTTGTTCTGGTTATTTTTATTTTTTCTTTTGCTACTAAAGTGGCTATAAGTCGTTCTTATAAATATGGTATTGATGGACATCTGGTCGAGTTATGGATAAAACAGTCATTGACGTAAGGTAGTTGCGACCACATCTTTAACCGAACAAAATTATATTATATATCGGGTGATTTTTCAGCTGCATGAAAATTTTACCCGATATCGATAACTATGATTTTAAAGCTGAGATTATAAAATTGAGTTGAAAAATTTGCTCAGTAAAGTTCGGTTGGTCATCACTTGCATAAAAAAATTATTGAAAGGGACTTGCATTTTATACCTTAAAAGTTGACGATATTTGCTTAATAACATGATTAGCTCTATCGAAGGCTTTACTAAAATGAGCATAAATGCGTGTGTTTGGTTATGAATTCGATTACGCGTTGGTTCTTATTTCTTTCGAAATGATCAAGTAGCTGCCATTACATGGATGGCTCAATCGAGCCATGCTGACTGAATTTTTGTCCTAAAAAACTATATTCGGTTGCAACGAAATGGAGCAACTTGTAATACCACGCTCTTAGCAGCCCGTTTTTTGCAAAATCAATTCGGTGAAAATTTTATTTCCGTAAGTGGTTCTGATCACTGGCCTCTTGGTTAGCTTTTACATATTCATTCATTGGTTCTTGCCGACAAACCAGCATTGGAAGCTAATATTGAAGTCACCCTTGACGCTATTAGACTATAATAAGAAAAGTTACATTTCATAAAACTTGTGTTATTTCAATTTCCGACGTTGCCAAAAACCGTCCGGTATTACTGTCGCCTAGCAGGACTGCTGTCGATGCTAACTGAGATATTATCGCGTTTTGGATTTGTATGTCAACTCATTGGCTATCTTACGTAGTATTTATTAAATATTTAATTAATTTTTTTAAGATATATGATAATATAAATCACACATATATTGTGATACATTTTCAAGTACCTTAACATCCGTTAATATTGATGAGTTGGCTTAAAGGCTACTTTTGTCTAGATGTGCACAATATAAATATTTTTGTTTCCTAAATTGGTACCACAAAAGTAGAAACGGAAAGTTTTATGTATAATTTAAAAGGAAGTACAAAATCTTATTTTGTTTTTATATTCAGAGTTATAAATATCAAGTGGTAGAAATTGCCAACCGCACGATCTTAGAAACACAATAATTGCAATATGAAAGTTATTCCAATAATAATTATTAATGAATTGATTATTCCACCAAAAAAAAAAATTTACAATACATTTCGGGGCCAAAATTTGTTTGTTTATTTTACAATAAAATAAATTCATATGATAATAAATATGGATATAAAATGTCCATTATCTAATTAAAATTAACGTAATTTTTTTTCCACAAAGTGGACTTGTTATTCAACAAGTTGTGGGAAGAGCATCTTTTTTGTAACAGAACTAGTCTATTTGATTTGTTAAATGCAGCAAAAAGTGGGTCAATGTCAGTTAATGGAATTTCAAATTATATGAACATGTTGTAAATATCAAAGTGCTAAGATGTTTTAAATTACAAATTATGTGTTAAATATTTAAATGTCCAGCTTTTAAAATCAGTTGAATATCATTGAAAGGAAAAAGTCTAGTTATTTGAGTTTTATTTAACACATTCTTTGATTTAAAATCATTTTGTGATAGACCATTTTGTAGCCCACGATTTGAATTATTTCCGCCTTTTTTGATTTCATTTGCTTAAGTTAGTCACACTCTGCTAACAATTTCATTTCCATAAATAAAACTTTGTCATGCCTCGAAGCTGTAACAATATTTTTCCATAACATATTTAATTGCAAATACAATTAAATTTTAATAGCTGCCATCGAAGCGTTAAGCAAACTAGCTAATTGCAATGATGCGAACGTTAAAAAAACTATTTGCTATAATTTTGTTGGCAAAACTATTTGCAAGTCAACTCCAAAGTATCTGATTAAACAAAAGTGGTACTTAAACTAAATGGAGTTTTTTTATGTAAACAATTTCCATTATTTCACATTAACTTTCGCACAGTAAATGAATGTGAAAGGCAGTTGCGCCCGCCACCAGTGCTGCCATTATAGAAATAAAAAAGAGCTTGAAATTTATGGTAAACGCAAGTTAAAGGGTAATAAAAAAACGCATTGGAAAATTCAGAAAATTGTTAAATAAAAGCAGTGGTACCTTGAAATCATCGTCGTCCGGACACAAAATGCTTTTAAAAAAGCATTATAAGTTTGATTTGAATCAATTTCTGGACAAACACTTGTAGCTAATTTGTAAATGCAATTTGTATTGCAACAACAACTTTTCCAATAAATATTTGATAATAAATTTATTATATTTAAGGCTAATTGATTTCTAGTCTTTTCATTAAAAGAGTTCATTAAGTTAAATGTTCCTTCGTCTTGGACAATCTGTTAAAACTGAGAAAAGTCTATGACATTTTTTATTTGGGATGTCATTAGAAATTTTCATCTCGGAAGACAGTGAAATATAAGAAAATGTTCGGATGCGATGACACAAAATGCCATATTATGTTCTCGGTTTAAGAAATGAAAATACGAATGACTGAAGCTACGGTTACATCAAAGAAATATTTGTATCAAATTTGTTTATACCATCATTTACAGAACCATAAAGTTCCCTAAATCATCTTCGAATTTATAGAAAATTTATTTTTTGCTCATACACATATATTGCTCTCACAAACAGACATCATTGAACATTTCTTTAAAAAACTGTGAAAAATATAAAAAAAAACATTATAGCATATTTTTTATGCTCCCTTATGTGGAAACTCGACTTCCTAATATACTTGGAAGTGTAGGGACTGCTAATCGTTCGTACTACTAGAGGATCGCCCGGTAGTCGAATTATGCCGTTTATGTTTGAAATAACTCTTACGTCTTCTTTACGCAAAAAAACTTTAAGAGACTAACTAATAAAGCTGATTTCAATATAATGTTTTGTAACCATTTGTATTTTACATGACCACACAAAAATACCTTTTAACCCATCCACATTCACAAGATAATTTCCAGAAAAGATACTTCAAAGTGTACTACGCAAATATGCGTGGCGGGTTGTGTAAACAAAATACTGACATTTATGCAAATCAATTCTAAAAGAAAAAGTTTTGACTTCTTTTAAATTATTTTCTCGCGGGATTTTCAAAAGTTAGCGTAACATATTGTAGTTGCGGAAAACTATAACAAATAACGAAAATTGGTGTTTCTCTTATCGGAAAAATGTGAAAAGTTTACAATCAAACGTCAAATAATAAACTGCGCTTAAAAAAGCGAAATTTCAAAAAAATAATTATTGCAAAAATTAGCAATTAAAAAGTATAAACAAAGGATTGTTAAATAAGAATTGTACAATATAATAATAATAATAATAATAATAATAATAATAATAATAATAATAATAATAATAATAATAATAATAATAATAACAATAATAATAATAATAATAATAATAATATATATAAGAATTGTTATCACATTCGACTGAGCCATCTAATATGTGGTAGTAGTCAAAATTACACATGAGGTTTGATTATAAAAGTGTAGCGACTCCGTCGTGTGAGTTGAATAATTAAGTTGATGCGCCTGGGAATATGTATTATGCAATAAATAGTTCGATACCAATATTTTCAGTTAAGAAATTTAAAAAACTATGGTTGTGCTCACCCAATGCAAGGGCAAAAACGTTCAAACGTACATAAGAAAATTCAAACCAAAAAAGTTTGGCTTAAGAAACATGGAAAAAGATTAGGAATTGGACATGAAAAATAATCAAACGGCAACACAGAAAATGTGTTACCATTGGCTTGATACAGTTCTCGTATCATTTTTCATAATAAAATTGCAACAGATCATATTCAGTTAAGTCACCCAACAAGTGGTAATAAAAAAAAATATACAAGAGTACTGGTTATGGAAGTGTAGCGGCTTTCGAAAACAGCTGTTAAGTTTTCCATATGTTTTGGAATATTTATTATATCATTCTGAATTTCAAAATCTTTAAGAACAATCAGCCCATAAAATTAATTGTAATTTATTTGAGTAGTTTTGTGATTTATCGAGGCTTAAAAATAATATTTCCCTTATTAGTTTAGCTAAAAGAAATGAGCGAGTTCGAAAGACAGTTATTGCATGTATCGCGAGAACAATAAAAGTGCGTAATAAAATGGTAAAACATAAATCTTACGTAAACAATCCGCAAAATCCTAACTAAAAACCTAAAATTGTGAACGAAGTAGTCATTGATGAAAATGGCAAAGTGAGTCTTTGAGGGAGAAGAGTTGTTGTCATAGAAGAGGTCAATTCCCCCGAATATTTTTTTCGCTAATTATTTTATGACTTTCAATAAACAGTTTTTAAAATTAAGTGCATAAGAACTAATTTTTAATTTCTTTGGCAGATTCTTATGAAATTTGCGATTCAAGTGTTTTTCATAAATTATTATGTGATATTTTTAGACCAAGTTTTGTTTCTTAGATTAAATTCATATAATGTCCTATAACCGAGATAAATATTTGCCAGCAAGTGGACACATTATGTTCATTTTAGGAATATATTCGATTCCTAACAAATAATTTTGTTTTCTCAATATCGCTGATTCGTTTTTCATCTCTAGCAAATATTTTATGGGCACACGAGGCGAAGAGAATGCTCTTATTTATGTTTCGTCAAGTGTTACCTTAAGCCAGGTAACTTATGAAAAGACCTACGAACACAAAACCCAAGATGAAGTTAACAAATTAAAAAAGTTGAATTGCAAAAGAAAGATCGACATCAACAAGAAGCACGTCCAAACATAGAAAAAAGCGTTAAAATACAGGGTATTCATTTTCTAACACGATGAAAAATATATCGAATGAAATTTAATTTCCATTGTAATATTTTTCAAATGTTGTTATCTGATTCTAGGCAAATCGCTTTATTTTTTAGTGTTGTAAATAAATACGTATTAAATTATATATTACTACACCAAAGAGTGTGACAATTTCATAAAAGTTTAGTTTAGAATTTATTTTTCATCTTGTCTTAAAAATACTTTTGTGATTTCTATGTGGATGTAGAAAAATAAATTAGATTTATATCGCATAAGTGTTGTTTGTTGGGTTCGTTTTGTATAAGTTTCCAAGTACTACACTTATTATAATGTGATTTTTTATAATTCATTTAGAACTCTCAAATGGTTTACAAAAGTCTCTGCATAAGCTGAGAGGTTTGAAACTCCTCAAAACTGTTGTTGAAGTCTGTTGGTGATTCGGTAAAAGCACCAATGAGATGCGAATAGAAATGGCCTAACCACCCAAAAAATAAATATTATAATATTAATATAATATCATTATAATATTAATATATATTAAAATAAATATTATAATATTAAATATCCCTCGTACGAAGTGGCGCAAAACTACTGTTACGGTTTGAATGTTTAATAACATTTTTGCTTAATAGTTAATTATAATTTTTAGTTTTGCTAAAAAATAGGGAAATATCTTTGGCTTAAATATGAAAAATTATATCCCGTAGGTGGTGGCAATTTTCCTCTTCGCAACCTCGTGCTCTATCCAGTTCATTTTGGTTTTTGCTTGAACTTCGTTGCGAATGTTTTGTTTTAGATGTGGTATGACCGCTGCTTTGCTTACGTATACCACTCCTTTCAAATAACCCAAAATAAAAAAAACAGTCTGCCGCTGTTAAGTCCAGTCAAAGACTCTATAATATTATAGAGTCTTTGGTCCAGTGATCGTTGGGCCAATCAAAAATACTTCCCCGAAAATAATGCGTTTAGCCAAGGAGGTCCCGTAACAGATTCATTGTATTTCTTGCAGTGTGGGCTGTGGATTCATCTTGTTGGAACCAAAACTGTGAACGATTTTATATAACCGACCTCATGCAGCATCGTCGATATTCATCACAATTAAGTGCAACTGTTTCGCTTGTTTACGGAACTATTAAATGGAAATGGGCTTCATCGCACATTATCAAATTGTAATAAAATTAATTTAAAATGCTATTGAGCATTTAAACCCTAACAATAGTTTTGCACCACCCTGTATATGGCGGGCTACACATTTTATGTCCTGATACATGGTTTGTAAAGTTTTAAATAAATAGTCCAGAAATAACAGAGGGAACGACAAGTATGCGCGTGCACGACCTTTTCACTTGTGGTTTTCTCATAATTTCAAATATTATTATATAAAATAAATTTGTTACACCTTTTTGTCGGCAACTGTGAGCTTTTATTTATTTAAGCTGAGACTTGATAATTTTGAGTTAAACCAAAATTTAATTTTTTAGAAAATGATAATAATTTATAAGGGGGAGTTAAACAAGCCTTGTCACGAAATGAGTTCATCAACTGTGCAAAATCTCACGACTCTTGTTACTTTTTCCTTTTAATAAAGTTGCTACTACAACTTGATAAATCTTCTTTCTTTCTTTGAAGAAAATTGATGTTGTGCTCAAGCCAAAAAAAAAAAAAATTAAAATTAATAATAATGTGACCAACCTCTTAAACGAAATGTAAATTTACGAGCTCGTTAAGACGTCAGTTTTCTACAATTTCTCCATTCAACAAAAAGTGAGCTGACTGTGGCTGCTTATGATGTATTTCATGGCCTTAACTCTGTTTGCTGGAAAACGTATAAATTTAAAATATGTGCACGCGTATGTGTGTATGTATATGAAATTGTTAACAGTTTTCTGTTAGCCTTTTTTCATTTACTTAACAAATTTGATAAATTTCAATATTTTCTATCTACTTAATTTTTTTCCATCAGCCACATATTAATTCCGCTGTTTGCTGTACTTTTTTGTATTCAACATGAAAATTTTGTTGTCTTCAACATTTTGTTGATTAAATTTTTGATAGTTTTATTATGAAAAAACATTATGTTGTATATATTTAATTGGTGTATGGAAACAAACAAATCGGAGTCATATTACTTTCGCTGGAATTATTTACTTGAGTTTATAATTAAAAGTTGGTTTTTTTCTGTTTTGTACGGTTTGTGCCAAATTAATTTGTACATTTTTCCAACAGAATGATTTCAAGCAGAGTTATCATGGCTAAAATGGTTTTGATTAAAAATTTAACTTTTTCAACATCAATTTAAGCTTTATTTTAAATATCAAGTTTCTTTAGTGTTCATTTGATATTTATTTAGCTTATTAACTCGAGCTAATGAAATCCACTCTGTCGTATACATTTCTAATACTGCACAATGGGGACGATCGCAAAGTTTAATTAATATTAATAAATTAATAATTCCTGTGCTATCACTGCAATAAGAAAATGATGTGTGCGAAAGTTATGCTCAGTGACAAAGTAACCGCACCCGCCACCGTTCGCGTTAATTTCCAGTTTTACGGTTTTGCAGACTGTTTTAGAATTCTATATAAAAAAATAGCGCAACTTCGCGAATAGCAAGTTATTCAAATACGTTTATTAAACTCTTAGAGGGATTATTTTTTTTCTTCTCTCCCTGTGTCCGTGCCTGAATACAACTGACGCCCGATTTTGTTGTGACGGATTTATTTAAGACGTTTTCTTATCAAATATTTGCCGAAAAAATCGCCACCACCATGCAGCAATAAAAAATACTTTGTTTGAATTATGTGTGTTTATTAAGTAAAACAGTTTAATGGATAACTAATAGACAGCGTCATAGGATCATAGGTGACTGTTTAAGTCAATAAGCACTTGACTGAAATTAAACAGGTTTCATTTTAATTTACCCGTTACGCATTACAATTCCCTTTTAAAGCACACATGGCTCAAGGGCGAACGCAAGGCATGCTCACGTTTATCGTCATCGGCCTGAAACTTATGCACCGATGCTTACTCACAGGATTTGTGTTTACTTGGGTATCAATCTTGTCCCTTCCTAGTTTCAACGGGTCTAGTATTGTATCGGGTGTTTGTTTTAGCTACAGAAGCTGTTTGATAGCTGAGCATGTGAAACTATACGACACATCAGTTTGGACCATCCCCAGAACAACGTTTGCAAATTTTGGAAATTTACTGAAGATAAATTAATCAGATTGGAAATCTCCTGGGGCTTTTTGCACATTTTAAGGTCAACATAATCGGCCTAGTGGGCAGGCAACTCGTTTTCGCAATAATGTATTGAACAACGTTGGCAGTACCGCCGTTGATTATTGAGTCGTGCTGAAGCTGAATAGAAAGTGTGTTAAAAATAATTTTGAAGTATACCCAGCTGGTGCTTTCGATTTGCGATTTTTTAGTTTATGTCGTCTGGAACAAGTGCTCACAGTTTCAGCTATTTGTCATGTTTGTTTTCTTTTGTGAGAGTTACAAAAAAAAATAGTGTTTTGCGTGTATATAAACCCGACTTTTTAAGATAACTCCAGGACAAAACAAACAGAGCGTATGAGAACTGCCTTGAGAATTGGAAGAAATCATGGCAACTTGTGGTTTATCCGAGGGGACAATATAAAAATGTATAAATAAATAAGCATTTTTAAGAAACGTTTAAATTCTCCTTATTTGTTGAACAGACCTCGTGTTAAAATAGTGACACAAACTAACATTGCAAAACTTCCAATCCAATAATCTTCGTAATTCATTATTTATTGCTTCATAATTTCAAATCTTAAAGTCATAAAAAATTTGATTTCGTAATAAAAAATAAAAATATTTTTGCCAAAAAAACATAACCACAAAATATCAACATGTATTTCTTGAGAAAGAAAATTTCCAATTATACCCACCGACTATTAGTTATTTATGAAAATGTTTTACTTAAGAAACGCATATAAATATATTTTTGTTTACTAGTTAGTGATAACGATTCTTTGGGCAAATGTTTAACAAGTGTGATCGTACCTTTATTTAATACAATTTTTAATGGAAACTTTCTTATTACAAATTGTTTCCTTTTCTTAGTTTTGTATTAAATTTTAAAATTTGGTTTACAATGAAACTGTCATTTATCACCTTAAAATTTACTTCTCTTGCACGTCTGATGGAAGGCTTAATAAAATAGCATTTAAAAAATATTTTAGTTAAAGACATAAAGAAGATCGTACTAAAAAAATATATTATTTTCAGTTTTGACGTCAGTTGCATGTGAACAAACTATTCACAGAAAATAAAGTACTCGTATATCAAAATTAAATTCCAATGACTTAATGACAGTTCATAGTCCACTTTTTATTAACAAACGAACGAGAGCACTCGCAACTTGAACAGTTGGACATTTAAAAAGTAAAATTGGAAACGTGAAGTCCCAATTAAAATTTTACATAAGAAACAAATTTAAATAAAGAGAAAAAAATAATATGTGGACACCGGGTGTGTTTTTTAGATACATTCGAATTTCAAATGATAACACAACACAAAAGTATTTTGAATATTTTTTAACGTCTTCGGTAGTTTAATGGCATTAATTTTTTAATATGATTTTCATTTGCCCGATCAGTAAAATTTTGGACTATTTATATATAAAACTGACCGTATAACGACAATAGTGGCTCGAATATCGACTTTCAATGGCTCAAGAGTTGCTGATTTGTCGGCATAAATGAATGACAGCGTCATGAGAAATAATCCCGAGGCGCTAAATCGTGTGAGGGAGGTGAAGCCAGTGACGTGGAGCAGTTCTGCAAACAGTTCTGCAAAACCAAATTGGTTTTGCAATAATTGCGCTGCAAGGCAATTTGCGTCGCCTTGTTCGAAACAAATGTCGTTGCTTTTTAGTTTATTAATATTTGGGAAGAATAACCCAGTCAGCAAATGGTGTAGCGCTTGAAAAGTCAAACGCTTCAGTCAAGTACAGGTAGATTGACTCAAGTACAGTTGACTTAAGTGTGGCTTCAAATAGTCGTACTGAATTCAAAATCTTGTATTTGTTTTAGGAATTTTGTACTAATTTTGAAAGACTCCAGTAGTGCGATTTAGCATTTTTCAACTATTCGATAAAAGCTAAATTTGGCTATAATTGCAACTGTTTGCCATAACGATTGCTTCATACACTAACTTCTTGTTAGTTATACCATTATAATATGCCTTGGCCTGGCATCAGCCAAATGTTGGATTTACAAGAAACAAATCGGTAAAAATGACATCACAAAAATGATTGTCGTTTGGTTGTCGATAATTAAAAAGACAATAAAAGCATCTGACTTTAATCGATATCGAATGTCTTACAGAATAGAAAAATCGGCAAATTTTCGTTACAATATCGATACTATTATCATAATAACAGTTACTGAATTGGTTTTCTAATACAGTCCCTTTTTGTCTTCTCTTAAGTTTAAATTAAAGATATTCTCACTTTAATTCTTAAGTACATCTCGATCTGAAAGTGACTTGAAAAAACTTGAATTTAGCACGAGCTTTTGTTTTCGCGTGGACAGTTTTATGGCATTTGATTTTTATACATAATAAACGGCATGCGCCCGCCCAGGCTTTAGGCAGTGTTGTTAAAGTGTTCAGATTTGAAAAAAGCACTGAAACCAAGAAAAAGGCGAGTAATTTTAACTAAACAGCCCCAAAACTTAAAATGTTTTAGTTTTAATTATATGCTAGTTCTTTTTTCCCAAATTCTTATTAAAAAATTCAATGTGATCAGTTGAGGGGTTTTAGCTAGTTCCCATGCGCATTTCACCGGGGCTAATGCAGATCATCAAGGAACCTTTACCCAACATTTTTAGAATAACTCAAGACATTTATTTCATACTTCCACTTTACTTTTTTAATTAAAATTAAAGAGTTTAAAAAACCCCCAAAATATATACTAACTTAAAATGACTAACTAACTTAAAAATGATTTATTAAAAAAAAAGATATGTAGACGTAACAAAAAATATTTATTTAAATCTTTTATAAAGGCGAAAGCACGATTTTTGAGATTTTGAAAAAGCTGCAATTTTTATTTTGATTTTAGTGCCACCGTTACAAGCAAAAAAAGGCAAAAAAAAGTACCAAGCGCCAACTCTTAAACTTTTCGAAAATCGCCAAGTTGACGACACTGACCACGAGTTATACGGCCCATTCCACCAATCCATTTTTATACCACTTTTTTCAATAAATTTGGCCAAACTTTCTGTACTCGATATTAGAAAATCCGTACTTAACTTACTTTTTATTTTCAGTGTGTACAAACCGTCGTCATTACACTCTTACACAAGACGTATTTTATAGCCACACAAGCCAAGAGCGAAAAGTTAAAATTTCCTTGTAGTTGAAGGACAAAAAGCAACAAGTTGAAACAAAGACGAATCGACTTTTCGACATCTTCTGCAATACATCGCGCTACAGCAGCAACACTTTCTTTGCCGCACACTTTTCGTTGCCTTGTTGAAGCTTTCGAATGGAAAATAATGCGATTAAGATATATAGCAGCAGGAATTCCTTGCTAACTAGGCCGTAAAATGGACGCTGTGGTCCATGAAATTCGCGAATAAATATTTTTATAAAACAAATTTCAACTACTCTTAAGAGTTGTTCTGCTGCTGACTGAACAAATATTGAATTCTCAGCTAACAAACCATAGTTATCGACATCGATAGTTCTCATGCAACTGATAAAAACACCCGATACATATATATTTTGCAGCTAATATTTCGCTATAACGATTTCAATAAGCGTGCTCTTTGCAATGTTTGTAAGTCAACGGTTGTGGTTTGGAAACGACTATTTAGTCGTTCTCACTATAATAAGATTGGAGATAGGACTGAAATCGGTACATTTACAAACCAAATTTGATGCGAACGATCGAAATTTCTTTCTTGTACCTTTAGACACGTATCGTATCATGATTTAAAGAGAAAGTAAAAGCAGATTGATAATGTTATGGTGCTCAGAAGCGATCTTGATCTCGCGACAAAGTGGGGCAATTTTTGGTTTCCCTTTGAAAATATTTCGTTACGATAATGACTTTTTTTTAAGAACTGCACGCGCTGAACTTGCTGGTTGACCTATTAATCTTACTTAAGCTGGTACTGCTAACCGTCTAGTGATGAGTTAACCACAAAAACATTATCTACTTGTTGCGTACTGCAATCAACAACAGTCTTGTTCAATAAGATACAAAATTAATGTTAATTAATTTGTCGTCGGTATTTATTAAAGTTTAAGTCGTTTAAAAAAAATCAACTAAATACTGAATTGAGCAACAAATAAATAAGTCAAGTTCCATAGACGTGATTAACAACGCAGAGTTTTTTGTTTTATTGTTTGTTGTGCTAAAACGTTATTATTTCAATTTTCAAATCAACCGATTCCCACATGATAACCGGTGATTCCTGTAGTTTTTGGTAATCGAGAACTCTAACGATATATAATTTCGGAGTTTTTCAAACAAATCACTTTTTTCGAATTCTGTAGTTCATCATAACTCAAGGGCGGATTAACCAATTTCACCCGATTTGCAGTGATCGACGATCAAATGGGAAGACCTGATGAGTTTGTGGAATAGAGCGATGGAGTTGATATATTTTTATCGAACGATTCTTCCGTTTTAATTAGCTACTGATGTAACCATCGAGTCCTATAAAAGAATCGATGACATCAACTGATCTGATATTTAATTAAAAATTTTTTTAAAATCACTCTTCTCGAATTGTTTTACTGATTTTGACCCAGTTGTTGGGCGATTCACGTGTGTTTTTTAATGTTAAGAGCTGATTAGGTTGGTGAATCGGTACGAAAAGTGGCTTCAAAGTTATTTCGAAAAACAAAAACACTTTCAAAAATATATATTTTCATATATGTATATACATAAATTTTTTTTTTACTTAAAATACACTAGTCCGAATAGGTCGATATCTACGCTCATAGGAACTCTCAAGAACGTTATAAAAGGATACTTACATACATATACACAATAAAGCTAGTCTAGAGTGCCTGTCGAAAATAATAAATATTCCGACGTTTTTAATATAATTTTGCTCTAACTTTGTGATAAAACCTCCTTTCACCAGTCACGGCTTTTTGTACCATTCCCATTTACAGCGTTTTTATTTATATTTTGTTTAAAGTTTACAAAAACATTTCTAGCTTTTCTAAAAAAAATCAGGTTTCCTTGAAGAAATAAAGTGATCTAAAAGGAGCAATTTTACATTTTAAAATCACTAACTTGGGGAAAAACAGGACAATGAGATTAAAATTTAGTGCTGAAAAATATATGAAGTTGTTACGCCACACAGTGAACATCTCTCTTAGCCAACTGTTTTCAAAAATGAATTAACATTCTTAGAAATAATGTTATTTTTCCGGTGCTGGAACAATCAAATACCAAAAATTCCTGCATTTCAGTAATTATTATATATTCGAATTTTAATCTATCATTTCACATACAAAATTATAAAACGTGATAGTTGTTTATAAAACATAACCAATCTCTAGTTATTTAGAGTTGCCGCTTACCTTTTTTCAATATAACATTATTTTAATCTTCTTAGTATTTTTATTGTTTAAAATTTTGAAAATACTTATAACCATTGGTATTCTAATAACATTATCTGAATAGGGTTAAATTCAAGGCGCATCTATATAGTATATATATAGTATATATAGTATAGATGTGCCTTGGTTAAATTGTTATATAATACCATTAAATAACTATGATTATTTAAATATCTTTTTCGAGTTTCCTCCCTTAACTATTTAATGTTAGATATAGGTTTTCCAGAGGATACTGTTTTTAAAATGAAACTGAAATTATATATAAATTTTTCATTAACCCCTGTAATGTCGGACGATTTTTTGAATTCGTTAAACAAATTTCGAGCTGTATTGCCATCATTACTAGTGCCAAAATTAGATTTCACTTTATCAACTGTTAATCCCATCTCAGATCGAAATTTATCTTGATTTTTTTTATTGTACAGTGTTTTATTATCATTCCTAACTTGCCAAGTCTTAAAAGGCAATCGATATGCAATGTGTAACATGCTCTCAAAGCATCTAAGCAAACAGTGTAAAGGTGAAATTCCATATCTATAATGGTCTTCGTTGGGAGAATAAGTAATGCTAAGTTTGTTCAAGTCTTTAGGTTTAGCTTGGCATAAAAACACTTTGATCCCGACTTTTTGACAATTCTCGCTTAACCCTTCGTGATACATACTTTTACTTTTTCACATTAGTACCACACTGGGTCTGGCCAGACCCAATATAAATGTTAACGTATTTGCATTACTTAACACTATTTTTTACGTAATTAGTTTTGAAAACGGTTTAAATTACATCGAGTTATAATTAAAAATACAAGTGGTTTATTAATTTCAGTTCATATATTATTTTTATAATGTTTTTAATTCATAAAGAAATAGAATCAGGGTACATTGGTTCTGGTTTATTGGCTTCACGTTCACATTTATCTTTGTAATGTACAATGGACAGAAGATTAACGCATTTATTCTTTTTTGGAACATAACTGCAAAGTGAAACCAAATTGTCGTGAAAGCCAAAAACAGATGACTGAACAGGTCGTGAAAAACTTTTTCTCATTTCTGTAAGAATGCATTTCTTGTTAGATCGAATGGTGCCAACGGATGCTAGACTTAGATTAGCCAGACGTTTTGCTCCTTCTAAAGAAAAAATTGTCAGCAACAATTGTGCGACCACTTTTAGCGTACGGCTTTGAAAGTTGCAGCCTAACATTTTCGCATTGATTTATTTCGCGTTGTTTACCTTCCTTTCGGCCTGTGTATAGTGTTCCTTGTAATAGATACTTTGTTTTCGAATCACAGACTCACCAAATTTGTATACATACTTTGCAGGTGTTGTTGGTATATATTGTGTATATTTAGTTTTTCCCCGGTATGGAAATAATTGCTCGTCAATGGCTCTACTTTCATGCGGACTATAATTATTCGCAAAATTTTCGTTGCAAAAATAAATCGTGGACTTTGCATATTATTATGTGAAACTCCCATTGCTAGAAGAATGCCGATAAAAGCATATAATTCATCTTCTGTTAAATCCTTCCAAACTCTTGGTTTTTTATTTACATTTGCAGCATTCTATTTATTGAATACGTCTCTTCTATACCGATTTCTCTGAAATATAATGATGTCTATAATATTAGGTGTAAACATTTTTTTTAAAACTTCAAGTGGAGTAGAGATTTGCTCTTTAGGCCCAGCTCGAAAACGCATCAAATTATGTTGACGAATACGTATACCACTGTTCGGCTGGTTTTTATTCTACATAGTACCATCTTTTCCAATGAAACAATTATTCTCTTCACCTATTTCAGAACCACAGACTTCCTCTTCTTTATCACTGTCGTCTTCTACATTTGGTTCGATCACCAAATCACTTTCAACGTCCGATGCGTCATCTTCGATTGGCAAAAAATCTTCATACTGTCTGGCTTCCTCATTAGCTCTTTCACGCTCCAAGTCATTTGCCAAAGCCTCGGCAATTCTGATGTAAGAATCTAAGTTACTAGAATGTTGCGTATTGAAAATAATTTCTAATTCATCATTCATATTCCGAAAATTCTGGTGGCTACTTAGCGTTTGTCTGGGCGTAAATATAAAACTTTTTTATGTTAAATCGAATTAAGATTCATTGGCTAATTGTTCGAAATTAATTAAAATCTCAGAAAGACATGATGATAAATATTCCTAGGCACAAAGGAAGTCAACATCAGTTTTATTCAACTTACACAGCAGAGCAGAACATCAGTTTTCGAAAGTCGCAACACTTTAATCTTCAGTGCTCATGTGTATATTGTGTTTATCACCACTGTTTAGGTGGCTTAGTTGAATGTGATAACAGTTCCTATTTACACAAATTTTATTGTGAAAAACAATCCGAGAACTGTATCAACCTGATGATAACACATTTTCCCGTGTTACCGTTTGATTATTTTCTTCATGTCCCATTTTTCTGAATTTTTTGTTCCATTATACATTAAGTCAAACTTTTTGGTTTGAATTTTATACTTAAGTATATGTGAACGAACATAAGCACTGAAGGTGAAAATGTTGCGACTTTCGAAAACAGCTGTTCTGCTCTGCTGTGTAAGTTGAATAAAAGCTTATGCTGACTTTTCTGTGTGCCTTGGAATATTTATCATCATGTCTTTCTGACATTTTAATTAATTTCGAACAATTAGCCAATGAATCTTAATTCGATTTAACATAGCAATATAAACTGTTCGTTAAAATAACTACCATAAAACTTTTTTGCTGAACACCTGTTTTAGTCAATTGATTTAGGAATGTTGATGGCTTCGAAAGTATTTTGTAGAAACAAATTTAAAAAATAATCAAGTGACGGATGGTTAAATACGAATGTTTCATACAAAATATATGTGTGTCTAGCCAGACCCACTGTGGTACTAATATGACATAGGTTTCAAAATATAGTTCTAACTCCTTTTTTGTTAACTTTTTTTGTCCTGTTTTTTCACCACCAGAAAGCCAAGAAAATTTCAGAAGGGTACCTGAAAAATCAAATCTCTAGCCATATCGCAAACATGTTTAAAATGCAAAATAAATTGGAAAAGGTATAGCCAGACCCATGACTGTGACGGAGGGTTAAGTACCAATTTGTATTTATAAACGGTTAGTTTCACATGGTGTCCAAATAAATAAAGTTTAATATGTGTTAGGGGCATCCTACTTGGTACTCTTTTGTTTAAAGCAAATATTAAAAATATCAACTGATAATTTTAATAAAAATATTAAATGGATGATATTTGAAATCATTGTATTTCGAAAGTTGGCATTGAAAACACCTAAACCTTCTTATACATATTTTAGTATATGTAACAGAAAATAGGATTATTGATGTGCAACTCTGGAATCGTGGGAGTCTCAGCTTTCATCCCATATGTATTTTATTGATAAATTCAAATATTTTTTTCCACTAGACATGTTACTGTGCGCCACTTCGTTCTCTGTAGAATTTTTTCTATCAGTGAAACATAATTATGCACAAAATATTTTTCGTATTTCTTTGCTGCCAACAAGTAACCAGTTTTGAAATAAAGTGGCATAAACTGCTAATTAAACTATTAATTTAATTGATTAAATATGCAGCCAATTGGCTCTTTTATTGAAACTACTTTTAAGTTTAGCTCTGCAACTTTTCCACAAACATGCATCTGAATGTTAAAACACAAGAGAGTGTTTGCATTTCGGTCGCACGTTCAAACAACTAAAGTTGCGCATCTAATGAAAACTGAATTGCGTGTTAAATAATTGAAATTTTCCTCGTTTGAAATTTAAGTTTTATGAATGAGTTTTCATGTTTTCAAGCATTTCCGAACAATTTATTGCATTGTTGAGATTGCAAATACAGAGACAGTCATCATCATTGCAAACACAGCACACACACACGCACACACAGCACACACACACGCACACACACAACACAAGTCAAATAATAAAATGCCCGCCTACACAAAATAAATTGCCGGTTGTAGGCGTTGAAATTTTACAAGTTTCCAATGCAAAAAGTGCTACGGGTGATGTATGTGTGTGTTTGTCGACACAAATGAAAACTGTTAGAAAATAGAATATGTTGTTCGTTAAGTGTGGATCGTATTCAAGCCTTTTTGTTGTTACTTACCCTCAAAACCTAATGCAATTTTTATTTATTTATTATGATTAAATAAAGTTGTGTAAAAATATTTTGCATGCTGCCTTCCCTTTAACTTGGGCCAGGCTTTTGCTTGTAATTGAATTGAATTTGCGGTCAGTGTTTTACATTTTCATAATTTCATAAATTTTCCGGGTTGCAGTTTTTTATGGCTCTTAGATTTTGTATGTTTATTTCGTAGTAGACTCTGTAACCCAAGAGTGATGAAAACACGCATCAAATTGTAGTTGAAATTTAATGTCTGATTGCTGTTGGTAACTGGCAAATTTTTCCTTTCTTTTCTATTTATTGAAATTTCAATTTTCGTTTAGTTGGGGTTAGAGTTTAGCATAAAATTTATGTACTCAAATTGGTTTGACCGCAATAATTTTGTGCATTGCTTGTATGAAGAAAGCGTTTTTTCCTCATGCCTTCGATGGCAATTAAAAAAAGATTGAGTTATAAATTTTCTAAAGAAAACAAACAAGTAGTTGATTAAAATCTATCGTGCAGCAGAGAAAAATAATGCTGGAAAAATAAGGGACCATAGATGAACTTTTTTACTCCCAAGCCAGGTATGACGTGGGATTTTCAACAAAATTTTTATAAGATGGCTGTATTTGTTGCAAACCAATAAGAATAACTTGCTTGCAACATGTAAACTTGGCCAATGTTGCAGATCTCAAACTATTACTAAAGTTTTCTCTACCTATAATTGTAAAAACTATTTGATCGTGTTATTTTTAAATAACCGATAATTAAGGGTAAAATTACCGCATTCAATATCGATCGAAATTTCGTGAAATGGCTACTCTTCTCCCCAGGTGAATGGGTTTATCGGCTGTATTTAAGTTGCATGACAAGTTGAGGGTGCTAAAGTTCGACTCGCGAGCCTGTCGGAAATATTGTATAGATTCTGTCTGATCTTTACTAGTTTACGATTGTATTAATTGTTGTCGGCCTGTCACGACGACAAAGGCCCTGGTCGTAGAATGTTACAGACAGCGATTGACAGCATCACGAGCAGAATACAGCACCCACCTTCGTCCGCTACTTTAGCGAAAAATTATTGTGTCAATCGCTGTCGGTAACGATCAGCGACCAGCGCTGTACCTTCGCCTCTGAAACACTAAAGTTGAGACTAAACGTACATGACTAAGCGTAGAGTAGAACAAGGGATATTATCCTTCGTTGCCTAAGTGTAACCTAATCCAGCCAATGGAACCCTCATATGTATGTATGTATAGAAAATATTTAGATTAATAAACGTTACCACTATTTTTGTCAAAATTGAACAAAACTTTACTGAAAATTATGAATATAAATTTTACTAAGTAACAAAATCTTTAGTTAAAATTTGCATCCAAGCACGTATACAGGG
Organism: Linnaemya vulpina; assembly: GCA_963675445.1. NCBI lineage: Eukaryota > Metazoa > Arthropoda > Insecta > Diptera > Tachinidae > Linnaemya > Linnaemya vulpina. The sequence continues at coordinate 64,977,693 of OY776278.1, read as the reverse complement.
GGAGGGAAAAATGAGGTGCACCTTTGCCCTTTCTTGAAGAACTGTAGTTAACAGTATTACACTGTTTTGTTTCATATAAAAGCCCTTAAAATTACCAGCGTAAAAAAAATTTAAGATGATTTTTCCTGCAGTTCTCTACAATTATTGACGTCGAATTATGGAATTGTGTGGTTAACACTTGAGTTTATATAAAAGTTTGTTTCCCTTGAACACTAAAACTGAAGAGAAGTGTCTGTATGCACTCAAATTTCTTTTTAAATAATTTAAAATATCAAAATTAAAACGACAGCAACAACTGCAATATTAAAAGCAAAAGTGAAGGTTCTTGTTAAACATCGTTGAACAACAACAACAACAAATATTTAGTTTTACTTTCAAACTCAAAACAAACCACACAAACAAAATTCACTTTTTCTCATTCTGCACAATAACAAAAAAAAATGTTAATTGTCAATAGCTTGTCAACGGTAGAGTGAACGAACAGCCAAACAATCGTTTGCAACTGTTGTTTCTGAAATTTCAGTTAAAAGGCTTTTCTTTTCAAAAAAACTACTCTGATACAACAATCATGCAGCACGTTCTTGAAGTCAACAACAACAAATGCATGTTGTAGGGAAACAAAAATAAAGAGCGCATTTTGTAGATAGTCTGAAAGCACCATGTGTTCCAAGTTTTTTATGTTTTGCAAGTCTAAAGCAGGCAGCGCTATTTTTCTACAAAAACGTCGATTTTATTGCCGTGTAGTTAAATTTTTAAAATGACTTTAAATGCTGTCCAATACAAGCTTTAATTGCTTATCACGGCTCAACTATCAGGGGCAAATTACAGCATTCGATATCGACAAAAGTTTGTGAATTTGTGCATCAGTCGTACAAAAATTTCGATCGATATCGAGTGGCTTAATTTGGCTCCAGGTCTAGATCCTAAAGAACATCTCTGTAGCTTCCAGCTTAATAGAATGAAGAGTATTCTTGAACTTGGATTTTCTATTAATTCCAAAATTAAACTCAGATTCTACAAGCTGTTCACTTCTTTACATTTCGATCTCTGTAAATCAGTTCGAAATTGGTTAATCCTATCGTAGGACATCGTGAACGAAAAAATTCTGACATATTATCAGTCTGATCAGTTAACGTTCTTGATTCATTTATAGTAATCGAATACTGCTAACTCACCGTTAATTACGGTTCATTTTAAAATTAAAATAACAGGGTTTTAGGTGGAATAGTTAAAAAGCGTTGAATAGTACAAAAAGCAGCTTACGAGAGCTTTACGGTAAAAATTACCGGGTAGTTGCAGGCCTTTAGTGTCAACCGTTTTGCTCTTGTGTACCATTTAATAATCAAACTTTAAGTTATGTAGGGATAAAAAAAGTTCACATGAGTTCCGTTGGTGGAAGTGTAGTGGCTTTCAAAAATGCTGTTTTATCTTCCTGCGTAAATTGGATAATTAAATAGAAGTTTGATTTTCCCTAATTCCTTTGACCATTTACCATGACTTTTCGATCAGTCTTCATTTTCGAGCAGGAAAAAGCCGGATTGGGATTAGCCAGCATTCGAATCGAATAAATTGGCAGTGTAAGAGGAAGCAGTGAATTTTTTTAATATAATAATGAAAAATTACGTACGTCGCTTATGTTTTATTGTTACAGTTTTCACTTTAATTTATGACCTCTTTCAATTGGAGCTCTGTCCGAAAAAAAAAATTAGTTTAAAGAAATTTTTCAAATGCTTTGCCTTTTTAGTGAATTTCTCTCATATTAATTTTTCCAATTACCATCAGTAGATTTTATAAAACAAAAGCATGCCATGTTCTACCTGTCAACCTCCTGAATCACTAGGTATTAAAGCTATAATTCTAGGCATAATTTCTTGCGGTGTATGCAACATCTTTAATAAAATGGTTGTTACTAGTAGCGCAAATGCGGTTAATATTCAAATGAAGACCCTTTTTTGTTTCCACCACCGCTTTTGAGTTTTAACAATATGTTATTTTTCTCATAAAACCTTTAATTCTTCTTTTAATATATTAATAAAGTAAACAACATTGCATTTTGTTTATTGTCTATAAAACATGACAAAAACAAACATTTGCACTTGTTAAATATCAGAGTACAAATGCAAAAAGAAAATGTTTAAACAAGATTTCGCATTGCAATGCATTTAACATCCTGCCACTTTGCTCCCTTTATTTTTGTTAATGTTATTACTTTTTGTTGTTAAACGTCTGGTGTATGGCTCCATTAATTTTTTTTTTCTGGCTTGGTTAGTGTTATATTTCCAAGACTTGTCTCCATGGCCTTTTTGTTGTAAGTTAAGATATTTTTTATTTATTTATTTTTTTAATATATTTTTTGTTAAGTTTGTGCATTTGCGAACGTGGGTTAGTTAGTGTCTGTTGTTTGTCTTTATGCTGCGTGCAAATACGCAGGCGTATCTTGACATTGTAAAGTTCAGCTCATAGTTTACCAATCAACACAAGTTTGAGGTAACATTTTACAACAGAGAATTAAATTTTTATAAAGAAGTATTTACAACCCGGTGTGCTTCCCTGTAAGAAAATAAAACAAGTAAAAGTGCTATATTCGACTGTGCCGAATCTTATATACCCTTCAAAAACGTACGTCTGGAATTACATACATTTTTAATTACCAATTTTGTTCTTCCTGAGTTATAAAAAGTTTTAGTTAGTAAAAAACAAAACAACGTCAGTTGCCTCTTTGGTTACGTTTATGAATGAAAAAAAAAATAATTGCCACCCCTGAAAACGAAATTCTAATTTTTTACCTATGCAAATCTTCATGATGTATAAAGCGGTTTTATTTAAGAAAAAGTACAAATTTGTTACCATTTTGGTAACTTTCATGTCATACAAAATATTGCTGTTATCCAACCCTGAAAACAAAATTTTAGTTTTCTATATATTTGATATCAATTTTGTGTATCCTGAATTAAAAATTGTTTGAATTAGTAAAAAACGATTTTTTGTTTTGTTATAAAAGTAAAAAAAAAATCAATATCCCACCCTAGAAACGAAATTTTAGTTGGTTTTTTTCCCCCCAATGCAACTCATTATAAGACATGAAATAGCTTTATTAAAAAAAAACTTAAAGTTTGTACCATTTTGGTCACTTTCATGTACCACAAAATATTAGAGTTATCCAACCCTGGAATAGAAATTTTGATTTTTGCATAAATATTTTATATTAATTTAGCTTTTCCTGAATTGAAAAATAGTTTGAATTAGTAAAAAAAACGACGTTAGTTGCCTTTTTGGCTAAATTATATTTAAAAAATTTAAAGTTTTTTCTGTTTTTATTACGCTATGCAACAGTGAAAAAAGTGCAAGGTCGTGACTACATGGGTTCGACTCTATTATCAAATTATAGTAAAACCCTATACTCAGTTTGGCCAATTTGGTGACCGGTTTCTTTTTATGGGCCTAAAAAGTTTCCCCATATTGGCATGATGCCCAAAAAACGGTGTTATCAGTTTTTGCCAAATAACTAATCAGCACTTAAAAATGTAGCCAAGAAAGAGTACGTTAAATATTTCTTGCTAAAATTTTGATCATAACTTTTAGGGAATCCTAATTTTGCGTACACTATATTTCCGCCGCGGTAGAGTTGAACAACTTTTGTCAACGTACCAATATAATCTGAACGTGTCTAAATACCAAAAGCAGGTCATAAAGACTCCCTTATGAATAAAAATTTAAATTTTTAACTGAAATTTTATAGTTTTATATAAATTATATTTTATAATATTTGCTTCGGTATTTATTTGTTATATATTAATTTTAAACTTTGTTTCGAGCCGTCTGTGAACAGCCACCAGTCGTTAGGATCATAGGCAATTTTCATTTGATCCATAAGCATTTTCGCGTCCTTACAAAAAGAACACGAAGGACAAATTTATTCGACCAAACTGCTTGCAAAACCTTGAAATATTTAAAATAGTCAGGGAGTAAATTACGACATTCGATATCGACCGAAGTTTGCATTTAAATTGTTTCGAAGTTTTAATCGATGTCGAATGCGGTCATTTAGCCCCAATTTGCAAGTGATAGTTATTCACGTACAAATATTCGCTTTTTAATACTAAGAAGAAACAAAAGCTTTTCAAGTTATTGTGTTTTTTAGTAAACAAATTCAATGTCCGTATTATTAGAATCTCAAAACATTTAAACTCATTCCCTCGTATGAACTTTGATCTTTAAAATCAAAAATATTTATCAGCTTTTAAATCAAACAACTTTAAAGTTCTCTCTTTTGCTTGCATATCTTTAGCATAGTCAGCAACTCCATATGCAGTAAGTAGTTCACATGATCTTCTGTTCGAGCTTCCGCTACTAACATTTAAACCCTTATTAAAAGCGAGTGCATTCAAATAGTCATTGAGTTAAAGTCTAAACAAGTTATTATTGAAACAGTCCCACTTCCTCGCATTTTTATTGTTCCTATACTTTGCAACGCAATAAAAATGCAAAATATTAATGAATAAAAGTCCCGCGTTTCAAAAAATATAAAAAAATCTGCAACAACAAATTCAATTGATGCAATATTCAGTGCCAGACTTCATGTCGTGGTTTTGATTATTCTGATGTTTTTTCTCTTCTCTACTCCATATAATGAGTTTTTATGAAAAATCGTGGTCTCCAACCTACACACGAAACAAAATTATCAAAAAGGTATATTTTTAAAACATACACTGAAGAAATTATTTATTTTTTGAAATTGGTTATGCCAACCCAACAAACATATGAGTTATATGTTGACGAGGAACCTTTTATACGAACTTTCTGGTTGAACGATATGGAATAAGTCATAACGGGTCTAAATTGTAAAAACATATTTTTGAAAGTGAAATGGTAGTCATAAAGTCACAAGTTCTAACGCAATAGAAACCCCCATAATTTAACGTGCAACTTCAAAATTGTTTTCGGTGATCTGAAAAATACCAAGAGAAGTGAAAGAACTAAAATAAATATAATATTTGTGAACGTACTTGATCCAGACAATTGCACTTTAGATGCGTGTCAATTCCGAGAAAGCTTCTTAAAAAAACTAAAAAAAAAAATTTTTTTTTTATGAAATCACCTCTTCTAATTTCATCATCGAAATGTGACACTACAAACTACATTAACCAAAAAAATAACAAGAAACTAAAAGGAAATCGATCGAGATGAATTTTCAGACTCGAAACTATTCTGACCTGATATTTAAAAATAAAAATATATAGAAGAGGTTGACCTTAAAGGCCATCTCCGTAACTCTTTGCAAGTTTTAATCTTATTCTTGTGCTATTCTATGCTTTCGGGCTAAAACGCTATTAGTTTAAATCTGCAACAACTCCTACGTAACAAACGCTTATAGATGTAGTTTTTGGTTACTGTAAAAGTAGCGAAATTACTAACTTATCGAATATATAATTTCGGAGTTTTAAAAAAATATATCTTTTTCGAGCGTTTTCGTTCACGAACTTGTTGGCCGTTTTTTACCCGGCTTACTGTGATCTCGAGAGGAAAATCAAAAATAAAAATAAAAATCGGTGGTTATTGCTTTTACTTCGTTTTGAAAAATCGAGTTCTCATTAGATCCCGACGTTGCGAGGTCACTACGTATGGACGAGAGCCTGTCACTACGTATGTCTGAATGCGTGTATGTAAGTGTGTATGTGAGAATGTGACGTTCTGATCAGTGAAGTTTGAAAACTGATTGGATACGGTGGACTTAAAGATATTTTAAAAAGAAACCACATTTCAAAGCTTTTGTGCTAGGACTACCTTCTAAACGGCTTCATCGATCGATTCCTTAATCTAATCAGCAATTTAAATATCACGCCGATCACCGTAAACCGGCTAAAAATCGTGAGATATCGTGAAAAATGAATGATGAATACTAATGCTCTCGAATCTTTTATAGCAATCGAAAACTACATCCATCCCCATTTATCACGTAATCCTTTTAGCTCACAGTTCTCAATGGCATTCAATAGCACAAAAAACTGGTTACGAAGGCTTTGTGGTTAAAATTAGCGGGAAGCTACTGTGGTGACCTTTAGAGTCGACCGTTTTACATATTTTTTAATTGGATACGTAAAAATGAAATATCGTAATACCGTGTTCAGACATGCATTTTTAATTGAGAAAATTCAGTTTTAATTGCCAAGTTAAATCTAGTGTTCACACACACTCAATTCGGCTGATTCAATTAATATTTGATAGCTGAAACACCACATTGTTTTAAGGATATTCGTGTTTGTAAATTTTGAAAATGGATGCAAATTTTGGTTTAAAAGAAATTTTGCATGCATATAATAGAAATATGGAGCTGTTGGAGTCATTGCGATCAATTTTTGATTCAGAACTATCGATGCTTAAAAAAAGAAAAAGGAAAACTTGAAAATTTTACAAAGTTTGAGAAAGCAGCAGCTATTGCTCCTTTAATTATTTCAGCAAAATCCCACTCAAAGGTCACTGTGGACATTGGTAAGTGCACTTACCAACCAAGTGTGGACGTTGTTTACATCCGTAACATTTTTCAATTCATAGAATCGCCAATCTGTATTCTGGGAAGTCACTTGCAATTGTAATGACCATTTCTTTAAGGCTCAGTTTCGTATGACTGGCGCAAGTTTTAATATACTCGGTGGCTTTTTGTATAAATCAAACTTTAGTAAGTATAAAGATATGATTTGCTTTATTTTTATTTAAAAAAATATTTTATTTTTATATAAAGCCCAACTTCTGCAGCTAATCCGTCACCTCAGCATATACGTGACCGTTTGGCCACGAAGCTCCTCTATTCTGCTTGGCGATAACTCCAAAAGAGCAGCTTCACTGGTCTCACTCCATGCCAGCCTCTTCCTCTTCATTTTTTTCCTATTTGTAAAAGATATTACGAATAAATTAATTTATTTTGTATGATTTTTGTTATAAGCTAATAAGGCCTAGGTTGTTATATTGACAATAAAAGCAAGTTTTATTTAAATTTTTCCCGACGTTTCGTCAATTATTTGTCGACTTTATCAAGGGGTTGGGGAAATCTATTTTATTATTAAAAAACATATAATATAAAATTTTTTTGTTTGAACATTTTTTATTATTAAATTTTCATTAATTTATATTATGGGAACAATGAAGTGAAACCTTCATACTAAAAATTAATTTATGAATTTAAAAAAAGAACTTACCTTCTTCATCAGCCATTTCGTTTTTGTTATATATTTATTGGAGTTCTTCTAATCTGTTTGAAAATCCAGTTTGTTTTGTTTTTTATGTTTGTACATTTTTTGACTGAACACACTGAACACAGTTCTTAATAAACATACCTCTGACCAGGGTTGCAATTCGAGTTTTACATATTACTAATTGACTTGTTGTATGATAAATTGAGGTCAATTAATGCCTTAATTGAGAAAAAATCCATAATTGCGCAATTAAGGGGTATGGTATAATACTTTAATATATAACGCAAAATTTTGTCGGCAAAAAAAAAACAGTTTATGACGGCAACGTGCATGAATTAATTCTTAAATCCTAATATGACAATATGACCGATTGAATACCCAAAATAATTAATAAAGCTATGAAATTTTTAATATGAAAATATTCACCAGTGTATTAGCATTTTTCTTCATTTAACCATAATTTTAATTGTCCGAAATGGAGTCTGCCATAATAGAACGTTTGTTTTAAATTTTATTTCACTTCCGTTTTAATAGTCGCTTCAAGTTTTCTTTCTCTATTATTCATTTGTGGTGTTTTCCTAATTTAATATTTTAAATTATTTTCCAAAGATCTACTTTAATTATATTGTCTTACGATGTACTGAACGACAAATTTGCGAAACATTAAAATTATTGTATGAAGAATTAATCTGATTTTCGTTGCTGGCAATGGCAACTCATCAGTACTCTATGCTTAAATAATTTTTAGCATCCAAGTGTTTGTTGGGTCTTTTTTGTGCATGAGTGTGTGTGTTAGAAGTTGCATATTATTGGCAAAATTTTTCTGAGTGCACCGGACGTTGCATTGGTTTGTTCTTGTAATATATTCATATTAAAAGCCGGTAAAATGTTTAAATATTACAGGACTTTTAAGTTTAATATTCTGCAGTTAAATATTTCTTCCTACATATTCGAAATAATTTTTATTTCTCAAAATCAAATGGCGTATTTAATTAACGAAAACATTATTTAAAATTTATTGGTGCAGATATAACTATTACCGACTTGAGCTGAATGCGTTATAGTGTTATGAAACTGATGCCAAGATAACTAATCACATAATAAATAAATGTAAATTGGTTTTAATAGTACGCAGCATTACCTTTTAAATATTTTTATGGATTGATTATTTCCATAAACAGTAATTAAAACAATAAGCAAAACAGTAAAGCAGTCGAGTAACAAACTTCAACAATGACTGTAACGTAAAACCCAACAACCCACATAAGTAACACTTATTTGCGTTAAACTATAAGCAAGCGCAAGCGCAAGCGTTTGGTGTCTGTAACTCTATAACTTTGAAAATATCTTATTTATTGCACACAAGAAGTTTTAAATTTAGAAGTGTACACAACAACAAAAACCAAACAAACTTGTTAACTAAACAGGTTAAAAAAGCTTTAAATGAGTACAAGTACAAGCCGACGACTGTTGGCAATTTAATATCTTCAATTTATAACAACTGCCCACACTTGCAGCAAGAATACAAAAATTGTTAAATAAAAGTATTAGCAGAATAAACAAGATCTGCATAAGATCGATCGTCTGATGGTTTTGAGATCACATTTATGTGTTAACCATTCCGTTTTTATTGCTCGTTCTTTCTAATAGCAACTGTGAGTGGACGTGCCGAAGTAAAATGCGACAATAATTAATCACATATTCCGAAATTACGAATGTTCACGTACAAACTGTTACACAGCGAAAAGAATGGTTGTTTTTATTCGTAAATATGGATGGATACCCTACATCCAAAGTTAATTTTTTTATAATAACTTAGCACACATGAGGGATCTCTCTGTCCCTTATTGTGCTAAGTGTTATCCAGATATTAACTAAAACGAAAGCGCAACTTATTTGAGAAACAAGTCTTTATTTCAGAAAACCATGTTTCTAAAGCGATATCTTCTTGGATTTTTTATGTGTTGTCTAATCCTTCACCACATCTTGCTTTAATTTCTTTAAGTTTATCTTTAAAATAGCGCGAGGAAGGTTAATCTGATGCAAAATAATGCAATTCCACTTTTATACCCGCGACTACGGCCTTGACAACATTGTGTTTTAAGTTACATGAGCACTTATTTGATTTGGTGCTGATTCTTTTTTTCCAATATGTTACTAAGAAAATTCAAATGATCAATTGAGGGCTTTTCAGCTAGTTTCTATGCGAATTTCACTGGGTCTAATGCAGATCATCAGAGAACCTGAGGTTTCAGAAGCACCGTTCAGAAAAATTTTCCGTGCCACTTCTAATGTAAAAGTTGTCCACAGTGAGCCACAGCAACGGATAAAATACAGGTCATCGAGTTGGCATCTGTGCACCGATACTTCGTAAACTTATTTGCAAAGTATTTAAAATAAAATTGTAAGAATAAGATATAAATTTTTTGTTTTCAGTAAAATATACTTTAACGTGTTACTAATAGACACAATTTATTTATTTGTTTCTTTGTAGATTTGCAATCTATACGACGTTTATTGGAACATGACACCAGCGGTACGGTTTGTCCCAGTTGCCGCATTTCATTCGACAAAGGTAAACGGCGAAAACTAATCGATACTTGTGGTCATGAACGTTGCTACTCTTGTATGTTTCGCAACGATCAGTGCCCGATGTGCATGAATAGTTCGCTTAAAGGTGAGTGTTGATACGACATGTTTAATTTTGCTTACAAAAAAAGCTATAGCGCTTGGCACGAAGCAGGCTATTTTTAAAAAAGATTAATTCTGGCAAACAGTTAAAAAATATATTCCAAATTGTAATGAAATCTTATTTACTTCACTATTTTGCATTAATTTCAATAGTAGTCATATTTTTACCCTGAATTCTTAAAACAAACAAAAAATAATTATTGATCTTAAATCCCTTATGAACGCCATTTTGAAATTATTGTCAGTTACTTCCTTGTGAATTTTCTATGAAGATGTATGCTTATTAGTGATGTGCAAATATTCGTATTTATGCTCGAATATTTTATTTAAAAAAAATAATAATAATTGCTTGAAAGCTTAATGAAAAACTTGTTTGTGAAAATTAAAAAAGTAACTTTCTTTCAATGCAAAGAACAAATAATACTATTGTGGCTAATTTAAAGTGTTAATTTGTTGAAAAAAATTGGAATCAACATGGAACTCTTGACACACTTTAGTTTTTTATGTAAAATGAGCGAATAAACGAGTTCCACCAAAATCGCATCACAATATTTTCTGCAAATTAAAAATATATAAATCTTGCCATGAAGAGTTGTCATCCAGCTTTTACAGAAATTTGCGATTTTATCTCTTAAAATTTTGGAAACTCTTCTTTAACTTTCATATACGTGAACAGAATTGCTAAGTTCTTTTTAACGAAATAGTGATTTCAGACGTGAACAGTATCGCAATTAAATGTCTTGAAATTGTTTCAGATACTCGCACTCGTTAATATCAATAATTGGCATTTGCCATTTTCGCTTTAAGGATCTTTATGTGCTTTTCCTAAGAAAGTATCAAACAAGAATAATTTAATCCAGATTGTTTGTCATAGCCAGTGATGTCGTTTTTTGTTATTTTTAAACAAAATTGGTGATATATACTTCCAATGTGGAGATGAAAATATTTTTGTGGTTGATGATGTGCTAAAACAATAAATTCACTCTTATACGAAATGGTAGACGGTAATATGTGTCAATAGATCGTATGTACACATGGATGCTTTAACCCTTTCACTACCATTGGTGTCGTGCATCCCAAGAGAAATTCGAAAAAAAAACCAAAAATATAACAATCGCTTAATTTCAATAAGAATTTTCACAGTGTATAAGCAAAGCTTTTTTGAGCTCTTCGGGCTAAAACACAATTACTATAATTTTCAACTAACTGATCAGATATATGATTTCGGAGTCAAAAAAAAAAAAATAGCGGGTTTTTTTTTCGTTAACGATATCTCACGAACGGACTAACCCATTTTGACTTGCTTTGTGGTGATCGACGATTGGGGAAAAAAGCACTTTGAAAAATGTTTTTTTCTAAGTTATTTTAAGATACATAAATTGAAATTTCCCGGCTTGAATCAGATCAAATTCAGAGGATCATATACTTACGCACAAAGTATTACACAAACATACACACACAAACACACATATATATTTGCAGACATAGTGACGTGTTCTCAGAATTACTCAGCGAAGCTTAACAGGACTACGAAACGTGGAAATCTGGTGAGAATTTGACTTTTTAAAGCGGGGTAGAAGCAATAACTTCGCGATTTTTTGAAATTTAAAATTTTCCTAGCGGGAAGTTAAAAAAATGTTAAGGTCAACACAAAAACTTATAGGAGATCTACAGCAAAAAGCATAAAAATGTTTAACGTAGGAGATTATATCAATGCAAAGCAGATCACCGTAGACGTTGCGTTTTATGTAGTTCAAAGAAAAAGAAAAAACGTTCATGTTAAATTATCTGTTGCGTCTAAAGCAAACAGAATGAACCTATATTTAAAGAGCTGTTAAGAGCGTTAAAAAATTAAAACAGTGATCTATTGTTATAATGCAAGATTTTATAAGTCGAAATATACTCCAATGCGCCAACATGATTTGTATATATTATGTTTACACGGTAGACTATTTTCATTAACATATGAAAAGTATGATTCAATAAAATGGAATGATTGTTAATCATATTAAATTGCGCTCAGGTTATGGGCTACTCTGCCATTGAATCTAATAGTTTTAACAACAATTTATATATCACATTTCAGCCGTTAATTATACAGTTGGTTACATGGTATACGTGCAAGTTTTAACCAAATAAAGTTCACTGCAACTTAAAGTTTATACAGACACACACTAAATAACAAAGTGCAAATCACACCTTGTTCCGTGACGAACAAAAAAGTTAAACATATTGGCACTTTACATGAAAGATAATGAGCTGATTATGTTGAAAGATGCCCAACTCCATTTATACGGAAACATGTTCGACATAAAAGTAATGACAAACTATTGCAATCTCTTTGTTTTGCCGTATATTATATGAGATTAACAAAAACTAATTAAGCCAGCATTTTGCGTTTGAATAGCGAACAATCTAAAAACCTTTTTTTTCTTCTGCTAAACAACCACAAAAACATTCTGAAGCAATAAAATGTTAACGCTCCATTGAGATTATGGAGGATTGGTTAACTTTAACAATTGGAAGTTACATTGTGCCATTAAAACTAAAAGGATTGTATTAATTAAAACGAAAGATGGCATTAAAAAGTGCTTACCAAGTTTTCAATCTCTGGCAGGGTAATTATTTCAACGAAATCTTATAGAATTTTTGTTTTCCCAATTGAGCTTATTTTTAAATTATAAAAAACCAGATAAAGTCAACAAAACTTAGACTCTGATTCTTGAAACCACATTCCATTAATGAAATTTATGGAAAATAAAAATAAACTTGTAAATAACTTCAAAGTATTGTTTTAAGATATGGAATAGCTCCTATAATTTTTTGTTTATGAATAAAAATAAATAGCTCCAAGGTACCCGTTTCATCAGAATAAAAAGTCTTCATTTCCGTTCAAAATCATTTAAACCACGAACCGAATGTTTGAAAGTTAACAACAAACTGGGAAATATTATGGCGTTTAGCTATTTATCTAACAGGGGATACGTTTAAGTGTAGGGTGCTCTGCTCTTCTACATTCATTGGGACGTCAGCTGCATAGATGTTTCTCTGCTGATTTATTTCCCTCGTCTATTCATAAAGTATTTTTCAGATTTTCTCTACCAGGACATGAGAGCAGTACCTTATTTTCTTTTTGCATCAAACGATATCTTTCGTTTTACAAAACCCAATAACTCAATTTGAAGTATTTTAATTGCTGGACTGTTTTTTTAGTAATCAATTCAATGGATGTCACACCCTGCCATAATGCTGTGAACTCCATTATAAATATTCCTCACGTATCACTGCTTAAAAGTGCACCTTAAGCAGTGATGTCAGACGATAATTTTAAAAATCCCTACGTGTCTGAAAAAAATCCCTTTTTTCCCCCATGTCCAAATTTTTTTCTCTACTTTCAATTTTTTTCCCCCGTCGCTATAAATTTAATTAAAAATTAATAAAGAAAGTACTATTTTTTCAACAAATATAAATTTTATTTACATTAACAATGGTTTGTACATTAATTAATTGAGGTACAATACTAGATTTAAGTAGTATAAGATCTGATTTTCCACAATTAAGAACTTTGTCACAGGCTTTGCACTTGCATTTAAGTTCATCATTTTTAATAGGTTCCAGCCAACCCTTAAAGTTGGCCTCCTTTAGCCAACTCGGACAAAATCTCTTCTTCCGATATTTGCTGAAACAAGCAGTATCTGTTTCCTCAGCAGAGGAATCAGATGACATTATTCTGCAAATAAAATCTTGCTATAGAAAATTTTCATAAAATGTTAATTTTTTGTTTACTTACATTGATGTATGTATGTATGAATATATGTGTACTGATTTATTTTATTAGTATTTTTGTATTTATTATATCATAAAACGATGAATCCTCTAGAAATGTGTTATAATGCACAAGTCTCCAGTATTTATAAAATTTAAAATTAAAATAAATACAAATAAGTATATATTTACAAAAAGTGCACTTAAAAATCACAAATTTAATCATAGAAGCAAAAAATAAAGTAATGCTTTCTTTTCTGTTTATAAAGACGATATTGCCATACTTTCAGTGTTTTTGATGACTACCAGATTGTAAAAAATTTGTTGTAGGATTTTTCTATTTGAAAATATTTGGGAATGCTGAATATTTTTAATTTATATTTTATTAATGTATTAAAAAAGGAAATTTAAAAAATTCCCTCTGTTTTTCCCTACGTTTTAAAATTTTTCAAAATATCCCTACAAAAAGGGAAAATTCCCTACATCTGACTTATATCACTGCTTATAAGTACCTTATGATCCACATGCACTGACGAAAGATTTGTGGTTTGGAAGGAAGTTCTGTGCTGATATGCTTAATATAAACATTTTTTTATTTTTTATTTTATTTACCACCAGGCAATACACATGACTGACATCTTCCGAAAACAGGGTCGCTACGTTCTGCTTTGAATAGTTGAAAATGAATTGATGTCTATTTTCCATTGTTCTTTCGAAAATTGATAATCTCGACTATATTGCGAATATCACGCAGGGAACCTCACTTACCCCCAATATTTTTTAGTGGTAAAAGTTAATACAGATTTAAAAACAAAACATCTATTAAAAATTATTTGCATAAATATTAAAAAACTACCTTCTGACTTGAGCTTTTCACGCATAATCATTCATATCGAAAATGATTAAGATAATCAAAATAAATGAAAATAAATTTGTTCGTAACCCCTATTCCCAACTAAGTTATATTGAAGTTATTTATGTTTTCCAATATTATTTATTTATTTGTACTTCCTATTTTTGTTAAACCAAGTGTGTTTTGTTGAATGAATAAACCTTCAAGTCAATTTTCTTCGCTTCAATAAACATATTACTTACAATAAATTACTCCCTATAGTATATCATAAAAAATCTTTACTAATACTCAAGTATAAACGGCTTATTTTAATGTAAATAAAAGAGGCTAGAGCTAGGGCGGAAATCATGTCGTCGGCCATCGATGATACATGCGGTTGTTCAGCTCCACTAAACTGTATTTGAATATTTTATTTATACTTTAAGGATGGATTGTTTAAGCCTCAGCTAAACTGTTAGTTAATCTGAAGATAGTTTTGAATCACCTTTACCAAGTTTGTGTACAAAATTTATACCGAATATATTTGAAATGTTGGTCTTCAATGAAATAATCAGATAAAACATTCATATCACTGCGACAACTCGAGTTTCAGACAAGCTTAAACTAAATTTAAAGTTAATCCACAACTCAAAAACACGGCCTAAATAAATATAAAAAATTTACTGATGAATCATTTTGCTTCGGAAAAAGTAAACCAATATAATGGACTTAGTTGAATCCCCGACTAAGCCACTTATACGACAAACGGTTCAAAAATCATTATTATTTGAATGAAATTCAATGGCTTCCAGAAAGTGCTAAATAAAAATATTATTAAGCGACTATTTTTTTCAAAACATCTTCAACTTGATTTAATTTCATTAATTTAATAGTTAACTAACTTTAAAAATGTTAATTGTATACAATATAATTTGGACGAAATTCCAACATAACTTATGCTAAAACAATTTTTTTGCAAGCGAAAAGGTCTAGTTTTGCATCTCACGCAGAAAAATGCCAAGGAACATATAAAATGTACTTTTTGAAAAACAAGTATTTGAAAGAGCATATCAAGTCTGTGAAACACAAAATCCAATCTCCGTTAACGTTCCAAGTTGGTTTAAAAAAATTTTTGTGAGCAAAAGGCCATAGCAAATCATAAAAGTGTTAGAAGGCTTTTCAAAGATCGCTTGTTTAGATAATTCGGTTACCGGTGTGAGTATGTGTTTGTGGTTATTGTGTAATCGAGTGTTTGAACTCTTTTTTGTTATAAATTACTATTTTGCATTTGCGAATTAATTTGCATTCACGTTGTTTTACTACATAAAATACAGAATATAGAGTATTATCAGTAGCATTTTTGCATTTTATTTTAACATGCTGCCATTTATTTGATTGTCAAATGTTGCCAGAATGCGCAGAATAAGCAAAATTAAATCGTTAATTATAAAATAAATAAAGCCTTGTTATAAGAAATCTTTTAAAAGTTTTGGTTTTTAACACACAGTGGGAGAGTGTGAATAAAAATGAAAATAGTTTTTCTATTCTAAATGAAACAATCCACCTTTAACAAGATGTTGTTATACAATTTTTGTTTCTAAATATTTTTGGATATAAAATTCTCACGCAGACGAATAATGATGTAACGCAATGCACCAGTTTGCGCAATTAACTACATGATGCGACAATCACGGCCAGTAATGTGTTAATTTTGACCACTTAAGAGCAACCTTCGTGCGGCAATCGCGTGACATTTTGTATGCAACTTCGCGTTAATAAATGTTCTGAAAGATTAACAAACTTATATAAACAAAAAACATTAGTGTCATCTGCAACACGCCATCAGTTGTCCTTCCCTTTAACAAATCTATTGTCCATATTATTTGTTTTAGATTATTTCTTTGGTTTCTTTTTCTCTTTGGTGCTTTTAATAAACACAAAATATACAATTCAAACGCTGTTTTCTTTTCTTGAAACAAATTTTACGCGCTAAATACAAAACAAATCACAAACTATCACATCAACTGATTGTTAGTGTTGCAACAAGTTTAAAAAATCGTTCTTCGCCATCTTGCGGCAATTTTGAACAATTGAGTGCAACAAATAGTGGGTTAGATTGGCACATGCAACAATCTTGTGATCCCATTTTTGGGAAAGAGAAAACAAAATTTCCAACTCTTTCCACACCATCTCACTGTGTAACGTGACCAGCATAATAGCTGCGATACTTAAGTATCGTGCAAGTTTTTAAAATCTTAATAGTGTCAGGCCACCACGCGCACTTTTTCAGACTGGACCCGCCAATTTCGAAAGAGCCGAACTCGATAATCTTGTCACATGTACTCTGTTTAATTTTATTTATTTAAAACAAAATAACATTTTATGAACTCGATGAGACACGTGACTTTTTTATAAATACGTATATAATAGATTTTATAAGAATTTACCTGAGATGGCTCAAATAATTTTTTAAAAATTGTTCTGTTTGTTACAGTTTAATTATGTACATCGATCAGTAAAGGAAATATTACTATTATATTTGTCATAATATGACAAATATTTCTTACAAAAAACAAATAAAAATCAGATACATAATTTCTAACAGCATTCTTTAACGTTTGAAAAATTTTGATTTATATTTCATGCTCTTTAGCAAGAAAATGTTTTCTTTTAAATTAAAGAGATGGAAAATGTGAAGGTGCCTCGTAGTCACCAGGAATGTAAGCTATTTTTTTCGAGTGTTACTCTGCCACCCGTAATTGTAGACCAAGTGAGTGTCGCTTTTTAATCATACATACAAGCTTCAATAAGGGAAAATCGATATCCATATGTGCCTCTTGCACTTGTGTTAGTCAATTCATCCTCCTGAAAGTCCTTCGACCCTCAACCTCTTTTTACATTGTGTTTTTCAAGAATATGCAAAGATTAACTGCTACTTCCATACACACTTCAATTCCATAAATTTGAATCTACGACACCAACTATGACTTAACAAATAACATGGCATAGATCTCGTGGAGTATTGTGATGAAGTAGAGTATCCTGAGAAAAACTGAAACCTCATGCTCCTCAGAGAGAGCCTCAAATAATGAAACTTTATTGGTCCGTGTCATACATAGTCTCTTTAGTCCAGGTTCGTATGAGGAAGTTTTTGTTGCTCTAGTGAGTTTACTGGAGACAGTAGACTGGTATTTGGTACGGAGCTACTGTAATCGAGGTGTTCGTTTTGATGTGGCATTCGTAATTATAATAAGAAATTTTTTATTCTCTGCTTCGCTGTGAGGATAAATTTTAAAAGAAACCGACTTTCTTGCAGCGAAATTCCTTTAAGTTAAAACAAAATAATAATTTTTTTTTCAGTCGCAAAGCAGTTTTGAGTCGGTCAACACAAGCCTCGCTGGTAATTATATTTTAAGTGCAACTAGACCACTGAATGTTTACTCCCTTTCTAGAGTTTTTCGTGTCACTCGCACAAGTTCATTTCAACGCCTTTCATTGATTTACAGCTTTCCGAGGAATTTTCTGTGGTTACCCACGTTGCTATTTCCTTTGTGAAGGTCGTGTACAATCAGTCACAGAAACGGAAAGAATAAGGGTTGACAACCACGGTTGCCACTCTAAATTTTTCTTCGGGACCAAAATCCATAAAAAAAAGAACCAAAATAAAAAAAGAGAACCAATTTTTTCAATTTTATTTGCATACCAGCATAATACAATACTTTTTACACTGAAGTCAAATTGTCAGTTTCTGACTTGTAAACAAAAGTAACAATCGATCAGTGTTGCCAATATAGCTTTTTGATTTACTACTGTGGGTAGGTAATAATCGATTACTATCAAGTGTTGTAAACGAATCAAATCTTTTACTTTATGTGAAGAGTAATAATTTTCGTAAACACATTTTTACAGGCATGATAAAACTTTCAAAATTTATTTATATTATAATCGTTAACTTTTCATAAAAGAAAAAAAATTAACCAGCGAACCAAACGTAAAAAAACAACAATTTTTGGTTCAATTGTACCACAGTGGCAACTGTGTTGACAACATCGCCGGTATATGGTCTCAAACACAAACTAATATAGTAATAAATCCTTTTTATACTAACTATTCTGTTTCAGCGTATCTGATTCGCCTTTGACGTTATTCAACAATTCCAGTGCGTTTCCCAATCGAAAGTTTATTTGTTAGAGACTCGTCAAGAAAAATCATGCCCGAAAAATCTGATAAAATTGCATGACAGGAGCCGATCGATATCCTGAAAATTTCTGCAACTTCTTTTATAGTGATTCGACGAATTTCTATAACAATTTTCTTCACTTTCTCCATATTTTCATAGTTGCTGAAGTGCTGGGTTTTTTAGCACGACAGTCGTCATTTATAACTTCTTGACAACCAGCCTCTGCCACTGCCAACAATTCGAGCGCTTAATTCTATTTTGGCACAAAACTGGAAGCATATTTTATAAAATTTTTTTCACTGCAGGAAATCGGTTATCTTGCAAAACGCTTTTAATTCTCACGTTTCTCGCCCACAAACCGAGTAAAAAAATATGTTCAAAAAAATTTCAATAAGATCGTAAATTTATGATCCGGAAGTGGTGCAAATCTGGATCTTTTCTAATGCATTTCACAATGGATTGTGAATTCGAAGTCATGTTACAGATGTTATTTAAATCTAATTTTTACATGTCATTGCTAATAATTTTTTAAATTAGTTAAGAAAAGTCGCTTCCTGGGGATTCTCTGAAGGATCTTGGACGCAATACACATTTCCGTATAATTTGTTAACATACGTTTTATGTTTTAACTCAATTATATATCTAGTTATAAAACAAAATTTTTTGTATAAAGATGTAATTCTTGCAAAAACTTTGTTGGAGCAAAATAACTTCCTAATGAATTATCAGGACATATTAATAATCACCTCCTGATAAGTAGAAAATATGCACTTATTGATACTTTGGGAGTAAAGAAAAATTAGTTCGACTAAAATGACCTCCAATTTTTTGCACAGGGATGTAAAGCTACTAAACAGCTGAAACTGTGAATTTATACTCAAGACCAGTGTACGCTAACCGAATGGTTCTTAAATAAATCCCGTGTACCCACTTGCCCTAGTCAAGTAGAGTCTTATATATCATGTAAGACATGTGCCATGTCCAATATGGTCAGAGTATTACTTATCCAAATCTTTTGGCCCTGGGATTGACCTCATTAAGGAGTTCTGAATGAAGTATTAACTGTAGAGTTGACCTTATTGGACTTGTAATAGTTCGACATGCAGTCCAGTATAATAGAATTGACCGATTTAGTCGTTTACACGCACACATAGTCTTTTTATACTTTCTGCCACATTATGTTTTGGTTTTTATATATAGTTTTTTATGTCCAAAAAATGAAAAAAGTCGAAATTATAAAGGGTCTGACTTATAGCCTATGTTTTTGATAGATGTTTAGCAGACTTACTAATAATGTCTTCTGTAAACTTTCAGTGTCTAAGTGAGTTTGAACGAGAAATCAAATTTATTTTGCAAACAAAAAACAGACAATGAAAGTCCACACTATTAAACTTTTATTGCAACAGTTGCTGTTTTTGCGATATCTTTCAACAGGAAATCAGATATTCTGCCACAAAAGTTTCATGTGTGTATCGCGTTTTATTTGGTGAAATTATGAACGTTTAGTTTTAAAACCAAATTATTTTTCTCGGTGGAAATGCATGCCCGTTGAAAGCTTCTCGTTTTCAATTAGCATTTTTCGTTCAATTTACATTTTTATATATATAATTAATTTACATGTATATTTTATTTTATATTTGCTAGCAATTAACAACAATTCTTGTTGAAAGTGTATTTTGCCAGCAAACAATCACATGCGCATAATTTTTGTCTTTATATTGTACAGCAATTTTTTAGGACTTTTAATTTTTATTGTTATTTAATAGTGTTTTTCCTACTTTTCATTTTGCATTACAGATGTCGATTGCAGCAATGCCCAAGGCTATGATACGGGCATTGGTGGCTCAACATCAACGATTGTAAGCCCTCTGGGCTCACCGCAGCCTCAGTTGAGATCACAAGTGCAACGTACGAGTGCAGCCGCTTTGGCTAGATACATGCAGGTAAGTGAAGTCGATTTCAGTTGCCAAGACTGCAACGCGATTTTTCTTAAAAGTATCAAGAAAAAAATACGGGAAAAAAATATTCATTTGACTACATGAATGAGTTTTTATTAAATATCAGTATAACACATGTTTCGAATGCTAAATTGTGTTGTTTTTACTTAAAAGTACTAAAAACAAAAGCTTGTAAAAACCAAAATCATATTGAAAGCTCTTTTTTCCAATCGTTGTTTATATTGATGTCGTAGTTGATGTTTTAAGAGGTTGTTTATTGCGGTTGTCATTTTTAATTGTGTTTCATTGCAGTCTTTAGAGACTACAATTCTAATTAATGCAAATGAAGAAAATGTTTACTGGAATAATAAACTCGAAAACCATTTTAATGTTATCGTTTTTGCAAGATAAATGTTTAAAACAAGTAAATGATTTAGAAACATGCTCATTTGGAGGATTTGTAGATAATAATATTTGCAATAAATAGTCGTCTTAACAGAAAATCTTAACAACGCTCTACTCGGAATATGCTGTATGTGAACGCAAGATGACAATGGGCGTGTTCATAGATGTTATAATCAACTGTTTTGTATATGTATTTTAGTGTTTTCACACCTGCACGATTTTAATAAATTCTGGTTTTAACGTTGAAACCAACCTTATAAACCTGGTTTAATCATTTTCGAATTGTTCTAAGGATCTTTTATGAAACGCAACTTCGTTTTCACTTGTGCTAAGTTGAGTGCTGCCAAAAACAGTTGATAATGTTTGAAGAGCGCCCATCACAGACTTTTCACTATTTTACTGATATAATATGATTTTCAAGAATTTATACGCTGCATTCCATAATGTTAATATATTAATTTGCAAAATGTAAAGCAATTTATGTTTTTGAGCGCAATGCGATGTTTTGTGTTATTTCTACAACCAAAAATAGCTTAAGTACAGTTTGTGAATTAAGTGTAGAGAAAACTATAACAAAATATGCACGCATTTCTATGAGAGATTTAATTTATTTTGATTAAATACATTAAAAATCTTAGTTTAAGACCTGAATTTATTGAATCTGCAGTGGGAACGAGAAAAATTTCGTCTTCAAAGTTTTAATACTAAAACCAGTTTTCAGTGTGAAAACACTTTTAATAATCTAGAGTCGAGTAGTTTTGCTTAGCGTAACGGTCTCACTGTGATATTTTTCCATCTTAAAACATTTTTTTTTTTTGCCAAAATATTGTTCTAAGCCTGAATAGCTGATCGAATAGAATTAACCATATATGCGTTCTTAATCGCTATCAGATTTGCTTCTTCAGCATTTGGCTTTTGTTGTTGTTCTATATATCCTTTTTTAATATATTAATAAAATCTATAGAATTTTGTCTACTCTTTCAATTCGTTACGGCTTAAAATATGTTTAGTCGATATTGTGCTGCTTTCGGAATTGAAGCTCAAATTTACTTTCAACATCAAAACACGTCACAAATTTAACTACTAAATTTTGGTCAAAATTAAATAATTATCTCTCAGAAATTTGTATTAGAATTGTTATTGGTTTTAACCCGGCTTGAAAAAAAGGAAGGAACTCTCACGAACTACTCCTGGGAAGGTGTCGCCAGTATGTGAACAGCTTACAGCTTTTGAAGGGATTGATCTAATCGAAATAGACTAGTGACGTTCCATCTAACTTAAATAAAGAGGAGTCTTAAAAATCCTTAAAAAAAATTTTTTTAATATGTTTTTTTACGGCTTCACCGGTCGATTCCATGGACTAATCAGCTCTTGACATTGGAAAACCTCGTTGATTTCGAAAAACGTAATATTTTTAATTCTGAAATTTTATATCTGACTCGTAAAAACTACATCAATCGCCGCTAGTCATATTTTATAGAACTTTTTCAATTGAAGTAATAGTGTTTTATCAAACTATCAGTAGACTGTTGAGGGCAAGGAATTTTTTTTTTAGCCCCAGCTAAATAAACGTAAATAGTATCTAAGCCTGCGGTATTTAACAGTGTTATACTGTAGAACAAAGTGCAGGTGTGTTGTTTGTGCGTCTGTCTACCCCCATACCATTCCGAAAATTTCCGAAATAAAAACAAACAAAAGTTATATTAAAATTCAAAAATTAAAGAGGTTTAAAACGACAATTCCCAAAAACATGTCCAAATTAAAAACGAGTGCCCGCGCCAAAACAACTTATGTTGTCAACACTCTAAATAAATTGTTTTTACATTAAAACAATTATTACTTGTTGTTGTTCTTACAACTACAATTAGAGTCGGAAAAAGCCAAACAATTGTAGAATGTAACGTAAGAAAATAAAAAAGGAAAAGTTATCAGTGAGTTCTTGTTTTGACTTTGATATTTGTTTTAAGCTTCTCACTTATTAAAGTGGAACTTTGAAATAGGAAATGTCTGTAGTTTTTCTAAGAAATGTTGGGTAAAGGTTCCCTGATGATCTGCATTAGCCTCAGCAAAATGCGCATGGGAACTAGCTAAAACCCCTCAATTGATCACTTTGAATTTTAATATAACTTTGGAATACAAAATCAGCCCGAAAATAAAAATTAAAGGGGTTTAAAATTACAATTCAGAAAAACATGTACTAATAGATTTAATATTCGTATCTCAAATAAATAACATTAAATATTTGAAAAGGTGATGATTTTCCGTCAGATTTCCCTTAAAACCAGACCCACTTCGACTGCCTGCTACTTACAGAGAACACTGATGACAAGATATAACTGAAACCACTCTGCCGATCTAACCAAATATGACGTACGATGACGAAGAAAACCCTCACGATTCAAACCAAACATTTAAAAAATGAAATGAATGAAAAATAATAATAATTATATATATTTTATAATATTTATAACTACGAAAAAAAATCATTCTCGTGGTCTTTAATTCTTATTAAAAACTTCCACTGTGCAGTATAAAGTTTTAATAAAAAAAGCTGCAATAAATCACGTTTCAGCACTCCAAACCAATCAAAGAGTACGATGTTCAAACATCTTTGAAAATATTTATTCAGTTTTCACAGAGATTATAGTGGCGTTTAAAGTGAAATTGCTTGTCACGTGTCAAATCATTTTCACACAATCACTTAGTATTTTATTTGTTTTTGCTAAATTTTATTTCTTATCTTGCGAGTTGATGTGAGTTAAAAACAACTCCTCATGCGTTGCTTTTTACCTTTTCTAAATTTTTCAGACTGGAATAACAAATAAATTGACCCAATTCTTTGTATGATTTTCAGGCGTAAACTGGCTTTTTGTTTTTGGCTAGCAGATTGTCAGTCAAATTTAAAAGAGGATTGACAGTTCAGAGATATATAAAAAAATCAAGCAAAAGCTGCAGTGTCGCTTTTACTCCGCATTGGACACAGTTGGGCCAAATAAATTTAACAACAGCAAATAATATTGCAGCAAAATTTAACATCTATTCATAAAAAATTTATAATGCTTATAAGCAGCTTATTTGAAAAAAAAATTATTTAAAAATTTTGTTAAATAAATAAGCAGTTTATAACCATAAAATATTTTTTATTACTCAAATGAAGCAGCACTTAGAACTCTTGGCGTAATTACGCCACTAGAGCTTTAGCGTACTTTTGTGATATTGAAGGGAGTTGGGGATTTTATTGTTATTATAATATTTTATATGTAAACAGATCGGTTATATTAATATGGCAAAATGTTTATGTTTAAGATTTTCTCGAAAGGGAAAATATAGCAAAAGAGGTCTGTTTACAAACCAGGTTTGACGTGAGGTGATGCAAAGTCGTTTGCATTTCCAGTATTTTATTTGTTTATCACTTCCCAGTGTATTTCTGATTTGATAAAATATCTGTATGCATACATAAGCATCTAGACATGTCTGTATTGTGTTTAAACTTTAAAGTAATAGAAGTAAATGCTTATTATATTTTCCAAGGAATAACACTGCGGTGCAAAATTTTAACAAAGTCGTAACCAAAGAATTTTGACAAATGATCTTAATGTAGAATTTTTCACTCAATCCGAATTTGAAGTCGGAATGGTCAGCCCAGATTTCGAGATATTTCAAAATTACCGTTATTTAAGTTTTTGAAAAAGATGATATCACTTTGATAAAAGAATTTTGGTAAGTATTAGATTTTTTATTTCTTTTTTCTACTTGAAGGAAAATAAAATTATTAAATAACGACGGGTTACTTGCAAAAATTCATCAAGAAATGACTGAACTACAGTGGAACCAAATTCAAATTTCAATTTAAACCAAATAATTCTTTTTGTTTGTCCCTTATGACGTTATATTATCTTAATAGAAACATTTCGTGCTCAATAGAATACAGATCGGTGCTAAAATGATAAAGTTATAGAAGATTTATTGATTATCCCTCCTTACAAAAAAAAATAAAAAATAAATAAAATAAAATAAAATATAAAAAAAATATATATATGTATATATATGTGTGTGTGTGTGTGTGTGGGTGTGTGTAATAATGATCTTAAAAATGCCTAAAAACTGTTAAGTTGCTTTTGGTATTTTATTTATTTTCTAACCTTCGCACAAGGAACCAACAATAGTCGCAAAAAATCGCCTCATCATATGCTCCTTGATATCGACGTTCCATTTCATTTCTTGTATATGTTAGTTGAAAACCTTAATATTCTCGTCGGTTTCTTCTCCAAAGTTATTTGGGAAGATATTTACGTGTGAATGCAGGAGGTGCATTTTTAAAGAGATATTAACCCCTTTTTAAGAAAGACATAAAAACGAATGTTAACATAAATAAAAACAAAACCGCGTTAAAAACTTTAACAATTTCAACTAAGCCACCTAAACAGTGGTGATAAACACAATATACACATGAGCACTGAAGATGAAAGTGTAGCGACTTTCGAAAACAGCTGTTCTGCTCTGCTGTGTAGGTTGAATAAAACTGATGTTGACTTCCTTTGTGCCTAGAAATATTTATCATCATGTCTTTCTGAGATTTTAACTAAGTTAGAACAATTAGCCTATATAAATATTAATTTAACAATTTTCTCATAATTTTTGTACAAGTCTTGAATTATATCTTTATAATTTGGGCTTCTGAAATTTCCTGAAAACGTATGGCGTCAACTTTGCATTACTTGGACTAATCAAAAATAAGAGTCAATTTCGTGGTTCGTAGGCTCACGCCGAATTCCTGGAAAGCAAAGTGGCATATACAGGTTGCGGTATAGTGAATTAGCTTAATATTCTGAAAGCATACTTTTTGAACGCAAAATTAAGAAATGTAAAAAATTACTTTGCGCCTGACATCCACATGCAGTATTTGGGGTCTTAGATGTCAAACTGTTTTCCGGATTGAGTTTAAAATACAGCCAAAATGCATTTTGTAATTGGCTTGACAAATTTGACGGCTGCGCAAAACAATAAACTCCACAAGCATAGCAAACTTGTTCGGATTGTTCTGACAAAAAATTCACGTTTTCATTTTTGTTAATATGAATTCTGCATTTCCAGAGAATCAAAACGTTAAGCAAACAATTTAAAATGTTAAACTGTCAATGTTTATAACACTTTCAGCGTTCGTTTCACAAATTTTGCATATTTACTTCCTTTGGAAAAGGAAAAGTGGGTTAATTCACTAAATCTCCTGTAGGTTTGTCAGATACATTTGGTCAAAAAACTGTCACGTAGTGTATTTTGTTACAAAAAATATTTTGTAAAAACTAAAGCTTTAAGTAAGTAAGTAAAAAATAACAATTATAACTGATTGCAGAAGTCCACATATTGAATAAACCGATCCCGAAATACCTGTATATGGTATAACGGCAAACTATTTAGTAGCTGCGCTTATGCCGATTGTCCGTTAATATTAATTTCAACGAAGAAAACGTCTTTCCAATTGTTAACTCTGATATAATATGATGTATGTAGGAGTGGACCGACGAGATATCTATGTAATTAGGTTGGATAACAAAGAACATTTTAACATCACAAACAATCAGTGTTTGCATATAATTATTCTTAAAACTTCAACGACAGCAACGATTTTATTGATTTTCGCTTTCGTTGTCACTGTTGGTGTCTTAACAGAAGTCTTTTGACGGGCGCTTCTTTTCAAAAAAGTCTGTTTAACAGCTCAGCCAATAGGTATTTTCTAGTGCTGTAGCCGATTGGCAGACAACTTTTAGCCCTTCTGTTTCGCCCATTTTAAATGGGGTTTATGTATTATTAAAATTATTATTTTTATTATAAAATTCTACACTCTCAGCTTATGCTGGAATTGACATACCGGGTCTAAGACCAAAGCCTATGCTCTGTGGGGATATAATCCATCTTTTATATCCGTGTTTCCCTCACGTTCTTTGTTGCTTTTATTAGACTTGCCCTTTGCATTTACATTAAAGTCTACGTTTCCAATTGCTAATGTGGTATTGTTCCCATAGAGCGTATTACTATTGGTAGGATATCTACTTTGACTAGATTTTTTGTATTCTTAATGTATTGAGCAATCCGTATATATTTAGATTTTTTCATGGCTATGGTATTTTGAATAATAGTATCATATGGTATGGCGAAGCCAATGATCTGGGCTATTTTTTCTTTATTTCTTTATTACTATCATGTCGTATATATTTAGCCAGTTTATAATATTTATACATATATATATATATATATATATATATATATATATATATATATATATATACATATATATATATATATATATATATATATATATATTCCGATATTATCATGTCTTTGCGTGTAATAATTTGGAAGTAGAGTTGGACATACTGTTTTTATTTATTATGAGGATACTGTTGACTGAAGTAGTGAAAAAACTACGATGTCTTAGATCGCGAGTTTGACTCCGCATTCAGTTATGCATATGGTGTCGAATTTTTTTGATCTGCGTTAGTCCAGGATTTTATTAATTCTTGTTGGATTGTCTCAATGGCGAAGCCTGAACTGGTCGCTGAACATTATCGACAGCAATAATTTAATCGAAAACCAATCACTTTTGATGTGTAAGCATCAATACATTCACAAATTTTGAGTACGATGTGCTATGTAATCGTTAACCAATCGTAAAGCGTTATCAAATCGGTGTGAGCTACATATGAGTGTAATCATAGGGACAACAAGAAGTACAGAGAAACAACGGCTGCTTAGAAATACAATCAGCACCATCTAGTGTGCAATAGCAGCTACTAATTTTCTATTCATACAAAAATTTAAAAATTTGAATGAAAACAACTTTGCCACTTGTTAAAATTTTATTATGAATACGGCCCTACGATTTTAATGGTAGTCCAAATTAAATTTCATTACCAGTAAAATTTTATGAATTTTTTCACTAATCAGTAAATTTATTGATTACTGCAATTTTTATTGCAGTACATATACTCGTATACTGCAGTGTGCCAACTTACTAACCAAATAAGTTAAATAAAACAAATAATAAATAAAAAAAACCAGCAAATTCCTATGTATTTATAATATTGAAAGTTTTGATACTTTTAATTGATTTATTAAAACAATATACCAAAAGCATAAGTACTTCCAACTTAAAAAAAAAATTTCCAATACTAGATGTTGACACATCTCCCTGTGATCGGACTCACATTGCTTTTTTCTCTTAAAATCTTAATTAAAATTCCTCAACAGCAACATGTATTGTGTCGAAAACATCAATACCAACAACTTTATTTTATGTTTTTATATATCTAAACCGATTTTCGAAACTAAGTGCTAATGACATTTATTTAATTTTCTTCTTTTTTTCAGAGATAACTGTTAAGATATCATATTAAATTATAAAATTAAAACAGCAAAATAGAACAAAAAAACTAAATAATAAACTACTACAACAATAGCAACAGCAGCTACATAATGTCTATCAATTTACCAATTCCATCTAATTAACGTCAATTCAACAAGTTGCGATTGAATCCCAATGGGACTTTATTAAAAAAATATATTAAAACGCGTACAAATAACGACGTGAAGTAGACAATGAACACAACTGCACGACAGGTTTTTTGTATGCAACACAACAAGAATTTTTTTAACATATAATACATGATTTAGTAGCTGCTGTTAGTTTATTATTGTTAACAAAAAGTTTTCCATATTAACCAAAGAGCTTTGCTTTTTTTTCTAAACCATAAAATAATTCCTTAATTGCCAACTTAGAACGTGTTTTTAATAACAATTGTTATAAAAAGTTCATGAAATTTGCACCAACAGAATTAGTAAGAGAAAATATCATCAATTTCAAAAAAATTATGATTAAATTCTGTAATTTGAATATCAAATTTTCTTTTAGCTCTGCCATAGGTGGTGTTGCGCACTATTTTATATTTGCAAGATTACTTTGAAAAGAAAAATGAATTCATGCCCACTTAAGTCAAGCAAAAGTGCCAAACTTGTATTTACTGTAGTAAGTCCAGAACTTCTTAAGACTACTAAAGAACGTATTTCTTATAGCAGAGGGATTAACTTCATTTCATTAAAAGAAATGAATACGATAATAAAACGAAACGGTTTAGTATTCCCACATGGATATCTCGTGTAGTCTTGAGGAATATAATTAGAAATATTAATTTAAGTCAAGTGGAATATTCCGAGAGATGTGGGTTTCATAAAAACTTTTTTTGCTCCAAAATTTGTTAAAAGAAATCCATATCAAATTTGCTGTCATTCTAACAAACCGTTAAGAAAGCTTCGTTGCTGTTGTGGTTTAAAAAGTGTAAGATATAGAAAATTTTAGTGTAACGCAAATATGTCGTCATGTATTTAACCATCTCTCAATCTAAATAAAGCAAAATGAAAATAAAGCATACAAAAATTATCTCTTAAGCTTTCAACAAATTGTGGCACTGATTCTCAAAAGTTTGTGGCAACAAACAACATTTATAATGTCAAAGCGAGCACATGCCTCCAAACAAACAGGCTTTTGGCAGAAAAGGGCCTGTCTTACTAGACGTATATAAAACGAAATAAACCCAACCTTTTTCATGCTGTCTGGAACGGGTTCAGCTTCAAGCAATTAATTACCAGTTGCCAAAATATAAACATGCACAGAATAATCTGTGTATGCATTATTTTTAAAATTAAAAAAATTAACTTTGTTTATGAAAAGAAAATATGTAATTCTTATAATTTATACAAAAACCTTAAAAGTCTAATTCATAAAAAATAGCTGTTGTTTATAAACTACTTATTTGAAAAACTTTGTACAGATATCTGTCAAATAAAAAGTTTTAAGTAAAAATTTGCACGTACTAAGTAAAACTGAGCTTGGGGTCACGAAACTTATATAGGATTATCCATTTTGCGGTTCCAAAAGTAAACGTAAATAAAACACATATAAAATATTTTTTTTCATGATATTTCTTTTTTATTATAAAGTTTGAACGTTGACATTATGTGTGAACACTACATCATTTAAATGACCACCACGCGAAGTGTTGCAAGCATTGATTCTTTTCAGGTAATTTTCGACCACTTTTTGGCACATATTGGGCGGTATCTCAGCCATAACTTGATGAATGTAGGTTTTTAAGTGCTCAAGAGTTAAAGGTTTATCTGCAAAAGCACGGTCTTTCACGTAGCCCCACAAAAAAGTCTAATGGTGTCAAATCGCATGATCTTGGTGGCCAGGAAATGTCTCTTGCAATGAAGCCATATTCGCTCGAGTTGTGTGGCATGTTACACCGTTTTGTTGAAACCACATATTCTCCAAGTCGTATTCTTCAGTAGCAGGCAAACAAAAGTCGGTTACCATATGGCCATAACGCTCCGAATTGACGGTGACAGTCGTGCCATCGTCGTTTTCGAAGAAGTAAGGTCCAATCACACCTTCGGACCAAACAGCGCACCAAACAGTGACTTTTTCTGGATGTAATGGCCTCTCTTCAATTACTTGAGGATTCTCAGAACCCCAAATACGAGAATTTTGTTTATTAACGTACCCACCGAGTGAGAAATGTGCTTCATAGCTGAAGAAAATTTTGTTCGGAAAATCGCCGTCCACCGCCTGTTGTTCAAGCACCCATTCCACGTATCTACGACGTTGTGAATGGTCAGCTGGCTTCAGTTGTTGTGTGAGCTGGCCTTTATATGGATGTAGATGTAGATCTAGATACAAAATACGCCATAATGTGCCGTAAGACAGTCCTAATTCCTGAGAACGACGAGGAATCGACACATTCGGGTCTTCGGCAACACTTTCACTTACAGCAGCGATATTTTCAGCGAAACGATGCTGCACAGGCCTTACAATATTTGTAACCGCTCCAAGCTCTTCAAATTTCTTCACAACTTTGCCAATTGCTTGCGTAGTTGGACGATTATGTAAACCATAATCTCCTCTTAAAGCACGATATCTGGCTGTTGCAGAATCACCATATTTGTAGTATGTTTTGATAATTTTTATGCGTTGTGTGATAGTTAAGCGATCCATTTGCGTCAATGTCAGACTTTTAACTGAAAAGAAAAAAATTGGTTTAACAACTTAGTTTGACAGATGTCGAATTCCAGTCCTATAGTTTTGAAACCACGAAATGGATAACCCGGTATATTTCAGGCACTCTCACGACGGGATATCACGATAATGCACGTTCACGAATGCAATATTTTTGATTACGCACTGTCATAAGTCACGAAATGTTATTTTTACGCTTTTAATTTATCTGAAGAAGAATTTAAAAATTGCTAATTCCTTCAGGAATAAAAAATATAAAATATTAAAATATATTAGATATCAAAATTCTGCGCCATTTAGAGCAATAGGGATTGCAAGACTACGATCCGTTAGATTTCCCATTCATCGTTGTTACATGTATCAAAAAATATCACCGGAGAAGTAAAAATAACTACAACGAATTCTCTATCTGTTATCTGTCATTATCTGTCCCCTTAACCTTAGCCACTCCGTTCTAGTTGTTGGACAATATATAAGAATCATCTATAAGAACCAAACCCTCGGTGCTGGTCCAAGACAAAAACACACGCATTGCTGAATCATACTAACGCACGTGTGCGTGATTAGTTACTAAGATATCAAATAATTAGGTAATGTTTTTTTAGGAGTCTGTTATGGGCTATCTATCCGCCACACCCACTTATGAAAATGCCGAATCTCTTACTCAATCACGTTTCAATAAAACATGGAGTCACTTCTATACTCTCTCTCTCTCCCTCTCTCTCTCCCTCTCTCTCTCCCTCTCTCTCTCACCCTCTCCCTATATAGCAATTCTGGTCTTTTAACGGCCTGCTCAAGGTATGAGCCACTTTCTATTCACAATCTTTTTATTTTTGGTGGTTCGATTTCTTACGTCGCGACGTCCACAATTTCATTTTCAAGGACTTCAAGCCAGAACATTCTCAAAATGCTTCACAAATACAATTGATTATTTCCATGTATATCTGGAACAATGACATTTCACGCTTGATCTTGGCATTTTATACCATTCACAAAAAAGTGAGAGGGTTATATATAGGTTTGTCATTCCGTGTGCAATTTCTTCGATATTAATATGGGACCCCATAAAGTATATATATTCTGGATCCTTATGAATAGCGATGACGATCGAGCAATTTCCGTCTGTCTGTACGTGAAATCGGTTTTCCCAAGTCCCCAGAAGAGCTAGAGACTTCATTCTTGGGCTGATGGATTGGACATGAACTTAAATAGAGTGGTATTGAAAATCGGAAATACCACTCCAGAGCTGGGGAAGCTTACACCTATTTCTCGACGCAAAATTAACACCAAAAACCAAATGTTTTTTTGTTTATTTGTAAATTGAACCTACATAAAAAATGTTTTTCCAGGGATGGGAAATTGAATTTGTTTTTTTGGAACATTTGGCACCTTGTGGTACATATAATAACTAAAATGTTTAAAAATTTCAAGAGTTTTTTAAATAAAACCGTTTTATACATTGTGAAGATTTGCATTAATGAAAAAAAATTTATTTAAAAATTCTCATCCACGGTTAGGAAATTTAATATTTTTGTACATTAACATAACCAAAAAGCAACTAACGTGGTTTTTTACTGGTTAAAATTACTTTTTTATTCTGGCAAAACAAATTTTATATCAGAAATAAAAAAAATTAAGTTTTCGGCTCCAGGGTTCGATAATTGCAATATTTTGTGGTACGTGAAGGCGACAAAAATGGTTACAAATTTGTAATATTTTAACTAAAACCGCTTTACACATCATGAAGGCTTAGATTGGTAAAGAAACAAAACCAAAATTTAGTTTTCGCTTCCAGGGGTGGGAAATTGAAATATTTTGTATGCATATACAAACCAAAAAGCAACTAACGCCGTGTTTTTTACTAATTAAAAATAGTTTTTTATTCTGGCAAAACAAAATTGGTATCGAAAATTAAAAATAAATCAAAATTTCGATTACAGGTTTGGATAACTGCAATATATTGTGATACATGAGAGTGACCAAAATGGCTATATATTTTATAGTTTTTCTTAAATAAACCAATTTTATGCCTCATTAAGAGTTGCCTTGGTAAAAAAAAACAAACAAAAATAATTTTCGCTTACAGGGATCGGAAGTTGCATAAAAGAAACTAAAAAGAGAAATAACGTCGTTTATTTCCTTATAAAAACCATTTTTTAATTAGAAAACACACATTTGGTTTGAAAATTAAAAAATAATCAAAATTTTGACTCCAGGGTTGGATAACTGAAATATTTTTTGATACGTGAACGTGACCAAAATAATCACTAATTTGAAGTTTTTTTAAACAAAACTATCTCATGCTTCATTTAGAGTTACGTAAGTAAAAAAACAAAAATTTCTATTCCAGGATTGGATAACTGCAATATTTTGTGATAAATAAGAGTAACTTAGATGATTACAAATATTAATTTTCTTTTAAAAAAACTATTCCACGAGTCATAATAAGTTGCATTGGTAAAAAACATAAAGCAAATTAAGATTTCGTTTCAGGGGTGGGAAATTGATTGTTTTATACATAAAAGTAACCAAGGAGGCAACTAATTAAAACTATTTTTTAATTCAGGAAAACCAAAATTCGTATCAAATATTTAAAATAAATAAAAATTTCGATTCCAGGGCTGGATATTTCAAATATTTTATATCACATGAAAGTTACTAAAATGGCTACAAATTCGTAGTTTTCCTTAAATATTGGTAAAAAATTTTAAAAACTTAAAATTTCGTTTTAAGAGGAGGGAACTTTTAAGTATTTTTTATTTTTAAAAGTAACAAAAAAATGCAACTGAGGTTGTTTTTTTCGCTAACTGAAACTATTTTAAATTAGAAGGCACAAAATTTGTACTTAAAAATATATGTAATGCCAGACATACGTTGGTGAAGGGTATATAAGATTCGGCACAGCCGAATATAGCACTTTTACTGTTTATATATAAAATCGCAGATTTATTGTTTAGTAGGTTGGATGCAATTGTGTACATCATGCCGTTATATAGTTTTCGGTTGTAAAGAAGACATGTTGCTATTAAGTTTGAAGCAAATTATTTATCGAGCAGCCCTCAAGGCTATGATGACATGCCAGTACCCTTTTCATGAAAATTTCCACTACTTTTTGAGGAGAAGTCGGTATATCTCACCGATGACGCATTGGATTTTAGACTTCGTTCAATTACATGATGCTACTGCCCATTTGTGTTGAGATATGACACTGCTGCCACATCCAGAAGAAAATTACCAGTAAATGTTTAAGGTTCAGTTGTAATGCGACACCCTACACAAGTTGAAAAATAATAAATAAAAATTCTGAATAAGTACGAAATTAAATTTGTAATATTTTAGTTTTTATGATATATCTGGCATTGATATACAATAAATAAACATTTTTCAAGTATTTTTATAAAGCTTTTCTAACTTCATTTTGTAAAATGTTTATATGAAATAAAAACAAAAAAGTGAGTTAATTAAAAAAATTTAATACGAGTTTTCGCTACGTAAGAAAAAGGTATTCGAATGGCGATAGTCTTCTTCTTTGTTATGATTATTATACATCACTAACTATTCTTGTTTATTTTATTTAAAATTGTTTACCCATTTTAGGTAAATCTTGTTTAAATTATTTATTTCAGTGGTATTGACCACCAAAGTGGAAAAAATATGTTTCGGCGCTTATAGCCAAGACTTCAAGCTTTATTTTGATCTACACGTGCATCCTTATTTATGCATTTGTGTTGGACATGTAAATGCGTCCCTTCTTTAATTAATACTTCTACATTTAACACACGCAATATGAGAATACTTTCTAAAACAAGATTTACAACACCAAAAATATTAAGGGGAACAAATTGTAATAACCGTTAACGGCGGTAATCATAATAAGAACAGAGAGGATAGAGATAATAAAATCAGAACGACAATTAAATGATATATCAAGAAACTACACTGTCGAACGACATAAGCGACGCATGAGGTTTATTTCAAACTTATCTATAATTGCATCCGTTTTGTAGTGTAATAAATTTGTATTGAAGTTGTCTTCTTTATGGCAACAACGATGTATGGGGTTGGTAGTATCAATTATACCGATTTGTTGTCTTTAATGGAATTGGCTTTATACTACTTTTTATTAAGAAAATCATGAGAATATTGCTTATATTCAAGCAAAATGATACCGGGTCACATAAAATTAAATAAGAAAATATTATTATGTTTGCCTGTGTAACTTATGCTCTACCAAATTAATTTTGACAGTATTTTTCCTCCTTTTTAATTTTATTTAATTTTAATTCATTTAATTTTATTTAATTTAATTTGCTAACCCTGGCATGGCTGAAAAAAATGGAGGGCTTAAGGTAAATCCAAAAGGCGGAAAGTTCTTCCTTTTGAGCTTTCGCGAATAAGCAAATAAAAGCAATTGAAAAAAACTGAATTTACTAAAAATATTGTGGGCGTTTGATTTTGAAGAAAAATGAACCAAAGGAAGAGTTAAAATGGATTAACTTTTCAGTGAATGGAAACTAGTTAAAACTATTTCCATGGGAATTGAAAAATATTAAATTACAAAACCCCCTAAACAGTGGCAAAAGGTGTTGTAGTGAGCTAAATAAACATAATTATCCTGCAAAACATTGAAACCAATGAGTTTTACTCCCGACATCAGCATTTTGGTATTTAGTTTTAAGCGTCGAACAAAATTAATAATTTATTTGTTTAGTACTTCACTTGTCTGCTTAGAAAGTGAAAGTTGGCCTACCCATCTTGTGAAAATATAACAAAAAGAAGTTTGTTTGTATTAAACTTTATGTTTGGATTTAGTGTTTTTGTTATTTACAATTCAATATTTTAGTTGCTGTTGTTTTCGTTTTCTTTCTTATATCTGTTGACAAATTTAACGGCCAACAGTTGTTGTCACATTGTTTTTATTTTCTTTTAACTTGTGACTGTCAAATTATGACAGGAAAAAACTAAGATCTTCGAGTTTATGGAGATAATCATAAAAACAGCTAATAATTTTAAGCCATGGTCAATTGAATATACATATATTTTGCTTTTCATGTTAATTTTTGCTTTCTACTTCTACCGATTATTCAAGCCATCATACCATATAATTTGCCAAATACAACTATATGGTATTAGATTTAATAAGTAACTATTAAAATATTCGCATACAAATACATTCACATAGAAAGGAAATAAAAATATCAAAGAGAAAAAAAATTAATAATACACATGGAAATTTGAATGTTTTCTTAGCCAGATTTCGACGTTGTGCATTAAGCAGTGTGTTCACTTTGTTTGTCGTCTTGTTCGCACATTGGAAATTGCAGCGTTTATCATTTTTCTATTTTCACTTTGATTTGCATTCGGAAACAATTGGCTAATTTTACTAGGAATAATGTAAGCATTTTTATATGGAAAACAACATTGCAGTTGCAGCAGACCAGATTAGCAGACTGGATGAAATTGATAAAACCTTAGTAAATAATATATATATATATATATATATATATATATATATATATATATATATATATTACAGGTATCGGCTGTTTTTTAGCTGCACAAGAACTTGATAATACAATAAACAAATATCTTTGGAATTAACCCTACAAGAACACTATATAACTACATCAGTTATATGTAATCTTGCATTTTTCTCTAAATGCACTCGTATACATCTGTACTTAATATTCTACTGCTTTTATTAGTCAATGAATACCTAAATTTTGGTTATATATAACTAGTCAATGATAGCTAAAATATTGATCAGCACTAAACTAACTAAGCCCAGCTAATAACTTATTCTTCAGTTAAAATAGTACAGTTTTTGAAATTCAATTGAATGCTTTTACTACAGCTTAGTTAAAAGTCGAATTTTATCGGTCGAATCACAACTCAACATTAACCCGAACTATAATTTTAACGACAGGGTTCTTTCTCTTTGAAGTTGCCATAAGCACATAAATATGAGAGGGATATAGTGAGTTTTTAGTTATTAGCAAAAAATATATAGTTTTCTTTTTTAGAGTTGTATAGTCAAAAGGTAACCTGGAGAGGAGACTAAAAGTAGTGTTTGTTGTTTGGTCTGGTACTGCCACATAAAGAGAATTTAATTATATTTTGTTGGGAAGATGTAATAATCACAATCGTTATAAGTTACTGCAAAAGGATAAAAGACAGTGATTTGCCTACAAAATCTAGAATCTAAGTTTAACTTCATTTATGAGTTGTTGAAAGGATGTTTTCTTAATGTTGCATATACTGATCTTATAGCTGACTCCTTCCGAAATTTTTTTGCAATTTAGGGCTTGGAGCAAAAGTATTTCTATCTCCTTTATGATGGTATGAAATTTCGGTAATTTATATATGTTACTCTGAATTATCGAGAATCGATCGTGGTTAGTTGGCCGTTAAAAATAGTCATATAACATTAATGTCGTTCGCATTTGCCTAAATAAAGAGGTAGTCAATTTGTTTCATTGTCAACAAATTTTCTTCAAGTTAAGAGCATCCACAATTCGTTATGATCACCACAACTTATATGTTTGTATGGCAGCTGGTGAATACCACTATTTTAGTTTTTATATTTTAAAATGACAATTGCAAAAAAAATCTCAATTAATGATACCGAAAGCAGACACAACCTATTGAAATAATCCATAATTGCTTGCAACAGAAAATATTAATTCAAATAAAAAATGAACAAAATTGTTGAGCAATTAAAGATAAAGTCTTTCCAAGCAATAAAAATAAAACGAATGCAGTAACAACGACTTGCAAAGTCAATTATGCATGCATTTGATTTAGCATTTGAATTGTTAAGTTTTACACCGATTGTGTGCTTTTAGTTTCCCTCTACCAAGTGTGAGTCTTCCGCCACAAATTGTATGCACAATTGAAAACACACTCGCATAAGTAACACTTTGATTCTCCCAAAAGTTTTACATAACACCAACGTAGTTGCTGTGTTGCCTTACATTTGAACTTATCCAGTCTCCTTTTTTATACGCTGCTGCACAGGTGGAAAAAGTTCCAGTCATGAGAAAGGGTATAGAATATTCTCCACAACCGAATAAAAGGAAACAACTGGTTTTATTTAAAATAGTTTTTGTTGATAGAAACGTGTCTAAATATTTGCCACTGTTTGGTTTTTTTTTTTTTTTTTTTTTTCAAGAAACTTTCACAAATTTTCTGAATATCTAATCCAAATCAGTTTATTTCAGCACCACTTAATGTTCGATTTGTTTTATTTAATGCTGACTAAAATGACTTGTGTGCTGGCTATAATTTGAATCGAGTGGCAAATATTGTTGCAACTTATTTATTTAATGCATTAATTTGCAAAGTATTTTGTTGTTTGTAATTTTATCTTGTCGCACCCATAAAATGTTTATGAATTAAAGTCAAATCGTTTACTACCTGCTCTCAGGCATTGCATGTTTTGTATTGAAATACATTTTAAATTCTTTCTAGTTTTAATTTTTCCAAACATTTATTACATATGATGTTTTGCATGTCATTTGCTAGTTTCGTACTATTTTTATGTTGTGCTATAATCTTTTAGTTTTGTATGTCACACGAAACCGTAGAATCTTAGACATTTAAATCGCGTAAATGCCATCAAAAAAAATGTATTTTGTTAAAATTCATACATTCTTCGTGCACGAAGTAAGATGAACCCCGGTTTTATTTTTAACACAATTATTTAAAATATTTCATGGCGTGTTACATTCAAGAGCTTTCGTAAAAAAGCTAAAAAACCGACTTTCATATCGTTTCCAAAAACGTTGCTTTTGTCTGCGGGCAATTTCATTCGCTGCGAATTATTATCAAAGAAATTTGTTTTCTTTTAGGAAAAATATATATTAGCGGAAGCGCTGCTAAAAAAACTCAATGACGACCGCTGAAGAAGTTGAAAAGCTTTGTTCAGATATATTGTAGTCGGACAAAATAATAAGGCGAAGTTGGAAATTTCTCATAATGCAATCAATGTAATTAAATAAACACGATTTTATTCTTCATTTTTGAAATTCAAATTCCAAGGAACAAAATAGAACCTTCTGCATACGCTTACACGGACATAACTTTTTTCAATAGAGAACTGCAAATGTAACGTAAAATATAAGGAAAACGTAGTAACCTGTGCCTCGTTTCTGTAACTCAGGATGAGTCAGAACATATTTCTATATATACTTTTGCATATCTATTATCCTATGGAGAAACCTACAGTAAAGAGCATGACAAGCATAATTATTAATTTTTTCGACGCGAAAATTTTTCACATCAGTTACAGAAAAGAGGCACAGGTTTTTGTGTTATTCTGTACATTTAGGAGCTAAAATACTATTACGACTACCGCGTGATAGACGGTGATTGATGTAGTATTCGGTTACTATAAAAGAATTGATCACACCAACTGATAATATATATACATAGCTAAAAAAATAATACTTCTTACGAATTATTTTCTAAGCCTGTTTGAGATATCTTGAAATATGCTGGCTCAAATCGGCTCAAACTCCTAAGAAATCTAAGTTCGGGAATGCTCATCAGTTTCATTGGATTCAATTCATTTGTTCAAAAATTATAAGCGGCTCACATACTTAAAAACACACCTACACACACAGAGTAGGGAAATTCTCATACGACCTCAAAATGTGGATATCTAATGAAAATAGGGAATCCACACATTGGTTGAGGTTCATGGAACGAGCGGCACAGGAATTTTGTGTTTGAATCCAGAGAAAAATGGAAAAATCAAAATGATCTGCCCACGTTTACGCCCACCTCCCACACAAAGTGAAAACAAAACCTTGACTCAGAATCATTTGTGTGAAATTTGAAAAATATCCTCCAACTACTTCCCATACAACTTGTATTGAAAAATTGGCATAGCTCATTTCATTTTTGATACATCAACTCAATTTTCACAAAAAATAAATATTCTAATTTTAAAAAAGGCTCCTGCAAATATTTACCTGATCTTCCCACTTTTACTCTCATCTCCCATAGAATAAAAATAAAATAAAAAAGCAAACACTTGTTGAAGTAGCACTTGTAGTTATTTTAAGAAAGTTTAAGTAATAGTGATCTGCATTATCCCACTAATATCCGAATTGAAACTGTGTAAAATCATTCAATGATCACTTTGAATTTGTTAAATATATTGGAAAAAGGAATCAGCATGACTAAAATTAAGAATTTTACTGCTGTGCTCTAAACACATGGACTCCAGCAAGCTACCGGCTACAATATGCCAAAACATTAATTTTGGCGACAGCAAGGCAGCACGACTGCAGGCAGCACATGCTATTTTTATAATGTAGTAGAATTAAACAAATTTCTATTTTTGTCGGCTACAAAACAAAAAATTTCCTGACAATATAAAACAATACGTAGAGAGGGTTTGTGCTCAGAAATATTTTTATTGTGAAATGCAAAATAATATTACAGAATTGAAACGATATGATGTACATGGACACATGCATCAAAAACTTTTAAAGAAATAAATTTATTTGTTTTAATTTTATATAAATATGAACACGGGTGTTGGCTTTTCTCCTTTTCTGTTTGCAGTCAAATTCCACTAGTTTTTATTTTCATGAGCGGCAATGACAGGATTCGACGTTGACAGTATAATTTGAATAACTTATATTTTTAAGCAAATAAGATTTGGGATTTTATTTATACAAATATATGAAATTTCCACCACCGGTGTTGGCAAAAATCTCTGCAACAAACAGCTAATTAGCGTTATTGATTTGGTGGTGTCGTTTTTAATATAATTCAGTAGATGACTACACCGCGCCATATGATGCCAACTGCATTTGCAGTCGTTGGAATCTTTAGGCTGCTGTGGTGAATAAATCGTTACTATTCTGATTACATTCTGCACTACAGTGCTAATAATCCTCTTAGAAATTCTTAGGTATTCTGTCGTTCATGTAAATTTTAAACAATAATTATTTATCATACAAAAATGTTTATGCGAAGCGATCTGCACAATTGTCATGCTTTCATTGTTCCTTTAAACCACACTGCGAACATTTTTTAAGATTGATTTCTATATATCTAGATATATATATATATATATATATATATATATATATATTTTTTTTTTTTTTTTTTCTTGCAATGTATTGTCCAGGAAAATTGGAAATAAACAAAATTGGATATAGCAACTGACAAACTTAAAGCAAATTTTCATATCAAATATTTGCACTAAAATTTACACATATTTCTTGATGTAGAAAGAAAAATTAAATTTACAATATGTATTCTACTTCATTTAATTTTTCCTTTATAGTGCAGTTCTAATAAAATATACCAGATGCATTGGAAATTCTCTGTTTATATATTTCAACTTCCCACTTGTCATTGCCGTAACCGAAAAACTCCGAAATTGTATAATTTATCAGATAGTGTTCTCGATTCTTTTATGGTAATCGAACACTAGATCAATCATCGCTAATCACTCGGGAATCGGCTGACCTAATAGCGTTTTAGCTCGAAGAGCTCAATAGCGCAGGATAGCACAAAATCGAGGCTGATCTTTGCGGCTTAAATTAGCTTGAATTCACAGCCTTTCTTTATTGTTAAGCGTTTTCCATATATTTTTTAATCAATATGAAAAGATATGATTTATCAAAATTTTTTTGCTGAACTTTTCCACTCAAAATTACTATTCCATTCTAATTTAAAGTAAAGGGCTACTATTTTTTTTACTTCAAAAGTAAAATTAAATACGACACATAAAAAGTTACGATTTCGATAAGCTTTTACTTCATACCGTTTTGTGTACAAAATAGAATATCATCAAAATGGCTGCCTCCAGACTGGTTGTAACAGTCGATCCACTTGACGTCGCTAAAATGGGGAATTACGCATCCGAGAAACATCTCATGCAGTAAAGACAAGTTCATTCAGTAGTATGGTGTATTTCGTGGCACCGTTCTGCTGAAATCTCATATCGTCAAGTCCATATTTTTCAGTTGAAGCCTAAAAAACTACGCCATAATGAGCCCTGAGATAATATAAAATATTTCTTATTATGAATTGTGTGTGTTTAGTAGTGCTTAAGCTGTAGCCTCAATAATCTACTTGACAACGAAAATTATATACCGCGATTTCCCTAAATATGTTTTACCGGAATCAGTTTTCCAGAAGAAAATATTGGTGACTTATAAATTACAAGCTGTTCACCTCGCTATATATCGTTAAATGGTTCTCACATCTGAAAGTAACGAAAAACTTTGCATTCAGAGTAATACTAGAATTAAATTGATGTGAGCATGTGAGTAAACATTGTGATGAAGTGCTTTTAGGAAATTAGCATAAAGTAAAAGATTTATTTCCATTAATAATGAAACGGAGAAAAAAATACTGACAACACTTGCATGTTATTTCATTATTTGTTATCAGAAATATCAAGACATTTTCTCACAACACTAAAGAAATTTTTATATTAAAATGCAGAAGTAAATTAAATGCAAAAATAAGCAAAGTTTTTTACAACAAAATCCATTTTTATGATCATAATTTGCGCAATACTATTGTTGTCTTACCACTATTTGTTGGCGAGAACTGCTACGAAATTTGCACATTCGAGTAAATGTACAAGAAATTTATTATTTTATTATACTGTAGTTGTTAAGCCAAACGTGTGCAAGCAGTTCTTTTATAAAGTCAACTGTATCAAGAATAGGAGCATTAAGCGACTTGAATGGACCGTATCAAGAGCGCTACGCTTTTCATTTAAAAAATATTACACTAAATAAAAGTTTGTTCGAAATTTCTTTAAAGAATTAATGAATGAAATGAAGTCAGTATAGTCGATTTAAGAAGCCGGAATTTTATACTCATAAACTGTTTGAATATTTGCCCAATTTACAAGATGTGTCAAAAGTTGTTTACACTCTTTGATACGCTATTATATATTAAATTTTTTAAACATACAAATTAGCTGTTGTTTTTTGTTTCTTTACAATGGTTGCGAAATTGGATTTCAAAACATAATTAAAAAAAAAACTTTTTCAAACAAATAATTTTTATTTGCGTTGGCTTTTCAAAGTTAGCTCCAGTGCTAACTTACTGCTTTTGGGCACTATTTTTAGTGCTTTAAATGTCTCAAAGCGTCCATTTTTAAGCTTTGGCGCTAAACTAAGAAAATGCACTAATTTCAAAGTGCATTTAGTGTTATGAAGAAATTTGTAAATTTTATAAATATTTCGTTGTTTATTCACGTTAAAACACTGTGAGTGGCAAAATAGAGCTGTAATTGTTTGCTTATTAGTCGATGATTTTAAAAATTCAGCCCGAGAAAATTATTTCTCAAATAAGCTTAATTTGGTACTAAATATTTGTAGTTAATCATACTAAAATTTAGAGCTGCAAAGAACTTTTAGTACAACACACTAAAAATCGTAAACAGATTGTCTCTGGACTCTGTTGATTCGGTTCTGCACATTAAATCGGGACCTTGTGGCCATAGTTTGTGCTGTTACG
Organism: Linnaemya vulpina; assembly: GCA_963675445.1. Taxonomy (NCBI): domain Eukaryota; kingdom Metazoa; phylum Arthropoda; class Insecta; order Diptera; family Tachinidae; genus Linnaemya; species Linnaemya vulpina. Next base: position 64,934,123 of record OY776278.1, on the reverse strand, counting down.
ATTATACTCTTGCTCGTTTTTGCAGAAAAATTTTTTACAATGAAATATACAAGAAATCTTAAGTATATTTTATGGCAGTTTTCCACGATCAATGATGAAGATCCAACCAATTTGGATACAAAATAAAACACCATTTTTTGTAATTTTTAAAGTGTTTTACGTTTCTATTAGATCATCATTATCTACGTGCTTTTGCACGAGTTTTAGATATCAGAGTTACGCTTTTTTAATTTTTTAACTCTCATATGCTTTTGGAGTCAATTTGGAGTCAAAAAGATGGTAACACTGACCACAAGGCTTCCGAATTAGGCAATTGCGTATGAACACAAAGTCATTCAATAGACTTGTTCTAAAAAGTAATTAAAATAAAATTGAAAAGAAGATTGATTTAATTGAAAATCAATGCGCACATAATCGAAACTGGCTTTACAAACCAAATTTGATGTGGGATGCCAGAAAATTGTTCAAAATTAAAACAACTCCCATCGGCAATAAAATGAAAATTGCATTAAGGCATTCTTAAGTAAATATGCATGTCCATAATATGCTAGACGCCAAAGCATGTTTTTAAATAGGATTCAGCAGCGAGATTTATGAAAAAATTGTCATTTAATTGCTGGTTTTGTAAAATTATAAAGAGAAATATTTCTCATGTGCTCTCATCTTCGGTCCTGTTTAGAATATTAAGAAGGGAACAAATTTTAAATATAACCAAATTTTCTGAATATTTACAGTTAATTTCTTCAATATCTCAAAAAACCATCTCACATAGAAACGTAATCGCTCATATTATGAATGACGACGTCGATGTCACATCAACACGACAGCAGAAACTTGTCACTTGTGATTTAATTGTCGACAATAATTAATTATTATCAACAGCGTTTTGGTGTTCTATTTATTTATAGAAAATGTTTCCAGAAGTCAATTTCTGTCGACAAAGACTAGACAAATGCCAAGTTTTTGCTGTCGTGTTGATGAGATGTCGTCGTCGTCATTCATAATATGGGCGAATATTTGCAGCGTTGTCAACCTTTAAATTTCACAAAGCACTAATACAATTTTAGTTAAAAGGCACTAAACTTAAAATTATTAATATTAATAAAAATATATAGACATCGACAAATAATACACATTTAAAATTTGTTTACTGCAAAACATGCATTTCGAGATGTTGAAGAATATATAATGGAATAATTGCAGATATGAGAATATGTTTCGCTTTTAAAATCAAATTAAGAAACATCGATACACAGAAGAATAAAGGAAAATTTAAAAGAGTTTAATTTTCCAAGAAATACAACCCAAAAGAAAAAAGCTGTTCTTGGAAGTCACAACATTCCCATTATCAGGGCTCGTAACCACAACTTGCTAGAATGCTTGCGCACAGGCAGAGAAATGAGATGTGATTATAGACTTGGATGTTCTTGTCTCATCGCTTTGTTGCACTTTACCGCCTTATTATTATGATTTGAAGGAAATGTTAGAAAAAAAATCAAAGCGACTTTGTTAAAGTAAACTTTCCCTGTGGAAAAGATGTCTTAGATAACTTGGCTCTATGTGCAAATTCAATTTTCTTTGAATAAAAAATTGCATTTTGAATTTATGTTTTAGAGCGACCGTCAGACGAAACAGCACCAAAAATTATTTTAAAACGCATCGAGTATCAACTTCGAAATATTTTGAGACAATGAGTTCAAAAAGCACTCATATCGGTGCGAAAAGTACCACATTGACAACTCTGGTTATATATATCATGTCAAAAAAATGTTGGAGGCTGAACAAATACTGCAATTCAATATTGTCAAATTTCAATATTGTCAAATTTTTAAGAAGATCATGCCATAACGAATCGTGCCATGACCGATTTGGCATAGAATTGCCCATATGTAAACATGTGCAACAGTAGGTAGGTGTACAGGCAGGTTTCTATAGTTCCAGCCTTTATCTGTTTAATTTTCGAAATGCTTGGTTAATAATTGCATTATTTTCAAATGAATTGATATGATTGAAAAATTCTCGTAGAGTACTATAAACCTCTCCTTAGCTGCACAGTACGCAGTGACCAACTGGAAAAGATTTTTAACAAGTTGCAAATGAACTAAAGTTTAAAAAACAATCTTCAGTCTTAAGGCTGTAATGAACTCATTAGTCTTGCATGCAATATTGAAATATTTACAAAAAATAAAATCCACTTGTATTAACGCTTTTTGAAGTTCTACAGCGAAGAAATAAATATTCAGTTTGAGTAACCATTGAGCACAGGTTTTCCACATATATTTTCCTCTTTTCAACTTAATAAATTAACAACACGTAATATATTAAAGTGTATGTTTTATTTAACATGCATGGCCATTAAATTATGTATTGATTTTTTTTTTTTTGCATATAAAATAATTAATTAAAATAATCAGTATTCGTTTAATCTCTCAAGTAATTTTTTTATTCTTAATTGATAACGGAAATCAAATGTTTTTTCGCTGCTTTTTATTCACCAATTTTTTCATGTGTTTAACATTATTTGTATTATTTAATATTATGACAAAGGGGATTTTGGGTTGTATTGAAAGAGCCTCTCTGACACGATCCACTTATATGCCTTATCTCGGCCTCCTTTCGATACCGTGGAGTAGCTGTGTTAGCATCTCAATTGTCTTCCTGTCATTTCAAATTATTGTGCCTTCTTCCAAAGAAAGGTAGCTCATCTAGGTCCATATCGGTCATTTTCATCAATAGTGCCATAACTCAAGAACCACCACCCCTGACACCCCAGGGGCCACACCAGTGCAGCCCTTGGGCTTACACAGGTTCAAACTTTACTCATATGGCTCCGCCACAAAGCTATAATAGTACACCTTGCTAAGGTGTTCAGCCTACCCAAAACCCTTGTTACTTCCGAGGACATGCATGTCGTCAGCACCAAAAGGAACCAAAGGTCAAAGCCATAAGACTTATCGTAACGTCTGCTGATTCACAGCAGCCTATAGAGACTTCCATCACCTAGGCCAAAGTCCCGACATACTACCAATATGTCTTAACATCAACCCTTATCTGACATCTCTTCCAGCGACTCTTGGTATCAAACCACAGCCACTACGTGGACTCACTGAAGAGATCTCATCCAAGATCTGGCCACAGAATTATCTAGTCATGGTCCGCCACCTTCCGGATGAACATGCGTTAGACAGAGCTTCGTCTGTGAAGCAGATGATCCACACACGCCCAGCCAAATAATTACGTGTATAGAAACATCGTCGCTTTACCCCCCGATCTAATACCATCTGTGGGGCTGAACCAGATCCCGTGGCACCAGTGTAAGGAAACTGGTTACTGCGAGGCATAACCAATATAGGTTTCTCATCCTACTATTGATTTTTGATCCTTTATATGGCGGGACCCGGTATCCTTCCACCTGTATTTCTAATCCTTTCGCCAGAAAGCACAACAACAAGTTGCCTATTGTGCCCCCGGGAGGAATTATATTGATAATTTTTTGTATACTAGTTTTATTGTTATTTTCTTTCTGTTTCCTTGGATCGCCACTTATATAATGACATATATGACGTAGCAGAAGCTTCTCATGTTGTTGGCTTGAAAATAGCGTTTGATATTCGACATTTTTGGAGTTCTCAAAAGAAGCTTTCAACTAGCTCGGTTTTTAAGAGGGTGTAGAACATCACTCCATCCGATCTCCTGACTATTTATACCACCTACACACTCATGGCTGGGCCGATGCTTCAATATTTACTCGACCCCTTGCATGAGAGCTTGGAGTTGTTGTTTTTTTTTTCAAGCTATACGCTCTCCATCTATGTTGAGGTACCAGTGAACAGAAAGAACTAATTCTTTACAGGTCTCTACTGACACGTTTTACTTGGTGAAATATAAACCGAATATTCACTAGCACCACTTTTTTGCTTGCCTCTCACAATAAATTTTAGAGAGCAGAGTTTTGATGCAATGCATCGCATGTACGCGGGGTTTATTCCCTAAGTCGTGGTGCGATTTTAAAAATAAAGTTCAAGGCTGACGTACTCTTATGACAAAACTCTTCTTTCTTAGTCTAAACTTGGTAAAAACCCGTTTCCTGCTTTTTATGAACATGAACATAACATTTTATGGTTTATTGTTATGATTTTGAGTTTCTATAATTTTATGTTACATATTTTATAATAAAAATGGAAGGAATTCAACAAAGTTTAGTTCTTTAAGATATCCAAATTATAGCAGGTATCCATTATGAGCATTTCCATTATATTTTATGTGTTTTTGTACGACAAGATTTAAATTATTTACTAAGACACATGTTCAGGCATATTCCTTAAAAGAAAATAAATTAAACGTTTCACATATGCAGTTCTGGATTGAATATTGAAACTTAAATGTAAAAGGTACAATGCAGAACATCAAAAAATTAAACTGAATTAATTTCAGCAGAATCCTACTTCAAATGGAATGCAGAACATACATGACTTATAATGTTTAAAATTATTATTTTGGTAAATAGCAATCGGATATGCTTCTCTTTCGATTTCTTCAATCACAACTCTTTAATGAAACGGAGTTACATTCATAATTACATAGTCAATGCAGCATTGATCAACCTAATTTCCACATGTTTTGGGCCAAAACTAGTTTTTGTTTGAGTTATTCGCATAATAAAAATTTATAGGAAAACAAGTATCAAAACACTGGTTTTGCGCAAAATTAGTTTTATGGAGCAAAGCACGTATACATTTGTTATATACTATGATTCTTTGTCAAATTTTTTAACCTTTTTCCTTTTAATAATTAATTTTAATTCAAAAGAAAATTTTTTACAAAATCAAATAATTTCCTGAAGAAATTAACCGATGGTTTGCGAAATATCGAATATTAAATATTAATATAAGAGAACCTCAAAACTCAAACAAATCTATTGATTATTTTTTATATAATTTTTTACTATTTCGGGTACTTTTAGTTTATCCCCAATAAAAGACTTGTTGAATTCTGCTAAGAATTTTCTTTCTTAATCTAATATAAACTTTAAATACATACATAAATGTACATATATGCATATGTTATAGTTTCTTCCATCAAAATAATATTTTTTGTAATTTCTTACACGATCATGTTCGTCTAAGTTAATTTCGCTCACTTTTGATCAGCACGACATGATAAGTATCTAATCCTGATGTTGTTTTACAAAATGATACAACAAACAGCCAATTAATACATAGACTAGTTTAATGAGGCGGCACATACTCGAACCGGCTTGCATGCTGCCATGAAGAAAGCTCGTTTTGTTATTAAATATTATTAGACTTGGCCATATTTACCCAGATGAGCGAGCCTCTTCTTCACGATACTAAATACTGACTGACTGCTTTATACATCACGGCTTTTGCATGAAAGCAAATATTTGTTTGAATTCATAAAGTAAATTGGAAGTAAGAAAATAGAAATAAATGGTGTCTCAAACACGTCGTAAATCAAAACAAAACATCAATAAAAAATAAAAGATAGATATCCAGTGATATTAATGCTACAGACAGTGATGGAGCAGAAAAGTTAAACTAAATGCAATGAAGGCCTATTGAAAAGAGTTGCATTTTGCGAAGCAATTATCGATTTGCAACTGCTGCAGCAACAAGTTAATGCAACCATCAGTAAGGACATGTAGACATGCATATGTATGGGTTATAGGTTTTAATGAAAATAAAAAAATCAATTTTTAAAAACATGTATCGGTAATGAGTGAGACATTTGAAAGTCAAAGTTTCACAAGACACCAGAAAGCTTTGAGATAAGACATGTAAAGAAACGACATGATGTAAACGGATGTTTAAACACTTAACTGTCAGAGGAAGTTGACAGGTGGAAATTCATATATTAATATTTTTTTAATATTTTCATTTATGATCTTTTGTTGTTAGTTGCAAAAAAAATTTTAAATATCATAAAAATTTTTGCTTAATGCGATATGCACTACAAGTCTGTGTAGTTCGCAGGGATAATTTCGACAGTCCAGGCAGATAATGTCATTTATGTTAATGATAACCGTCGTTAAATTTTAGCACCATGATAAATTAAATGTGACATGGTTGAGAATATGTTGCAAAGACAACATCGTAGCAAGTTGTTCGAAAGAGAGCATAAGCACTTTTATTTTTATGACCAATTTTATTTCAATAAATTAAAAGGTTCAAGGAACGCAAAAACATAAAACTTGTATTATATTTTATGTACGTGGTGTAAAAGGTCTTACAATATTGCAGGTTTGTAACGCACTTTATTTTTCGAGCTGAGGTATGACTCAATGGCTCCAGGTTCGTATCAAAAGTCTACTTAAATATTCAGAAACAAAGTGTTTATTTAATCGAAAGTTAAGTACTTAGATTACATTAAAGCTAGTATGTTAGGTTGAAGTTATCGGGTGATGCGATGGTTCCACTGCTACACTGATCTGATGGTTATAAAGACAAAATTGGTGTTCGGTTCGGGTCCTGAGGGAGTAAAACAGGTGATATTAAGATTATTCGCTTTAACAACTGGCAAAATCACGAGCTCAAGAGTATTCGGAGGCTTAAGGTCGGCTGCTCGTTAACTACGTTCAGTTTTATTAAATATTAGTATGTGAACAACAATATTCTTCTTATAATTATCGTTCGTACGGTATCGGTAGTTGCTCCCCCATTTGTGTGCAAACTTTCTCTACTTATGCATTGTATAATATAAAGCTAATGAGAGTTATTAGTAATGTTCTGTTTTGTTTACCTACATTTACGTGCTTGTTATTTGAATGCATGCGTTTTCTTGTCATGCTATTTGGTAAGTGTATTTGTTCTTGTGCATGCAGTAGCACTGAGCAAAATATGTTATTGCTACAAATACACTAAACAGTACACTTTACTAGTGGCATTGGGTGAGAGCATTTGTAACGTACGTTACAGGTCGCCATTTAAGGTTGTTGGAGAAGTGCTTTTTTTCATTCTATTTAAGTATTTGCCATTGCAGTAGTGCAAATACACTGCGGACTAATCTAAATTATAACGCAGAGCGCACCGTAGTTTAGCCTTAGCTCTTTCGGTGAAATAGGTATCATAAATTAGAGTGACAATATTGCACCATAAGCATCAGTGTTTATTCATGTCGATTAATAAAAATCTCTAAGTAGAAACAAGAAATAAAGAAGAACATGCTAAATTGACCCGAAAGTAGGTAAAGTTGCATTCGCAACAAACTTCACTCCTTCACGCACTACCAAAATTGCAAAGCGTTGACGCCGCGTTGTTTTGAGAAATTTTGACAGCCACACAACGCTTTGCGTTGTAATTTAGATTAGACTGTTAGGTAAATAGCAGTGTAGAGTTCTAACTGGTATACAGCAATTATCTTCGGTATTTTGTCAGAATACCCCTCGTGTGGAGCGGTCTTAGAGGAATATTGACACTTTCAGCTTGTAAGAGTCAAAAAAGTTACAATCCTTGACGCCCCTGCTCATCAAAACTTAATTAAGCTGTTGAGAAAATGTCGAAATTTGTTTTGGAGAATTTGGGGATTATAAACCCCGATTAAATGACAACACTAATACATCCGTTGGACGAAAGTATCTGAAATGAAAAATGAACTGATGTTTACTAACGACACTGAAAGAATATCAATGAAATTAAACAGAACAACCTAATCTTCGCTTCGATTGTGTTAAATCTATTCCAAACAAAGCAAGTTATTATTATGTTCCGCTACAATTTATAAATCAGCAAGAAGGACGAGTACATTAGTGATCCTTTTATATCCAGATGTCACATTTTTTATGTGTGTTTTGACTAATCTTTAAGAGAAGTTTTTAAAAAAATTGGTACAATTAGTCTGAACGTTTACTTAAATATATTTAGAATTCGTAAAATGTTTCAAATTCCTGGTGTGTAGGCATTTTGATCTCTTTGTTAATCTCTTTGTTAATTTTTCTCGTCTCTGCTCGTTGTTGTCATAACACTTTCCTTCCGATCTTATCTTCTTTTATTTAGTTTTGAAAGTGTATTTACTAGTTAGTAACAGAGACAGTATGTTTATAGCCGTTGTTGGTAGTGAAGTGTTTCTTCAGTTATTTGTTTGTCTTGGCCGCAAGTTGTTGTGTTGCCAATTTTTTTGATTTATTATTTTCATTTGTGTAAATCTTTTTCAGTGATTTGAATATTATCTCTACATCCATAATCTTTTGTCAAGCGGTTTCTGTTGGTGTATTAAAACAATGTCGCCAGATAAGAGCATTTGTTCCAAAATGGGGTTGGTTTTGAGCTCTTAATGAACATCAGGGGGTAAATTACGACATTCGATATTGATTAAAATTTCTATTTAAATTGTATAAAAATTTCGAAAGATATCGAGTACGGTAATTTGGGCCCAGGTTTTCCTTAAATCTTATCTTAATGAAAAAGTTTTTTCCATTTAGAATAAAAAACAGTTTTTGACGAATATTTGAATAATTTTAATTCAACGTTTTTCATAAAAATGTTCCCATACTTTCGAATGTAAAACAATGTTTTAGACAATATAATTTTATACTTCTCAATTTGCACGATTTTTTCAAAAGAAATAATGTAAAATAGTTTAAAATGTATCTACATGAACAATTTTAAATGAGCATGATTATGAAATAAAATTTTTTTGTAGTGGATTTTTTTATTGTTAATGATATTAAGAAAATATACAATAATTTGTTCCAAATCATTTGAATTCGGCAGTTCGAGCAAGAAAAATATTATAAAATTTTAGTGAAACAATTACAAAACCCGAATAGTTCACAGCACTCTTTAGTACACTTTATATACATTCTATTTCTTTTTTCCTAAATTTAAAATAGTATTAACAACTGATAAGTTTAATGGATGTAGGCGTTAAGTAATTTTGTACTGTCAAAATTTTTTAAGGGCTTAAGTACCCCTCAGAGAGTGTAGCAGTTCCACGGGGATATCTTCGCTCTGTTTTTATCGAACTTTCTCAGCAGTCGCTCTATACAGCTTATTATAGATGGAATCTTACAAAGGAGCCTAAGGTCTATTTAGGTGTATCGCATGGCTGCATTCTTTGCCCTAAAGTATTTCTCGTATTCAAAATAGCAGCATATTCATTTACACTTTCAAAATCAACAGTTCAAACGCATGTATATATGCAACTATCAATTTGATGAAGAAAGCTATGAGCGAAACCGAATAGAATCACAATATGCTTTCAATTTAGGCTTGCAGCCATGGACACTGAAATCTCTGTGATGATGATGCTGTGCATGTTGCAACATGTAATTACGTGCTTCTTAGATTTCATACAACATACTGATTGTTCCATGCTACTCACTGGTTGAAAAATTGTACGTTCCTATTTACTTTTCCTTTTCTTTTCTATTTTCTTTTTCATTAAGTGGAGAAATTTTTTGCATCTTGAACGAATCAAACGTGCAGAGAAACTTGTGTTTTTGAAGGTGTCTTTGATCATGTTGTTTTAAACTGTTAATGAAAAATTTTGTTAACCATCTCTCTGCTGTGAACCCTTATGGCGCTACTTTAATTGCCACATTCTGATTGAGTTGTAAATAATTTCATTAGCAAACTGTGTTTTCTTTATGAAATTGCTAGAAAAAGCCAACAAAACACTTAGACTACGAAATCAATTGTTTTTAATTATATATAATTTGATGTACTTGAATATAACAACTTTTGCTGTTAAGTGCATTTAAGTAATTTCAGTTGGAAAAGGGAATAATTAGTGTCACTTATTTGAAAGCTAAAATTCGCAGTTGCTAATATTAATTGATGATATTCGACGAGGTCTTCTACTGTTTGCCATTCGATTATATAATTGCAGTTGCGTAGATTTTGATGTGTACATAGAAGAAGTACAAACGAGATCTGCTCAAAAAATTAGCTGAATTTCTATACTCCGTCCTTTCAGGAGTCTCTTCAATCTGAGAAACGGGAAAAAGTCAAAAGGCGGCAAATTTAGTTAAAGCGATGGCTGAGGAATCTTTAAATTGGAACTTTTGAAAAAGAAATTATTTTTTTTCTCCGAACTCACGAATTTCGGCGAGAACTTCGCTGCCACACAATTTATGGCATCATTTTTCTAAAAACCTCATGGCATAAGTGAACCGATATGCCGTCGAATAATGATGGGGCCCTCAGAAACTTATCCAATAGCGCTGGGACTTCGAGAACGAGCATCGTTATTCACACCCACTCCTCCTTCTTTGAAAAGCTTATTCACGGCTGTCATCATTATAGAACCGTACAAGAAAAAGTATGTATTCGTTGTTTATGTATAAATTTTTCATCAATTTTCCAAATTTCCTTGATATTCGAGAATCAATAGTCATTTTTAGCCGACTCATTATAGACAAGCACTTCTCGGCGCCTCACTCATTACATCCGCTACATTATCTGCTGAATACTCGGTATCGACTGCAGCAAGACACACGACTTGGTAAAAATTCTTCATCTTCTGAAACATTTGAAAATTCTTTGTGTTCGAAACAAATAGAATGTTGTAGTCTTCGGACTACTGTACGTATAAAAAACAACAAAAAATCATAACGAATCATGGAACGTATAAAAATGTATTCAGAAGAACTTGAAGACCATAAGTTACAAAAGTTACTTCGCAATATTATATTTTAAGGATGTTTAAACTTTATATAGTACACACATCGTTCATATTATTCAATACTGGTACAACTCAAGAAATAAATTTTTGAAGTTGATGATGCAACATATTTGCGTTCATTGTGTACAAATTTCATTTAAATATCTTATAGTATTTCACACTGACATCGTTTTAATAAATCCGCCTGTATAACCGTTAATTCACAAACTGTTTTTTGTTTTTTTTTTTTTTGTTTTTGCCAATGATAAGTTAAGTGCTGCCAAGGTATGTATTGAAAAAATCTGTTTGTGTATGAAAAATGCACTGAAAAATCCATTACATCTGCATCTTATCTGTCTATATTTTATATCTGAGACATTTAATCGCTCTTTATAAGTATTTCCATACTTTTATAATCCTAATTTGCAAAACATAAAACAATTCCTATATTAAACTACAAAGTAGTTTTTTTAAACAAACAAAAACAGTTGCCGTGCGGTGTGTGCGGTAAGTATTATAAAATGTAGAGGAAAATACTACAACAAATATACCAATGAGAGATTTAATTTATTGTGATTAAATTTATTGTACAAACTGTGTAAACGCAAAATCACATTTTTATGGTTTTAATGCTAAAACCAAATTTTAATTTTCCGTGTGCTGTTTATGAGTTGCTCACTTGATCAAATGCAAAAAAACTAGTAATTGAAGAGATATATTAAATTTATACGGTATATTAAATCGAACCAATTCTAATTTGGGTTATGCCACTACTTAGATAAATAGGGAATATGTAACAAGCCGGTCGAAAGAGCTATTTTGTTAAAAAGCTTCGACAATTAATTGTCTTTCTCCACCGGCCAAATTTAAAACAACGCTGGTGTAAAATATATAGAGTACACAACCGAGAAGTTCTTTCTTTTGTAACTTTTAATTAAGAATTTGACAACATAAAAGTTTAAACTCTTTCAAATCTATTCCTGATAAAACTGTTCTAAACAACCCTATAAAAATTTTCATATTGTAAATTGTTTCTGTCTTCCAACTATTCGATTTAAAGAGCTTTTTTAATGGTTTCCCGTAAATAGTTTTGCCACATTTTTCTCATTGACTGACTTACTTCGTTTAAAAGATTTCTCTAACCCAGCAAGCATTTAAGCGATTCCTTTTTCAATATACACCGCAGCTAAAAGACACGATTAACAGGAAACCAGTGATATATTAAATAATTAAAATTGTTATTTGTAATGCAACATTTAATTTATTACACCTATTAAACAATAATATACCTGACCCGAATTACAAACTAAAACTTTTGGGGCGTGTGTTCAGTGTTTGGTCTTGTTTTATGATTACAAGACCGCCATACAATTTGTATCGTTATATTATTCTTTTTAATATATTTTCAGATTTTTGTTTTGAATTGTTATTTAATTAAATGTTTAAACAACCAGTTACCTGCATATTTTAAAAACAATTTTTTTAACTTAAACTGGTGTCAGCATGTCTGCGCTGAAAATTTAATTTCCTGCAAATACGGGTTTTTCGAAAAACTGAATGGTTGATAAAAAAAACATGTTTGTTTAGTTTCTCATAATTGCCTGTTGTGTTCTTAAATTACTTTTGTTCCGAAAATTTTAAAATATTGCCATTTCTATGTTTGATAATTTGAAGTAGAATTGCTTTTGCAAATTTTGCAATAGATTAATAATAATATCGTTGTACACGTTTTACTTTGGTCAAATGAAAAATGTGCTAAAAAATCGATTATTCCGTAATACAATTGTTGTACAATTAATAGCTGAAAAACTGAACAATGAAAATAGAGTACTATTTCGCGTAGCTTTCTGGCTTTTTGGTAACAGCAACAACAGGAGGTAGTGTATCACCTAATTCTGTCCGTCGTCTCACTGTGCATTCCTTATAGTTATAAAAGTACAACTTACCGAAATTTGCTGCAAGCACATTTCGTCACATATAGAACGCGCCATTTAGGCCTCTCATATGTAATACATTTGTGCCAGTGCCTTTTGTAATTGTCGAAGCAGTGCTCATATGAAATTCTTGAGATGGCCTTCAATTCACACGGATTCAGATTTTATCAACTCAACTGTAGTAAAACGCCCTTCTTTCGTGTATATTTAATGTTTAGAATAGGCAAAAACTCTAAGGAGGCCTAATGTAATGAATTTGTTTCCTGAGGCATAATTAGAACACAGTAAACAAAAAAAACTCTATAAATTTTATAGAGTTTATCATGAGACTGAAATATAGTCACCTGCTGGAAAATTTGAGTACAGAAGTATCCTATTTTCCATATTATCTTGACGTGACGTTGACAAATAGTTAAAAAGAAGGGAGGTTATTTATCGGCACTTACGTGTGCTGGTTTTCATATTCCTTTTCTGTTCTTGTTGAGTTGCACAAGGAAAGTAATTACTCTATAAAACATCCTGGCAGTGACTGATTCCCTTAAAGCGTGATTTTCTTAAAGCGTTGGTCTAATATTAATATTTCAAAATAATATTTCATTATAATATTCAAAATAATACTTCATTATAATTTTGCAGATTGAGTTTGGGAACCGCATCTCATATATTTGTTTAACGTCAATGTTGCTTAAGAATTTTCGCATATTTGAAGAGAGCGCTAGGATTTGCGTTAGTGACAGCGTACCTGTCTACCTACTTCATTTGAAATAAGAAAGTACTCTTTGATATGGAAAGCTAACTATTCTTGTTTTTGTAATAAAAAAACGTCTTTGATTATTCACTATGGAAAGCGCCATAGAGTCATTTATATATAATGGAAAATTGAAAGAAAAAAATTAAAACAAAACAATGTTTTCGTGTACGTTTTAACTGAAGTTGGCGCATATAAAAATGCAATAAGGAATTGATTTAATTTTTTTTAAATGTACCAAATGTGTTGTAAATGATTGTTCAACGTGTCATGTTTCAAAACCATTTGTCTATAAAATTTTAATAATTTTTATTTTCTGAAGATGTTAACAAGCTGTTAACGAAATATCGAATAAAAATTAAACCAAATATAATTTGATAAAACACGACCATAAGCTTGATTAATATTATAATAAAAATATATTAAAATATATTCTCAGCATCTTAATTCAAAAATTTTACATTGTATCTAATAAATATTACTTCCATTTTCAATTTTCACACATCAAATTTTCTTCACATTTTTAAATTTTCTTCTTAAAAAAAAATCCCATGAATATCATATAAGATAATGCGGTTTGTTGTTGTATGTTTTAGTGAAATCTTGCTGGTATGGATTTTAGACAATTTAAAATTTTGTTTCTCTTGGTAAAGAAAACATCCCATTTTGGCCAGCTTTTATTATTGATGGTTAAGAGGTATGCATTCATTCAATATTACTTTATAGAAAAATTAAAGAAAGATTAAAGCCATAATAAGAAACATGATGAAAAGATTGAGAGGCTACCAGGCCAACACGAATTGCTAAGCTTAACGTTCATTAAGATGAAACCTACATAAAATCCGTTAATAATCACAGCCAACAATTACAATCTCGTGCAATGTACACGTATACATATTAATAGACGGACAGACATTTAGATATAAAGACAAGCTACTCCATCACACTTATAAGACACGAGGAAGATTCTGGTCTTAATCATAAATGCATGATGATGTTTATTTATTTCTTCTTAAAATTTATTTTTTCCTGTTAAACCAACAAAGTGTCAGCATATTAAATATATGCCGTCATATGTGGCAAGCACACATGTACATACCTACAAGTATGTATGTATGTGGTATATTATATGACAAGTTAAACCAGTTGTCTGTCTTAACACTTTTTACGAATGCAAAACAAAAAATGTAATGAATCAAATTATGTCTGTTTAAAAATATATAAAAGCTGATGTTTTAATTTTTTACCGGTCAATCTTACAACGTCCTATACCGGCTGGGCTTAATAATTTACCAATCCATGTGCAAGACATTACGTAATGACAACTGAAATTACAGCCTAGCGAAAATTACGGTTCACTTGGAAGTACGCTTGTAAGCAAGAGATTCAAAACACTCGCTTACCTGCTTCGGTATCACATAATTTTTATTCACAATGTCCCACTTGGTAGGTCTCTTATGTTCAGTATAACCTCACTCCCTGAAATAATTGCATTCTCGAAGCACTAGAATTGAAGTTACTTATATGTCAAATTTAATTTTATATGCTAATTGTTCGAAAAGTGTTTTTTAATATAGGAAAATATGATAAGTATTCCAAAGCACAAGGGAAAGTAAACATTAGTTTTATATATTCAAATTATGCAGCAACAGTGCTGTTTCCGAAAGCCGCTACTCTTTCGCCATCAGTACTCATGTGTATTTTTATATTTTACCACTTGTTGGGTGGCATATTAAATTTGATTACGAATACGTTATCAGAAGCAGCAAATGAAAAAAATAATAAATTTGCTAATTGATTAAAATATTTTCTTTTGATATTGTTAAGCCCAGTGCACCCTAATCCACATTTCGTTGAAACCGTAGCTGATTGCATTATAAATACAAAAGCTGAATGCTCTACAATTAATGAAATAACTATGTACTCCCGTGCATATATCTACGTACAGGTATCTATCATACTCTTCATTAATGCCGAAACCGGAACATATTGGGCGAAAGATCCTGAATACTACTTTCTTGCTTAAATTTTCGACTATAGGGTTGTTCCTAAACCCTATTAAAGAAATAAATACAAGATAACATACAAATCATAAATCACCATCTTTTCTTTCATATTTCATTTCCTATTGGGTCGATACAACAGCTTTGTACTCTCCATCTCTTCCATCCGTAATTCTATCAGCCGTTCCGAGCTTAACAGATATCAATATTAAAAGTTTTTATTTTGTTTTTATTGCAAATAAGCCAATAAACTAATAAATTGAAATATTAAAAAAAAATTTTTATTGACAATCTTCCAACAGTCACGATTATTATGATTCGTCTTATGAAATTTGCTATTTGACATATTATGATATGTTATGATTGAAATTTATTTGTTGGGTGGTTAAGCAACGTCTGTATGCAATTCATTGTTGCTTTTACCAAATCATCAGCAGCCTTCAACCACAGTTTTGAGAAAAGTTTCAACCCCCTCATCTTATGCAAAGATTTTTATAAACCACTTAAGAATTTACGAAAGATTTTAAAAAATCACAACAAACAATTTTTATTCGATTTGAATCTATTTTATTTTTCCACACTTTTATACAACTATAAATCCACTCGTAGGAAAAGGTATGTAGATACTTGGGTTTCGGATTTACGTATTGGAAACAGTCCTAAATAGATTGTTATTGAAATCAGCAAAACACAACGGTTTTGGCATAGAAGAGTAACCAGCTAAAATTTTTTTTCATATCATGCATTCGTTACGTTAACTTTATTTAATAAGTTTGTTCTTAAGACATGAAAGAGGCGTTGTTTCTTGTGGACTAATTTAGAAGCAGCTAATGGTAGGTGTTTTGATATAATACAGAGTGAGTAGAGCAGGATAAATAACGGTCGTCTCATGAATTATATTACAGAACCGAATGGTGAATAATTCAGAGGCGTATTCCAGAATAGAAATATCCAACTGGTTGAAAAAATTTCTGCAATTTATTTCTTCTACAAACTTTTGAGAAACAAAAACCATTAAGTTTTATGGCAATGCAAATGTTTCTTCAAGTAGGATCTATGAGTATTTCTCACTTGGAAATATACCCTGAGAAGCAGCCAGCTTAAGACGCCTCTCCTAAAAAAAATTTGACAAAGAATCAAGTTCTGTTTTTTCCAATGAGAAAATATGGCTTGTACAATAAATTACAACTGATTCGATACCATTTCATTTAACAGTGCAAAAGTTGTCTAATTACTATTAAAGTCTAACCTAAATTACGATGCAAAGCACTGTCAAAATTTCTCATGGCCATACAAAATGCACGAAATTAACCGAAATAACGCGGCGTCAACGTTTTGCAATTGAAAAATCTAATTTTTGCAGGCCGTAATGAAGTGATCCAAAATGTTATGAAAACACTTACTTAACTGTAATGAAAATAGAATTTCATTCTAAGATTACGTGACAGTTGTAGACGGTATGTATGTATGTTGAATGGGAATGGGACACCAAAGACCTATGTTTTATACTAATTTCGCTTTTATATGTTCAGTTGATAAATTTGTATAAGGACATAATATATGTATTTTATATATTTAACTCTCTAAATAAATGTTTTATTGTCAATGAAATATCGTATGTCCGTAAGTGGTTGTTCGTTGCAGAAATTCTGTTAGTATTAAACAAGCGTTTGTACATAAACTTATAGATTTGCATCATAATAAACTTGTGTACTTTTTCAACACAGACGCCAATAATATAGACATACTGAAATGCCATCAACAGATGTCACGATTTAAGCATTCTATAAGTTTAGCACCATTTACATTTACCTAATGCTTTTACGATTTCAACGCTCGGCTAAATGAGCCTTTAGACTGTTAAAGACCACAATACGAACAACATGTAAAAACTTTTAAGGTAGTTTTTGAAGTATATTGCGAGATTCTGTTGTATTTTTATACCGGGTGTCAGCCGGAAAGGTATACTACTTTGTTTGTTTATAATTTTTGATTAAATGAAAGAGAATGGATCTTGTATTGATAAATGCTTTATTTAATTTCGGTAGCCCTCACAAATGCGAGCCTCTTTGAGCACATTTTTCATTACATTCCCACACAATTTCACGCGGTATTTAATGAATTTCAATACGAGTATTTTGTTTGAGTTGCTCAAGCGTTTCTGGTTTGTTTGCATTGACCTTGTGTTTCAGATATCCCCACAAAAGGAAGTCCGGACCAGTCAAATCAGGCGACCATGGAGGCCAATCAACATCACCATTTCTTCAAATATCTTGTTGTGGAAAGAGGTCTCGCAGTAATTCCATCCTGGCTGTATGTGGTGTGGCATCCTCTTGTTGATACCACTTGTTAATCAAGCTCAAAGCATGGAGTTGTGCCGTTTAAAAGTTTTCAATCATATCACGATATCGCTCCTTATTCCCACTTACCTTTACGCTGTTTTCATTTTCAAAGAAGTAAGTTCCAATGATTCCTCCTGACCAAATTGTACACCAGACTCACGTTTAATGGTGACTGATGAATAATTTAAGGGTTTTCCATTGCGCAGAATAGACTTTTCTTTTTATTCACATATCTGTACAAATGAAAACGTACGTTGCCACTCCGTATGATTTTTTCATGAAAATCGGGGATTTCATGTGGAAGAGGCTCTTGTGTAAACTGAATCTTAAATGGAAACAAATGCAAATCCTTGTGCAAAATTATGGCCAAAATTGTTCTTTGAAAACCAAGTTCCTGAACACGGCATCGAATTGAGGATGATGGATTATTTTGAGCACTTTCTTGAGCACCAGTAATGTAAAATGTTGTCCCTGCTTGGGCCTATCACCTACAGACCCTCTTTAGTTGAAATCATTCACTACACGATAAATAGTGCACTTTGTTGGCACGTAACTTTCTCATCGTCACAGTATTTAAAATAAAGTAGTATACCTTCCCGGCGGACAAAAAATATTTTTTATAAACATTTACGATGGAATGGCAAATACTAAAATGTAAATGTCGTAATCTTAAATCGCTTTTATTAATCCCTGTTGAATTTGTGAAATTAAAATATTTAATTAAAATTTTTTTATATATTACATATTTTCATATTTGTTAAATTTTATTCATTTTTCTATTGTTATATTTTCAATGCAAAATCGTTGTATTTGGATTATTAATTGATACAACAAACATTGAAAACAAAAACAAATTCCAAAAATGGTACATCATTCTCTTATAAATATCGTGTTTTTCTCCGTTTTTGAGGCGTTTTGAAGATTCAAAGTTAACAACGATGGTAACTGTCACAAAACGCGTTCACGACTGTTTATCTTTTTAAACATATACATATGTAAATACATACGCACATACTTATGTATATATACATACCATGTATGTTTAGTGTGAACAGAGCTGATGCCTTCCAAGAGATTTCAAACGGCGAATCCTTGTGTCGGTTTGAATAATTTGCCAATAAAAAATACATCATTTTGTTTTTTTTTTTTTTTTTTTAAACTGCAACAAGCATTCATATGACTAATCAATAGGAGATGGATGATTTTAACCCGTTACTTTAGTTTTTGCTCTTTTTAATTTTATTGGAGCTTTTTTGCCTTCCTTTCCTCCAGTTCGTATTTTTTACTTCAGAGGCGACGTCATGGTCGGACTGCTTGCCTTTGGATTTCTGTTTTGTTTTGAAGACCACGTAAACAATGTTTAAAACTGTATAAACTTGAACTTTGAAACCCGGCCAATATTTATGGATGATTTGCAACAGTTTTGTACATATATTTTATGAATCGGCTATTTGATGTTTAATGCATCAAAGAAAAAGATCAGACAATTTTGTTTTATTTTCTCAAATACTTTCATCATTGATAAGCATAGAAAAATGTTGGCAGTTCTCATTTCTTGGTCACCACAATAGTTACTTGCCACTCAGAGATACATACTCATAAGTTAAAAACATTGAAATATTTTCTTATTAAGTTTCTTAACAGTGTAGCTTACATACATATACATTTTTGTTTGTTTCAGCATAACCGGCAGGAGTCTATATCACCCGAATATCATCGTTATGGTAGTATTGGAAAATTACCTAAAGCTTCATCATCGACAGCAACAAATAGCAGCAATAACGGCAACAACAACAACAACAACAACAACAACAGCAATCAAACAAGCAGCTCAACATCATCATCATCAGCAACAAAGGCTGGACAACAACAATATACCGTTACAGCTGATATCCACAGCACCAAAGGCATCAACCATGGCCATAGCAACGGTACATCAGCGTCTATCAATTTAGCCAACAATGGCCACAACAACAACAATAACAACAATCATACCACCTCAACTATAAATGCAGCTAACAATAATGGTCACCATCATCACCACAACCTCAATCATCATCACCACGCCACAAATGGTTGTGCTGGTGCTGGCTCTGTTGTTAATAGTGTCGGTGCTGCCTCCACATCTAACAACTATAGCGAACTTCATGCATCATCATTTGCCACACCACCAACACGTCGTCGTTTTTTCAATCATAAAAATTTGCGAAACGCCTTAACCGGTGTCAGTGGTGTTGTGGCCGGTCATCGTCGTACCGCTTCAAATGGTGGTGGTTGTCCCATTGATGCAGCCTCGATATTATCAGAAGGTAAGGCTCAAATGTGATATATTGTACGACTATCTATCTTTGGAACTCATATACTTGTGCAGGAACTTTTTTCCACTCCAAGCGCATGTACTCGTATGCAAATATTCGTATACATACTTAAATATGTATCCGTGTTTGTCTTCATACATTTTCATTTGGTTGTACATTAGACTGGTCTTAAACGTTAAAATTACTTGGGCTGCCTTAGAAGAAGTTATGTGAAAATTCGCACAAATTGGTGAATACAAAGACTATGACTTTCTAATTTTCCTTGAAGACCAATCGGTGATATTTCTGGTTTGTCTAAATGGCGATGCCGGAGAAACTTTTTAGTATTTTTTATACCCTTCACAAAAAAGTGAAAGGGTATATCTAGGTTTGTCATTCCGTGTGTAATTTCTTCGATATCAATATGCGACCCCATAAAGTACATAGTATATTCTGGATCCTTATGAATAGCGATGACGATTGAGCGATGTCCGTCTGTCTGTCCATCTGTCTGGACGTGAAATCAGTTTTCCCAAGCCCAAAGAAGAGCTAGGGGCTTCGTTCTTCCGAAGGACGGTTCCAGAGCTGGGAAGCTTACACCTACTTCTCGACGCAAAATTAACACCAAAAACCAAAAATTTTTTTGTTTATTTGTAAATTGAACCTATTTCATGCTTTGAGACTCCTCAACTGTCTATTTAAAACTAAAAAAAAAAATTCCAGGGATGGGAAATTGAATTTTTATTATTGGCACATTCGGTGTTTTGGTGCACATATAACAACTAAAATATTTAAAAATGTTAAGTTTTTCTTAAATAAAACCGTTTTATACATCATGAAGACTTGCATCGATGAAAAGAAAATTTTAAAAATTAAAAACTCTCATCCAGGGTTAGGAAATTTAAATTTATTTTATACATTAATATAACCAAAACTTAACTAACGGCGTTTTTCCTGGTTAAAACTATTTTTTATTCTGTCAAAACAAAATTTGTATCAAACATTTAAAAAAAAAATCAAACTTTTGATTCCAGGGTTGGATACTGCAATATTTTGTAGTACGTGAAAGTGACAAAAATTATTACAATTGTAGTTTTTCTTAAATAAAACTATTTTATAACTCATCAAGAGTTAGTTGCCTTAGTAAAAAAAAAAATTATTTTCCTTTCCAAGGCTCAGAAAGTGAAATCTTTTTATGCATAAAAGTAACCAAAAAAAAACAACTAACGTCGTTTATTTTCTAACAAAAACCATTTTTAATCTAGAAAACAAAAATTTGGTTTCAAAATTTAAAAAAAAATCAAAATTTTGATTGCAGGGTTGGATAACAGCAGTATTTTGTGAACGTGACCAAAATGGTTACAAATTTTAAGTTTATTTAAATACGTCAATAAAACAACAAAAAATTCCGCTTCCAGAGATGGAAAACTAAAATTTTTTATACACAAAAGTAGCTTAACTATTTTGAATTCAGGAAAAGCAAAATTTGCAGCAACTATTTAAAAAAATACAAAATTTTGTTTTCAGGGGTGGAAAATTAATTTCTTTTTCCTTCATAAAAGTAACCAAAAAGACAACTGACGTTATATTTTTTTCTGGCTAAAACTATTTTATAACTTAGAAAGAACCAAATTGGTACTTAAAAATATATATAATGCGAGACATACGTTGGTGAAGGGTATATAAGATTCGGCACAGCCGAATATAGCACTCTTCCTTGTTTTTACTTTGATATAATAAACACTAACAGACAACGGCTTATTTCAACACCTGTTAAATGTTGTTATATTGAAAATGTGTCCTAACCTCAAAACAGCTACGAATTCCGAAACCATTGCTAGCACAGTTACCCCTACGACCAAGGTAGTTAGGTAAATTTTTCCAAACACTATCAAAACTAAAACTAAAAATCTTAAAAAAAAAATAAAATTCATCAAAAATCGTCATACACAAAAATCTTCTGAAATCAAGAGTTTAAAAAATATCTACAAGGTAGTACAGAAAGAAAAAATTCAAATTAAAACTGACACTTCTATATATTATTATCTAATCTAATGTTCTCTATTCGAAGTCACAGATAAATGAAAAATACTATGTTATTGTGTTAAATTCCAAGAACCATGCGAAATTGCTGCTCTCGTAACGAAATGCTATCGTCATACATATGTAAGGTTGGTTGCATTACAATATTGAGTACCTGCGGTAAATTGACAATAAAATCCAAATTTTTTACCACATATTTACCCCCTGAGTCACAAACGATTGTTAAAGTTAATGAATGTTTTAAGAGATCTTTAACCATACAAAATCCACACTTTAAAGCCGCTTCAATTTTAATAATCGTTTATGAATTAGGGGGTTAGAACTTAAAGCTTAATTTACTTATAAGATACGTAGCTGTCAGAAAAATGTACAGAATGTTGTATATTTGCTTTATATTTTTTAAATTCCATTTTTAAACTGAAAAAATTACAAATTTTGCAGGAAAAAAATTTTTCTCGATTAATTTCTACATAAGATATAAAGAAAAATTGTATAAATACAATTTTGTTACACAACTTTCGATGTCTTACTTTTTAAAATCGGAATACCCGTTCTCGAGTTAGACTGAAATATGTCTACGTACCTGGCTAATTGGAAAAAATGGAAATTGCCACGCCCATAAAAAATCTCGACGTGATACATAAAAACCGAAAACGGATTCGAGTTAGCGCATCAATATCCATATTGTGGACATAGTTTTATGCAAAGGAGGATTTGGCTGCTAAGCAGTGTTATTTACAACTGAATTTTCCAGTTGAAATAATATATTTATTTCAAAACATAATTCACAATGGAATTAAACGCAGTTATATACAAATCGGTCACAAACCTTAGCTCTAATAGCACATGGAGTCATTATTGTTGTCTCTCTCTGGACTTCTTTGTCTCTTTTGCTCCAGTAAAAATGAATTTTGTGTAGTTTCAGGATTAAGTCATGATGCAAAATTTGCCGTGTTGCGGTCTCTCGAAACTGATTTTTTGTTGCAGATGCATAATCTATTATTACGTATTATCTTCCTCATCCTGGGTGATAGCACCAGATCGTTTTAATGCTGCTGATTCGTTGTTTACTGAAAACTACAGTCGGTTTTCAATTGAACCAGTAAACACACAACGTTTTCTATGATATTTTACTTTCGACAACTGGATAGTCGATTTATGCGAAGATCTTCTAATGTGTTTGGAGACACAGGATCCGTTTATTTGCTGGTGTAGTGAAATCTCACTTGTAAGTAAATTTGTCAAAGAGCTGACATTGAATGAGGTTATTGAGCTCTAAGTGCTTAAAGGTTGCGGAAATATCAAAGTCAGATTCTTGTTGACTTCACAGATATTTTTTATTGCATTACCATATTGGGTACCTGCGGTAAATCCAAATTTGTTGACAGATTTTTATGGTTTATAACTTATTTTATACATAAGATATGTAGCTCTTTTCATTTTATTTCAATTTTTAAAATGAAAAAAATTAAGAATTCGGAACGAAAAAAATTCTTTTTCTCCATTAATTTCTGAATGATCCCAAAACGATAACAGATAGAGAAAAATTATAACCGACTAAAATAAATATAATTTTTATTTTTATGTGGTAATTATTTTAACTAAATCGAATTAATGGTGTTTTCTTTTCTACAAAAATACACTACATTTCCATGTAAAAAGAGTAATTTCGTGTTCGTTTCTTAAAAATGTTTTGCTCTATAAAAGGGTAGTGTGTTTGATTAAAAAAATATCTCCCTCAATGATCGTGAAAGGCACTTTATTCCCCATACAAATCGACAGTGTTGATAGTGCCCTGAAAAGTAACTGACTTTTGTTTATTAATAGTGTTACCAGAAGAATTTGGAAAGAAATCGCCTAGAATTACTAAGTAAAAAGTTACATTTTAGAGTTAATATCTTTACTGTTTTATATAACAACTATGAGAAAGTGATATTAAATCTTACAGGATTTGGAGTTTTGAAAATGCGCTCTTTATACAAAAAAGTCGTTAAAGCTTCGGGTCGATAAACTGGCAGCCTGGCAACCAATTTCTACTATTTGTATTATTTATGAAAACAAACAAAAGAAAATTTTTAACAATTCTAAACCGTTTAATAAAAGTTAAAAATATTAATATTGCCGCATCAATTATACGTGCAGAAATGGCAATTAGTCAATTGCTGGATTCATCCTCCTCTTCTGATGAGGATGAAATTTTAAATTTATTGACATTTCTCCACAAATTATGTTTTGTTGTAATGAAATAACAAATTACATTATTACAGGGTAGGCAAGATATTTTATGCATGCACCTTTTAACAAGGTGACATTTTTTGCGCAGAAAAGAAAACACCATAAGATTCATAGGGTAGTTGTTCGAAATTTGTTTAAATCTCAGAAAGACATGATGATAAATATTCCTAGGCACAAAGGAAAGTCAACATCAGTTTTATTCAACTAACACAGCAGATTCAACTAACAGCTGTTTTCGAAAGTCGCAACACTTTCATCATCAGTGCTCATGTGTATTGTGTTTGTCACCACTTTTTAGGTGGCTCAGTTGAATGTGATAACGGTTCCTATTTACACAAATTTAATTATGAAAAACAATCCGAGAACTGTATCAAACTGACGTTAACACGTTTTGATTATTTTCTTCATGTCCCATTTTTCTGAATTGTTTTTTCCATCATACCTATGTCAATTTTTATTTTGTTTGAAAATCGGATGACTCGTTCTAGATATAGAGTGAAATATGTTATGTCTACGTACCTGACTAATTTAGGGGGGGAAATTTGCAACGCCTATAAAAAAAATTACGACCTGATGAAAAAACACCGTGATCGGATTTGAGTTTAGCGCATCAAAATCCATATAGTCCACATAGTTTTATTTAAAGGAGGGTTTTGCTGCTGAGCAGTGTTATTATTATTCAAAACACTTTGCAAATATATTTACAAAATATCAGTGCACAGACGTCGATGGAGCCACCGTCATATGTCGGCCTTATGCTTTACATAAGAAGTGGCAAAGTAGTTAACCACGGAAATTTCCTCAGAAGTAGCATCATCCTGTGTTGTAGAAAGTGCGAGAGAGAAAGAGAGGCGAAACTCTCAGAAGAGAGCAAGCGATCAGAATTTCACATAAAAAATATAGAATTTAAGATATGGAGCCAAAAATCTAATTTTTTTATTTCACAGCTTTAATCAAATTTTGCTACGAAGATTTGATATGTTGCTCCACGATAAACCACTGTAGTAAATAATGGACACAATACAACTCCTTTAAATATTGACTTGTTGTTAACGATAACATTGAATTTTGAGGTTTCAATTATTCAGGCAGTTAAAGCAGAATATAATGACAAATTTTGAGAGTAAACGTTTTGCACTTCTTTCGAGAGAAACTCAAAAACTTCAATACAGAGACATTTTTAATGTTTTCCAAAAGTAATTTCAGCAGTGTTTTACACGAATGAGTTATACGTGTCCTGTACCGTTTAAATATAAAAATGTGTTAATAAAGAGAAGTTTAAGTGTTTAAAACACCGTTATGGATTTGCTCTTGTACTTTGCTACAATTATATAGTCATAGAATATTCTTTATAATTGGCTTAAAATATAAGCATGGATTATGGTAATTTATTATAAAAATTCATGATCTTAACCGAAAGTGGAAAAGTGAAAATTGTGTTCAACGACGGTTGAATAAATCGGCATTTGGTGTGAATAGCAGCCAAAGTATTGCCGTTGGCATCATTGGACCGTACATTTTTATGGCAACGAAAGCAGGAACGTTACTGCGAATGCCAAATTACCGCATTTGATATCGATCCAAATTATATTGAAATTTCTATCGATATCATAGTGATGTCGTTAGCGTATTGGGGCGAAGTTCGTTGCTTCGTGTGATAGTGTTGGATAACCACTTGGCCGGATATTGGTGAAGTGTCCTACGAGAGTTATGGTTTTTTATCAAAAATAGCTGAGAGAAATGCTGGGTACGGAATGATTCTCGGCATCTGCTAGTGGCATGTAGGACTTTGGTCTAACCAATAGTAGTGATTTCCATGGCTGTTAAGCTGGTGCTGGGAGGGTCAGGCAAGATGTCGTCAATTTTGTAAACTTGTCTTGCTGATTTCTTCCTCGGCGGCGAGGCAGGACGTGACGATATTGTGCATGAGAGTTTGCGTCCTCTGTGAAACCGGATTGGTAGTGATCATCCAGCTTCACCCGAGTGTTAAAAGCACCGTCAGTTGGAGCCTTATTTCGCTATACGATTGGCGTATAGCATGACTAAACCTGATCTTCATTCGTGCGTGGTGAAGTTAACTATTGTCGTCCTGTTTTAATGACAAGACAGCACTGGACACTTAACAAGAATAAAATAAAGTTTCAATAAAATCGGCCACGCCCGCTACCCACCGCCCATAGAAACCAATATTCATTTTTGGCCCAAAGTTTTTGAAATTCGGCGCAGAGCCTTTTATTACCTCAATCAAGAATAAAATAAAGTTTCATCAAAATCGGCCACGCCCGCT